>CM053805.1:25785625-26385625 GCA_028671895.1 Oenanthe sinensis | reverse complement strand
GTAAAAAATTATAATTTAATTTATAAATATATATTATAACTCATCAAATTTTTTTTTATTAGAAAATGTATGATAAAATCTAATTTATCTTCTTTTTAAAGGAGTGTCTTAATTTTTTGCGGAGATCCTCATTTCCCGTTCAAGATGGAGAATAATTTTCATTTAAAATTTGAACGAGTTCAAAATTTAAATTAAAATTTAAAACTAGAAGTGAGAATAGCACCCCCGAACTTCAAATTGCCACGATCACCATCCTTTTTATCGAGGTATGTATTAGTTTGCAGGTTGCAAACTTGAAAAGAAACGAAGTTGAGATCTTTTCAATTTAATTAAAATGTGATGCATGTATAGAATTGTGAACGATTATTTTTATCATATTGGTCATATTTTCTATTAATGTCTGCAAATAAATAAAATTTAATAATAATAAAAGTTAACATGTTAAAGATTTAGAAATAAAATAATATATTAAAAAATATATCTCTATGATTATTTAAAATTATGTTTTTTCTAAAACCAGTTGGCAAAATTTTAGTTTTAGCTTATTTTTAATTAGTAATTTGGGCTATGGGCATAGTAAGAGGCCCAATTTATAGTACTTTGTCAAATTCAAAGTAACAAAGACAACACCGTGAGAAGCCCAAATTAAGTATATTCTTTTTTTTTTTTTGGGACAAGAAATTAAGTATATTCTGTTACGCAAAACATTTGTGTTGTACTTTAATTCGATTCCAAATAACTTATCTGATTTAGTTCAAAATAAATTTCAAAATATAATGGTTCAATTCATGTCGAAATCAAGGCTCCCAATGATCCTTGTATTTTTTTAGTCGATTCAAATCCAAGATTTTAAACTAAAAAATATTTAGATAAATATTTTTCTAAAAATAATTGAAAAATGTATTATTATTATTATTATAAACAACTAATTTTATTTAAATAATAAAAATTCCTTATTTGACTTATCCCACAAGATTAAAAAAAAACTCACTAGTATATTTCGCTAAATCTCGTTCTAGAACGATTTAAAAAATCTAAAATTTTAAAATTCAAATATAATATAGCCCAACAATTTGTGGGTGCATTTCGGTCTAAATATATCTTATACCATGTTTTCCTCCCTCCTTAATATAGTTTCATACAAAAGTTTAAATTTTTGTCTCAAGGATAAAAAGAGTTGACAAATTTTTACATACAAAAGTAAGAGTATTTTTTTTATTATCAATAATAGACATTAAAAAATGAGTTGACCGTATGTTATTATTATTAGGGGTGAACATGGGTAAGGTTGGGTCGGGTTTTCGTCAAACCTCGACCCAACCCGATTAGTTCGGTTTTATAAAAAATCAACCTATTAATTGTAAAAAAAAATCGTAACCCAACCCAACCCAACCCAACTAGTTCGGTTTGGTTCGGGTTAAATTTGCTAATCGGAAGAACTTTGCAGAAAATCCCGCACATTTGCAGAAAATGTTGCAAGAGCCGGAAAGTGTTGCAGAATGTGTTGTAAAAAATTTATATAGTGCAGAAAATTTATATAGTGCAGAAATTTGTAGAAAATATGTAAAAAATATATAGAATATGCAGAAAATATGCAAAAAATTCTGCATTTTATATAAACGGGTTGGGTTGGGTAAGGGTTACAATTTGTTAAAACCTTATCCAACCCAATTAGTTCGGGTTTTTTAAAAATTAACCCATTTATATTTCGGTTTCGGACGGTTCAGTTTATTCGACCGAAAAAAGGGGTGGGTTGGTTCGGGTTGGCGGTTTAATCGGATTTCTGTTCACCCGTAATTATTATGTTGTTGGGTGTAAAGAACATAGGAGTATTTACTAAAACAACCCTTTGCTAAATTAGTAATTGGTTCATGACAAGCGACTCAGCAACTATTTATTGGTTATAAAAAATCGCTAATAAGGAAACATTTTAAAAACTCCTCAGAAGCGCGAATAGAGGATACATGAGGGATTTAGTTCGTGAATTCACGTCAAAAAACTAATTTTAATCTCCTTTATTTTTAAAAAAATCATTAATCGATACCATACCTTTTAAATAAAGCTTGCACCAGTTCCTGACTGACAATACGATACTTTAAATAATTAAGAATAATTTCGAATAATTTATGTAAATGTTAAGCGAAGAACTGGCGTAAGTACAATAATCCAAGAATATAGTTGCTGAGAAGTTAACATGACACAACTCACATGTGGGGTATGCCTTAATCGGTATGCATACACAATATACACATGCATATATTTATTTATGTATACATAAAGAAATAATATAAAAATTGGTGGGTTAAGTAAAAATATTCTCAAAATTTAAGTTGAAGAGGGAGGGAGTGAGTAATAAAGATTTGATCTTTTAAGTAATAAATAAATTCATTCATGCAACCCCCTTTCAAAATTTTATACACTTGACTCTTTATATTACTGCTCTTTCTTCTTCAAGGTTAATTTTTGTGTAGGGTTCTTGAATTGTAGGTACAAATTTCTTGGGAAATAAAGTGGCCCATTATGTTGTTTTGATGTGAAAGTGATAAAATGATATTAGTTTAAGTAATTGGAGAAAAGGGTCATTGAGATCTAGAGGTTATTACATTGGGATATCAAGTGATTTCAAGTAGTAGTATGAAGAAGAGTCTTGCTTTGTTTTAAGAAAAGAAGAGGAAGTTGCAGCTGTTGCTCTTGTTTTTGTGTTAGTGTTGGCTATTTTTGGGTGTCCTCAAGTCATTATGTCAACTACTAAACGTGCTTATAAGCTGCGTATCCTTTGTGTATGTGGGTGTGTGTTGCTCATTGTTTTTATATTTGTTATTATTGTTGTGTATTTATACATTTAATTTAAAATGTACCTTCTGTTAAGAAACATGCTCTTTCCTTGTTATGTTTGTATCTGTATTTTTGTATGTATATGAAACAAATGACTGTGGTGACGGGGCATATGTCTTTTGCTTGATTGGATAGAACTTATATATAATCTGTTGGACAAGTTGGATTAGATTAACCAAATTGTGAAACGTAACAGTTGAAAGAGTTTTACTTTGCAGTTCTTGATTTTTTAATGACTGGGGTATTAATCTAGGAGTAGGACTAGTTTTGGATGGTAATGTTCAGCCTTGATGTTGAATTTTTTGATAGAGGAATTCATAGCTCACTCTACGAGTGTTAATTGCCTCAAGATTGGTAGGAAGACATCAAGGGTTTTGGTAACTGGAGGAGAGGATCACAAGGTCAATCTTTGGGCAATTGGCAAACCAAATCCCACTGCTGTAAGTTCCTTCTTCTATGCGAATACCTTTTTGAGCTATATAACTTATTGATGAAGTTTGTTTTACTTAAAACAACACATTAATTTCAAAAATCAGATTAGTAATGCATTTCCTTGTATGGGGCCTTTAAAAATCTGCAATAATGTCAAATTGTCAATATGTGAATTTGGTTATTTTGAGAAATATTAGTGACACTTCTAAAGATTTCCAAGGCATAGTTTTTGATATTATTAATGTTCCTTTTAACCTTTTATGTTGTACTCTTGATGTAATATCTACCAAGTCTTTTGCAGAGCTTCTCAGGTCATTCTAGCGGTATTGATTCCATTAGCTTTGACTCTTCTGAAGTGTTTGTAGCTGCAGGAGCAGCAAGTGGTACAATTAAGCTCTGGAATTTAGAGGAGGCAAAGAGTATGTTTTATATTTTGGTATATGTAAGGATGAAATCATGTGATTTCTTCTGTCATTTGCATTCAATAAGCATACCAAGCTAACAACAGTAATCTGGTACACATGTGGATGATATTGTGACTTCTGTTTTCATGTTTGGTATCTAGTTGTTCGCACCCTTCCTGGTCATCGATCAAACTGTATATCCTTGGACTTCCATCCCTTTGGTGAAATTTTTGCTTCTGGTTCGTTGGACACAAATTTAAAGATATGGGACACTAGACTAAAAGGGGGTTGTATTCACGCCTACAAGAGCCACACCAGAGGGATAAATGCAATCAGATTTACGCCAGATGGTCGTTGGGTCGTATCTGGTGGAGAGGACAACACTGTTAAGGTTAGATTTATTATTTTATTTGCACCAGTGCATCTTGGGTACTGGTGGTAATATATCCATATCGCAGTATGTACTGTATGATGCTTGTATTCACAGATTAAACATATATGCATCTCTTCGATATAGTTCAAATGTCTAGGCTATGCAGATAGTGTGCATATAGTTCTGATTCCAGATTTGGCTATGAAGTATAAACAAAGATAGCAATTGACGAACACTTATTTTTCTTAGAAGAGGAGAGCTGTTCATTTAATAAAGTAGAGGAGCTAGCTAACTCTTTTTATTTAAGGTACCATGTATAGCTCATATAAGTAACATTTCAAGTTCTTAAATTCATGTAGTTACCAAAGCTTGTAACCTAAAACTGAGCTCAGATTGTTTCGTTAGGTTAATTAGTAACTGCTTATCTAAAAGCATTGTCATAATGTGTATAAACTTTTGCATGAGTTGAACTACAATCCTAATTAATCAGTATTGAGGCAGCTGTGGGATCTAACTGCAGAAAAGCTTTTATATGAATTTAAGAGTCACGAAGGCCAAATCCAGTGCATAAAATTTCAAAAAAATAAAATAATAAAATAAAATTCAAAGATATATCAATTGCCTTCACCTCCCCTACACTTAAATATATATTAATTACCAAAAAGAATGGAAGTCTAGTATTTTTATGCATGTATGTATCTTGTTTAGATTATATTTTTAGGAAATATAAATATAAATTTTATACTAAAATCATGTCCCCCCCTCTCTCTCTATGATATATATACGCCATATCACGTCTATAATAATTCTCCAAGACTCCATTTTATATTTTCATCACAAGGACATTGTCCCATCAATCATCCTTCATGACTGATACCAAACTATGTTTCACAGGTTCAGCTGACAAAACAGTTAAATTTTGGGATCTTGAAACCTTTGAGCTTATAGGATCAACTGGTCCTGAGGTGAAGTACATATGTGTCTACTTGTGTAGCTTGGTTATGCACTTAACTAATGTCAGATTTGTGGCTATAATTGTCTTCTACATACTTACCATTCCGTAAAACTCTTATGAGCCCAGACCACTGGAGTACGCTGCATGACCTTTAATCCTGTTGGGAAAAACCTTCTTTGTGGTTTGCATGAAAGTTCAAAGGTAGCTGATAAAATTCTCAATCTCCCATATTTTTCATTCATAATAATTCAATATATATAGATTATACTTGGTCAACAAGTATAATATCTCTTAATAATGGAAACATATCATATCCTTAAAAAATATTTTAATTTCAGCAATATCCTAATATATCTTTAATAGTAGCCTTTTTTGTAAGCAGCTAACTTTGAAGGAATATGATAAACTAATATACATAGCATATTTTCACTATAACTCAAGTAATGATGCTATTATGTAGGTTTTTTCATGGGAACCAATCAAATGTCATGATACTGTGGATGTAGGATGGTCCAGATTATCTGATATTTATATTCACGAGGGGAAGCTACTTGGCTGTTCTTACAATCAAAGTTGTGTTGGAGTATGGGTTGTAGACATATCGGTAATTTTTTTCCCAGTATAAACTCCTCCACGTGTCTTGCAGGCCTAAATAGCTAATTTAGACTGATGTAAATGATGTTGACCGCTAACCCATTGCAGTGTGTCCAACCATATGGAATTGTTAATACTTCTCGATCAAATAGTATCCCAGGACCAAAAGCTAATTTTAGTGGGAGTGTATCTCGGACAGAAAACATTGCAAAGACTAGTACGGGCAGGCAATCTGTTTCACAAAACTCAGATTCTGCAACAAAGGAAACAAAATCATTTTGGAGGCACTCAGTGTCGCAAAACTCCGATCCAATCAATAAGGATTCGAAATCTCTCCCATGTATGTGCTCTTGGTTCACTAATCTGTACTCAAGAAATTATTTGACTTTACATACTATATCAGCTTTTTGGTTTTACCACTATTTTTTGGGTATATTGTATATTTGTAGCTATGTTTTCTGCTTTTCTCAAGCTACAGGGTAATCATCTCTGTTCTGTTCTCTTCTTTTCTATTACTTAATATAGCTAGGAGCACTACACCTAATACACCTCGAAGGCCAATTCCAGATATTGGGACAAATCCAAGTACAGTTTGTACACCGGGAATCTCTGCTGTTAACAGCACTAAATGTTGTGTCAAAGACAGCCACAGTTAGTTCATTGGGCATTCCTGCTATAACAGCTCCAAGGAGGAATTTGCTGATGATCCATGCAACACCCAATACTTCATTTTTTAACAAGTCAGATACTGTATTGGTAATTGTTTCTAGAAACGATACAAGAGTGGAACAAGCAGCTGAATCAAGACGAGAAGGAGTTTCTGGAAAACCAACAGCCCTATCCTTGCAGTCAAGACCGTCAGATCTTCAGAGATATTCAAGTGCTAAAGATAATATGGGAAGAGACAGTGTTTCAGGAGAGTCTGAGACTGAGGTATTCGGAACGAATGGGTCTAGTGGTTCTAGTTTTAGTAGTTCTCCTGCTGTTCAGACCTCATTAATAAGAACTTCTGCAGTCGATAGCAATGTAAGAGATGATAGATCTACTGTACCTGCTAGATTTCATTTGAATCCAGCGTCAGAGCTACCTAGCAGCTACCAACATGAAAGCTGTACGTGGTGCATTGTCATAACTACAAAATGCAACTTCTTATATTTCAATTAAGTGGTGTTTTTCTTTGCTAGTTATTTATTTTACGTATCGTAAATTTCTGGTAATTTGAAATTATCTGTTAGTCAAAGAACTCCACCCTCCCCCGACCATTAAAACAGTATAATATTTAGTTTGGTATACTTATATAGTTATATAGACCCTAACTGCCTTTGGTTTGGGAGTATCAATAATAAAATGCTTGCAACCCATATTTAACTGGGAGCCTTCTGCATGCAGACGCATCACATAATTCTTTTTCTTTTTAGGATATTTCTGTTAGTCATAGGACTTTGGTAAACGCGCACCATGTTCATTGTTCTTCTGGAATCAGCTAAAGTTTCAACAAGAGTAATATACTCAATTGAATATATAAACATTGTTTACACTATTAATTTTACCACATCGTTGTTGCAGATGAGACTCGAGCACATGGAGTATATCGAGATGCCTGTGCTATAGAAAGTCAACAAACGGGTAGGTTCTATTCCTTGTCAAGTGTACTGTCCTGGACAGAGTATAGACTTGTGTTTTTTGCTAAATCATTTAGTATAAACTTGTTAGTAATGCTTAACTAATTTTACAGCAAGAACACGTTCTCTTGTTAGAAACTGGAAGAATAAAGATAGATTTCCTGGTCATGGGGGCTTTGCTTCCAACAATCACTCTGGTGCAGTCCCTTCTGTTAACACACTACCAATTAAAGTGGTAGGTTAATTTGGATTTCTGCACTCATTTCATACTGTACATTTCATTTGCAGTTTACTGGTTAAACATATAGTTTTAAAAAATCTTGTAAGTTCCTTGATGGCTTTCTGTAATAGTAGCACTGGCCAGTAAAACTCCGTGAAAAAGATGATTGTACTCTTATCTAGTTATCATTACCCAAAGATAGTGTACTTGTTATAGGAAATATATAATATTTGAGGACATGTAGTAGCTCGGGAGTTAGTCTGCCCTCTAAACCCATTCGGCTCAGTCAAATCTCAATTCAGAATCCTGAATCCCCTTATCTGAAAAACTTGCATAGCATATTACTATTGCCTAAAAAGTAGCATTTGCTTGTGTTTTTGGTAAATTTAGGTTAAAATAAAATTTTACGAATGTGCTTTTCACAATCTACGTACTGTTGGAGGTAAAGTAGGACTTTTGTCGTATTAAAGTGTGATAATTGCTTGTAAGTTGCAACATTCCAAGGCTCATTCAGTCCCATAGTTAAAGAAGCACAACTATCAGTGAAACCTTAAACCACTTAGAGGTCGTTTGGTTAACACATCAATACCTAGGAAGTTAAAGTTCCTAGGAAGTAGACAAATGTAAAATTGTTTGGTTGACAAAAGGAGGAGAAGTTTAATTTCCTTGAAAGTGTGAATTCCCATAAATTGTGGGAAGTTGCTTACCCAACCCCTACTTGGTTACTTGCACTTCCCAATAAGTTAATTTCCTATATGTCAACCAAACAATTTTTTTAACTTCCCATATATTCAATATACCAAGGAATAACAATTTCCTATAGGAAGTTAATACCTACATGCAACCAAACAAGCTCTTAGTTTATCACGATTTAGCCTGCTATGGAAAAATAATGTCACATTTATGTGTGAATATAATATCATCTTTATGATCGAGGTGAAATATTATGTGAACATGTGACATTTTTTTTTTTGATTTATCAATGTTTAACTTCTTCACAATTTGACGTGATACTGAGGAACTTGGAAAATATTGGTATATTAGTTTTCTTATCTTTATTGCTCTAAGTTCCAATTTAACTTAAGAGGAATATCTTTATCTACTGAAAAGCAAATGGAGCCTGGAAATGAGGAAGATACTATTTCAGCTTTGACGGAACAACATAATCAATTTGTTGGCTCATTGCAGTCTCGTCTGGCAAAATTGGAGGTAATATTTGGTTACCATTACTCTTATAGTTGAATTTCAATTGTAAACATTGAGGACTACGTTTTAGTTTATCTTTTTTCTTACGGTCTTTGGATATGCTTCCTCTTCTTATTTGCATATCAAGATGGGAAACTTGTCTTTTTATTGATGTATCCAAGTCAATGAATATTGATCTAAGCAAAAGTTCACCCATCATTTCTCAGTGTCATCCTAAATTTCTTCCATCTTTGTAACCGGTATACATCCTTGTATGACCTCACATCCATCTTCTGATTCTCACTTTAGCAACTCCATTTCAAATTACCTATGCCAATGTTGTATGGGGAAATATATGGTATATTACTGCCACTTATAAAACTACTCTGTCAACATGACTGGCACTATACATTTACAAGGTAACCTGGAGCCGTGGGCATCGATCTTGTATTCTTATTGTTACTATTGCTTGCAGGTTACATCCTTATAAACAATTATGTTAGGATATGCATAGTAATAGTACATGTTTCAAATGTCAAGGTAGTAGCAACCCGTCTCCAAAGTTTTTAAAATTTTGAATAAGATCAAATGTAAAATTAATAAAGATGGAGGCTGAAATTTAAATCATAATGGCAAAAAGTAGGTCTTGGTAGAATTATTTATTTATTTTCTTGTTTGGGAATCAAACTAGCAGCAAGTTCCTTCAGTTTGATGCAAGTTAAAGATTGAGATTTTTTTTGTTTCTCAAGGTATAAATGTAAGATCACGGGGCTCAAATGGATAGCATTGGTTGACAAAAATGTTGTTTTCATATATCTCATGATTTCTATATATGTGCGTGTCTGTGTGTTTCTGGGCAGATGGTTCACAAATACTGGGAAAGAAATGATATTAAAGGGGCCATTGGTATGACACAGAAGATGTCTGATAATGCTGTAAGTATTTATTTGCGCTTATTTCTGAACCTGCCATTTCTTGGACAACACCTTTGTATGTTTTTGTTTATATTTGCGGTCTATTGCTCACTTTCAGTGTGACACACATATACATAAATATCTGTTTTATAGCCCATTTAAATGCATACAACACTTCTTTAATCCCAATTGTGGTGTAATGCAGGTCCTTGCTGATATTGTTAGCATATTGACAGAAAAACCTGACATTGTTACACTGGATATTTGCACTTATGTCTTGCCACTCCTGACAAGCCTTCTTGAAAGTGAAATGGATCAGTATGTATAACCTTTTTTTCTCTTCTATGATAGTTTCTCCTTCCAATTATATTGTTTCTATAATCTGAACCCAAGCCATTGTAATATCTGTCTGTCATATTTTCCAAACAGAATGAAAAGGTTATAAATAAGTGATTGCATTCAGAAACTATGGAATCCAGTTATTGATAATGATAAAAGTAAGTTGCAATACTAAAGACACCAAAATTATTTATATATATTTTAATTTTAAAACTTTCTACTATCTTCTCTGGGAAAAATTGTGAGGCAGGGGTTTGTGGAAATTTTAGCAGAGTTTTAGCTTTTATTAGAAGGATGATGTGAGGAAATGAAGTGGGTACATTTTACAAAAATCGCAGTGCATTCTCTGCTAAAGAAGAGCAAGAGAGAAGCCTATACTATGTGAAAATTGTTTCATTGGAACACATTATTACAGATAGGAAGTAGCACGGGTACTTTTTTTCTTGTGCAATAGTGGAAGAACTCTGAAATAATGAAATATAAAGAGAGGATTAAAAAGGAAAAATGTTAAACTTCATAAATTTAAGATGCACTCAAATCGGAACTTCTATAAATTTAAAATCATCTAGCTAACTTATTTATTTTGGATCTCTTTAAAATTATTGCTTTCCTCTTGCTAAATTTCCTTTAATCCATTGGGTCTCTCGTTGTCTTTTAAACTCCCAGCTGCATCCTACTTTTCTAATTTTAGTTTGTTTACCAAAGACTAATAGTATCTTTTCTAGGCACGGAGTAATGTGAACAATAGAACTTCTAAATTTAAATTTATCTTTGCTGATTGATTTTCAGTCCGACTCGCATATCATAATATCAATTTCCTGGATTTAGAAATTCAATTAGTCATGTTGACTTGATTATTAGTTCCATATAATGATATGATTGATTTTGATTATAAATCGCCAAGGCAGTAGCTGTTTTTTTAATATTATTAGTGCCATAATAAGCTATTTTACATATAGGCATCGGGGTGTTTCGCTGGAAATGCTGCTTAAGCTGGTGAAGGTGTTTGGTTCTTTAATCTATTCTTCTTTATCTGCATCATCATCTGTTGGTGTTGATATTGAGGCAGAACAAAGGTGTATATCAACTCATCTTAAACTTGATTAACTGTTTTTCTTGTGTAACTATTCTAATAAGAGGGCTTTTACTTATTGACTGGAGCAAAGGATTGAATGTGCAATCTCTGCTACGTTGAACTTGAAAAGGTTAAACGCTGTCTACCTGTCCTCACCAGGTGTGTTATTTACTTTAGCTCCGGTTTTGCAGTTTGTTCAATTGAATGTGGCTGAATTTGTTTCCTTGTTTCATTTTAATTAGAAGAGGGGGAACTATGGCCAAGTCCACTATTGTACTGAATCTTGCTCTTCAAGCAGTCTCGTAAGTAAAATTTACATAATAACTGAATCTTGCACTTCAAGCAGTCAAGTAAAATTTACGTAAGGTGTGAACATTCTTGGACGTAATTTCTAATTTACTGATTTAAGCATTTGAATTATTCAATGCTTTTGTCTTCTCTGGACGTGCACACTTCCCGTCTACTGTAAATTCAATGTAAGATGAAGCATTTTTATCACCTACTGATTCTTCGTCCTGACAAACTTGAAGCCAAGGGATGACTATAAATCGATCTTAGATATACTGGAATCAGTCATCAATAGGCATCTAATGGAAGCGAAGCCTTCTGAGGACTGAATATCTGGCATTATTGGTTGTAATTGTAGCTGGTTTGTTTCACATAGTGAATTGATTTAATTTAAATATATCAATACAAGTGGTGGTGTTGGGTGTTTGAAAGACCTTTGTTGATTGTATTTTCCAAGCATACCCGTGTCATCATTAAATCCGCCTGAGTTTTCAAGCTCCATATAAACTCAAAATTGGAGCTTCATAGTTGGACTCACCAAACAAGAAGCAAACTTTAACTATGTAGAAAATTGGTTGCAATTACACAAAAATTGGGGCAGTAAAAGACAATTAAAAAAATCAAAATGATCTGTTATATGATTCATTCTTATTAGAGTTGTGCAAAACTGTCACAAAAACTTTTCCTACTAATAAGCCTGTTTTGTCACAACTGCATATCACAGAATTATAACCACCAAGTCCAATAACATTTACTGAAAGTATAAGAAATGGTGCAAATAGCACCTCTGGGGTATATCCCAAGGAACAACCTACAGTTCTCAGATTATTAATAGCAAAAAGCGATCATAAAACAAAATGAAAGCCGCAGTTCTTGGGATCCAAGTTCCCAATTTAAGAATACCACAATTACTTCACCACACATATCTTAATGACAGAAGCAGATCCAATACGATGAAGCGCCACAATAGCATCACCAGGCTTGCACAGTCCTTTCTTTGTTGCCGACTTCAAAGCAGCTTGTAGTATCACATCAGTTGATTCTGTATCAGTAGCTTTCGAAGACCCTTCTGCAAGAAGGGGGATCAAGCCCCTGTGTATTAGGCTTTGCCTTGCTGGAGTCTCTGCACTGCAGATCCATTCAAATGAATCTGTTGTCAACTCTGGAACTACAACTGATAGGATTGGAACTGCTGGCCTGTACTTAGCAACTAGTTTGGCAGTAGTCCCACCACGAGTCAACACAACGATGAGTTTTGCATGGGATTTATTAGCTGCACGAACAGCTGAAGATGCAAGACTCTCCAGTGGGCTCATTGGCAGTGGAGTTGCTCTTATCATTTCCTTGAATATAGTCCTGTAGTCCAGTGACGACTCCGCTTCAATGCAAATTCGAGCCATGATTTTTACAGCAGTCTCTGGATAGGCTCCAGCTGCACTCTCCCCACTCAGCATGACACAATCAGTGCCATCTAGGACTGCGTTGGCAACATCAGTAGCCTCAGCACGGGTTGGACGTGGAGACTTAATCATTGATTCAAGCATTTGAGTGGCAGTTACCACAGGCTTGCCAGCGAGATTGCACTTGTATATCATCATTTTCTGTGCCAAGAAGATCTTTTCAACTGGAATTTCCATCCCAAGGTCACCACGTGCAACCATGAATGAGTCCGTCTCACGCAAGATCTCATCAAAGTTGACAACCCCCTCTTGATTCTCAACCTTTAACAATTAAAGCAATTATAAGCCGCAGCGACCTTAGAAAGATAAAGCATACAGTCTTACTTGTCTCATAATATTTGGTGCAGCTAGTGAAATCAAATCCATGTAGGAAGCTCAAGTTTTGTTTTTTTAGGTGGATGAAAAAACAGGATCCACGAAAGACTATAGCAGGAAAACAATACACTGTTTCCGATAGAACAAACACCACGTCAAATCTACATACTGAAAGGGAATGCATACCTTTGACATCAACTGTATATGTTTGGCATGAGGTCCAAGTAACTTACGAACATTAACAAGATCTGAACCCTTGCGAACGAAAGAGAGAGCAATCATATCAATGTTGTTAGGAACACCCCAATCCATAATATCTTCCTTGTCCTTCTCTGTGAGCGTCGGGAGATCTACCACAACACCAGGAAGATTCACATTCTTCCTCTCACCTAGCATAGCAGTATTTTCACAGCGGCATTTCACTGTTCCAGCAGCTGGATCACATGACAGCACAGTAAAGGTGATGGTGCCATCTGCACACAAGATAGTATTTCCAGGCTTGAGGTCCACTGGCAATTTTTTGTAGCTCATGGAGATAGTTTTCTCATCACCCTTGATGCTGTAATCAGTGCTTATTGTGATTTCTTGTCCCTCCTTTAGTTGAATAGGTTTTTCGTCACGCAGAAAACCAGTACGAATCTCAGGACCCTACATAAGAAAGCTCAAAAAATTCAAACAAGCAGCCTTATAACAGTAAGCACACCTTCATTTTAGGTTTTCGACCTGCAGGTAATACTTCTCAAAGGGATGAGTCGTGCTTAAAACAAATTTAAACACGTCTAATGTTACAAAGGGGATCAAACACTATGATATGTGGCAGGTCAACAAAATAGCATTGGATTAAAATCAACATCTATTATAATCAGCCTGTTACTCACATGAGTTTAAATCTTTAAATAACAAGAGAATCAGAAGTAAACTCTAATTTCTTAGTTGGCTGCAAAATTATGTGTTCATCTCCTGCTTCCCCATTACAATTCCTTGTGTAGTGATATACAAACATTCAATCCATACAAAGTATCTAATCAAATGCATTCAATTATTCCTATAAATGGAAAGAAAAAAAGAACAAGCAAAACTGACCTTTGTATCGAGCATCACTGCACACATGATCTCAGTGTTTTGCATGCCAATCCTGAGATTGTTCAAGGTCTCCTGGTGGTACTCATGTGTCCCATGTGAGAAATTAAATCTCGCAACATTCATTCCTGCCCTTAAAAGCTTCTCAAGCATAGGTACAGATCGAGAAGCCGGACCAAGAGTGCACACAATTTTCGTCTTTGGAACACCACCATCATTCGGAAGATCCTTCAAGATTCCTACAATATCAATGTTTGCCATTTCTCAAGTACCTCAACAGAGGCTTCTTGTAGTACAGATAATTAAACACCTATAAAGCAGATAACCCAAATTAAAAAAATCAAATCGCAAGAAAGCTTATCAATCCAAACACAATAATCACTTTCTTGAACTAAAAATCCCATCTTTATATTGTCTAAACATATAAGCTAGTATTAATATGAATTGTTACAAATTGAAAAAAAGAAAAAAAAGAGTAAATCTTGGCTTTGCTAATAACTAGTTAGGAACTGGTATATTAGTCCAGAAAACAAAAGGGGTGATATCTATAAAGCAGATCTTACAAACAAGAAGCTGCAAATACAAGACTTTGAAATCATATATGCATATATAAATAAAAAACAAGGAATATATATGTGAGATCTTGAGGTGAAACTAGTTTAGAAGTTGACCAACCAGCACTAAGAAGCCAGAAAAAGAACACTGCTGCTGCTGCTGCTGCTCTCTCTTGAAACAGATGTTAAGTTTGAAACTTTGAACAAGTGACCTTCTGCTTTGCTGCTTCTTTAATACTACTATAATATAGCATATACTACAAAATTCCTAAAACATATACTTATAAATTTATAATCTTTTTATCTCTATGTATATATCTACAGTTCACAGTTGAGCTGTTGCAGTTGCATTCAATCTAATTGTTGTTCATCAGTCATAACAGATGTATGCACGTGGAATGTATCTGTTGTACCCTGACAATTTTGGACACTTACACGATTTACACGATACGAAACGATATGAAAATTTAGTGGTTGTGTCTGTATTTTTAGTACACGAATACGAAAACACAAGAGCAAAATTTAGTGTCGGTTTTGTGTTTAACCTTCGAGTACACGACACGACACGAAGTATACGACATAGATAAATATATAAATAATTTTTAAAAATAAATAATATTATAATATAACTTAATAAATTTATAAAAATATTTCAAAATTTTAACAATTTCGTGTAACAGTTCGTTGCCATTCGTTTCGTGTACACAAATGGTACACGAAAAAATTCGTGTACTTCAGGTCGGGTCGTGTCTGATCGTGTACAAGTCGTATCATGTTCGTGTCACAGTTCAAAGTACACGGTTTTTTATCGTGTCATTTTCGTGTATACCCAAAAGTATACGAAACACGACATTACACGACACAAAATGACACGACACGACACGGTTTGACATGTCTAATCTGTTGTTGTGAGTGAGAGCATCTATAACGGGGAGTCTCATTTCCAGTTAAAAATGAGATCTTTTTTTGCCACGGAAACATCAAGTGGTCTTTAAAGAAAAGTGGTCAACTCCATCCAATGCTAGTCTTATTTCCCACTTAAAAGTAGGACCTATTTTATTTTTATCATATTATATTTATGATAAAATGATATTTTACAATTCAATTTTAATTCTTTTAAAATATTGTTAATATTCTAATAATCAAATTAAAGTGATTAATTTTTTTAAAATATTATTACAATAAAAGATAAATATCATAATAAAAATGTATTATATTATTAAAAAATAATACATGAGAAAATAAAACATTAAAAACATCACACGAGAAAACAATAAATTTAAAACATTGCGAAATTGAAAAATTAACGATTATTATGGAATTGAGAGATATGCTCAACCAAGTCATTTTGTAACTGGCGATGTGTTCGTTTATCACGCATTTGTATAGAGTTCTGAATATACGTTTCGTATTGGACTAGAGGTTTTTCACCTAAATTTGGTTGCGATAAACCATTTGTTGCATCATCATAAGTTAGTAGGGGACCAAATTGAGTGGCGTATGTGTCTCTCTGGTCTTTAACAATCATATTATGTATTATGATGCATTCTCTCATAATTCTCCCGAGATCCGCTTTGTCCCAAAAGCGTGCGGGACCACGTACTTACTAAGAGTTTATCTTCAAACCACTTTCACTGACCAGTAATTTCTCGAACATCTCCAGTTTCCTCACAGTCATCATTTAAATCAATAAAATTTGGGTTACCAAAGGCCGGAACTTGCGAACGTGGAGAATTTTGACTATTGGTGGGTGTTTGTTGGGTTTCAAATTGTGGATTTGAAAATGGAGGAAATGGAAATTGGTACTGAGAATTTTGAGAACATAAAAATGGAAATTGAGAATTTTGAGATTGTGGAAATTAGTATTGAGAATTCAGATTTTAAGGATTAAAATTATAATTTTGTAGGTTTGGAAAATAGGAATTTGGATATGGGTATGAAAATTGAGGGTTTGAATTTTGAAAATTTGAAGGTGGAGGATTGTTGGAATTGTTTGGATTCATCTTTTACTAAAAAAATTATATTTTTTGTGAGAATGTAAAGATTATAATTAAGGTATGAGAAATGAGTATTTATATAAAAAAATACCATTACTATATTAACGTTACATTTGGATATAGTCGTTACAATATTAACGTTACTAAAGATGTATAGCTTCAATATATTTTCAAAAGATGTATAGTTTCAATACATTTTAAATTAATTTAATATTAATATTACCCAAGTGTCCTAGTCATATCTTGATCAGTATGTTCACGGTTCACTCTAATCAGCTTTACTATCTTTATTTGCGGGAAGTGGGACGGCCCTCCAAAGAGGGATCACCCACTTTTATTATGTTTTATACAATGCAGATTTTTACTTATTCAGCTGGTCAGTTCCATTTTGATAGTCTCGAGAATGAATACGGGATCTCATTGGAGGTGCTATGAGTTGTAAAGTGTCTAGGGATCCCACATACATCCCAGTAGGTCACCACTCACCATTTTATAATTACATAATTGTATATATCAACTCTCAATCATAAATTTTGATTATTTCGAAAAATATAAATTTTAAGATTTTAAAATTGAATAACTGCTAAAAACGAATTAATTAGGTTATGAGGACTCTTGTTAGTTGTTAGGCTTCAGTAGCTCTGTTTATTTAAGGAAATGAGTGGTTAACCAACATGCAACTCCAAGAGATGGACGGGCAATAAACTTAAATGCTGTCCAAATACATGTAATAATAATAGACTAATTGCATGATTTGCTTAAAGGTATATTCTAAATTCAGTTGTTAAAATGCCCCCTTAAAGCATATGCCTTGCCATGTGCTCCAAAGGTCACTCAGGTCTTGAGATGCAAGCATTATCTACAATTTAAGTTAAAACATTTAAAAGATCTGCCCGTGTCTTATGAGTAGACCTCCCCCCGTCCAAGTATCCAACCCCAAAGCTCACCAAGTGACTGAGGCTACAAAGTCTAAACAAAGATATGCAACAGGTCCACCAAGGTCATAACAGATGAGGGCAATTAGTACTACTACTGATAGGATGCTTTCAGCTCGTACATTGTCGATTGGAAAAACCAACAAATTTTCTTTTTGTACAAATGATACGTCGGGAAAGGTAGAAGCTCTAGATGAGAGAAATTAAACGACTCATGAAGAACCATATTATTATGTTCTTCCGTTGAGTTGATATTGAACTTTCCCGTTGTAATGATTAGTGCCTTTGCACTTCAGATTATCAATCCCCCATATTCGGATTGTACAATCATCACTTGCAGAAGCCAACATGTGAGGGTTCCTAGGATGCCAACTGACACAATTAACTGTTCTAGAATGACCTGGAAGCTTTGCCAGGAGCTCTCCTGTGCCTCTGTGCCAGATATGAAAAGGAAGATTTAATTAAATCCTTCTTTCTTGAGAAATGTCTACAAACTCTTTCATTCTAATCAAGTTATAATTATCAAAATAATCATAACTCATAAGCATAGGGAAAAAATATGTGATATAATTAAATGATATAAATTCACCTGAGAATCCTCACTCCCACCGGCAATAAATGCTTGTTCAAACCCTCCGAAACAAGATCTTACGAGGAATCGGGTACGTTTATGACCTTTAAACTTGGACACCATCTTAGGGGCTCCAGTTATGCACCAGAGATGGATTTTTTGATTCACAATATTAACGAGCAAGAACTTGTTGTCTTTCGATAGTGAGAATGAAGTAATTATCTGGTCCTCTTCTATCATTCTCTCACATCTTGATTCCCTGTTAAACAGGAGTAATGTATTGCCTCCACGAATACTTATAATTATCTTTCCATCGCTTGTAACTGACATGTCTGATATATTCTCGGTGCGCTGTCCTTTCCAACACTCAACCACATGTCCATTCAAATCCCACAAACAAATGCTCTTGTCAGACATACCGGAGATAATCCCATCACCATCAGCCAACCATCCACAGGATATTAAGCCAACACCAGCCTTTTCATAGACATGGAGACATTCACCAGAACTAACATCCCAGCGTCTCACAGCCTCCTCCGCTCCACATGTTAAGAGTTGAGAATCATCAGGTCTCCATGATATAATGGAAACTGACCCTTGATGGCCTGATAAGATATGCTTCAAAATCAGTTGACCATCCTCTTTGACCTGAAAAGTACTAGCTTAGTATAATGGAATAAGGAGTGAAAAATAAGTAAAAAGACACGAGATCAAGTTAATTACTACACCATTTGACAGAATCTCACACAGAAAGAGAAATTCTAAATTGTCATGGAGGAACAGGTCCTTAATTGTGTATTTGGGAAAGGAAAAGTAAATATTAGAAGGTTTAATAATGAAGAGATTTGGAAACTATGTATTTAGAAAATTAGCTCTGCGTAATTTTGTTTTATGAAACTTTGCCACATTCAAGTACTTTCTATTAGTACTTTTTAAGTTCTGAGATAAATGCTCCCATGATATGGATATATTTATATATATAGAGAGAGAGATAAAAAAGGAAAGAACAAACAATTGTCACATGCTATGTTCATGCTTATCTGAGAAGATTAAGGGCTGCATATAAATAATTTCAAAGCACTGAATTTTTAAAGTAGTTTCAAAATCAAAAGCCAATTTTCAATCACATTTTCAGGTAGACCAGAGACATCATGCTTGGCACTGGTTCTGGACTCTGGTAGTGGCAACTAAATCTAGTCACCGGATGTTCTCAAACAGTGACTCAAGATGAAAGTTGAACTGTCAGACATGAGGAATACAGTTTTTTCACTCCCTCACAAAACAAATAACTCGTGCCCCTGGATTCATCCATTTCCTCTAATATATTTTTCACTAATCCATCATATTTCCTCTTTCCTTCCCCTCGACTGGGCATGGATAATCCAACTTTTTTGACAAAGCCTACCCGGCAACATCCTTCACAAACAATAACTTGTAAAAACATCAAACCAAATTAAAAGGCTAATCTATAGCATTCTTTACACTGAGTATTAACATCTCCTTAAAGGTTTACAAACTGCACTGGTACCTTTTAAACATTTTAGCACCAAAACACAATAATTACACGTTGAAACTTGCACTCATACGAAGGGGATGCAAATATGAAACTTGCATAAAGTGAAATGTTGGGATCTCAAAGAATGTGTACATACATCTACCTTCATCTAGAGATATGAGCACACACTCACACACTATGAATGATGACCTATCAACAATCAAAAGAATTATCAAGAACCAGAATGTAACTGCCATAAATGCTACAACCACAATTTAATCATTTGAGGTCAGGATTTGAAGTCTATGAATATAGGTTTCTGATATATATATATACCTGCACTCTGGGGATGGACACACATGTACCAGATATTAGGAAAGAAGTCCTTGCCAATAACCTAAAGAATTATCGAAAACCAGTGAGTACGGTAAGTACCTCCCATACAGAAGCAGTCTGATCTTTGGAGGAAGATGCCAAATATTTTCCATTATGAGAAAACTGCAGAAATCACACTTCATCCTTGTGTTCTTGCAATATCTGATCCAATAAAATGGACACTTCAAACTAGAAACTTAACCATTATTAAAATCATTATATTGAAAGCTATAATGGTTGGCTAACATCATACAAGGTAGATACATCATAAGGATATACTTTACTTCACAGAGAATAAACACTAAAAAGATGTATACTTAATAATAGACAGCATCTTTAGTAGATAGAATCACAAAACTTTATGACGAAATTGCAGTGTAATTTGTGTATTAAACATAGCTAAAATGTCATTGGACAGAGATATAGGAACGCAGAGACCAGGCTCCACTCTGCAGCAAAACAACACACACTAAAACGATATAAACACATTTCCAACCTGTAACGTCTTGGAAGGAATGTGATATTTTCCGCACTGATGGTCTGAATACAGTGACAGATCACTATTCAGAGTATTGTGAAACACACAAGTATCTCTTTGCACGTCAAGAGCTTGTTCAACTAAATGCTCCAACCTTCTTTTAGGTATCATGATAGATGCAGGAAGCAACTTCTGCAATTTCTCTAAACAGTTCGCTCTTGAGATTGCAATAGCAGTGTCCTGATCAGAAAGTTCAAGGGCCAAAAACTGGGAAGGGTTTATAATATAGGTTGAAAGTTCATGAACTCGGCCACCATTGATAGATAGGGAAACAATTTCATTTCTCAAAGTAAGTAGAGCATCCATGAATTTTCCTTCCCTCAAAAGATCCATGAACTTCTGTTCCAATAATAAAAAAGAGGCCGATTTAAAAATGAATTCATCTGTAAGACCAATATCATGCAATGTGGCAAGACCTTCGTCCCATTTTCCATCCACTATTTGCTGCATAAACAAGGCTACCGTTGACGAGTGCAATGGTAAGCCTGATTCTTCTTCTAGAATGGTTGCCGTCTTACTATAACCAAGAGAAAAGAGTGCCCTATTAATTATCTTCAAGAATTCATGCTTCTTGATTATTCCTTTCAGACCGACTGTTTCATCGTCTCTTTTGAAAGAAAGTGGCCTTGCCACTAAGTCCCTCGAAGAGCTCGATGCTGTCAGTTTATGAAGCATATCCTCCTTTGAAACACTCGGGAGACCTTTCAAACGCTTCAAGGGTGGTTCATTATCTTCTATTACTCCCATGAAATGTATTACTCAGCCCATGTATGTTCAGCAAACAAGCCTGTCAAGAGCACGATTTTAATACAAAAAACACGACAACAGATGATAAAATAGGAACACTAACCGAAGGCATAAATGAAAATGCACTTATACTAACCAAGTCTTCTAATTTAATTATAATAACCTCAATAACAGCATCTTGAAAACAGATTATATCAAGCTAGCCACTCATACTCGGCTCTAATCCTTCTAAAAAGGCAAGCTTGGATTTGACATGGGCCCTTACTTACCCAAATGCTCTTACCAGTAAAAGCCAGATCACAATGCTACTGATATCCAAACAATATATCAGCATTGACAAGAATAAATTCAATTTTCTAGTATTTCCCAGGTGATGAATTAGGCAACTAGTTCTTAATCATTTACGAGAAACGCCAAACATATTACTCCAATTGTGCTTATCTTTGCTTTAAATTAGAGTGAATATAAGAAAGCATCGTATTATATAACATAAACAGACAAAAGGGTTGATTCACAATTGTAACTTAAGTACAAGTAAACTTAAACAACTCCAAACAGATCCAAACAATCCCCATTTCTTACATCATCAGAGATACATACATACATAAGGACAGGATAATTGATGTTAGATGATCAAGATCAATTAACAGAAATCATGAGATATAGATACAGTGATTGTGTATCTCAAAGTTGCAAGCTTTATAGTTAAAAAATCAAAGGGAAAGAAGCACACCCCAAGAAGCAAAACAGAGAAACACCAAACCCCAGAAAAGTGCCCAAACTTATGTATGTACTCGTACTAGCGCCTAAAAAAATACGGGTGTTAAGGCCTATATGTCACAATTTTGGGGAGAAAATATCCTAAATGGTACACCCAACAAAATGGCCCTAAATAGCACTCCAAAACGTTACATCATGTAACATTTTGAAATCCCCAAAACGCTACTTTAAGTTGCGTTTTGAGCTCAGAACCCAAGATAAAGTAGCGTTTTCTCCCGAAAAAAATAAAAAATAAAATAAAAAAAAGTGCAAAACGTTACACGAAGTAGCGTTTTTCCCCGAAAAAATAAAAAAATGCAAAACGCCACACGAAGTAGCGTTTTCACCCATTTTCCAGCACGCCACACTATGTAGCGTTTTGGAGTGCTATTTAGGGTCATTGTTACGAGTTGTGTCATTTAAGGCATTTTCTCCCCAAATTGTGACATATAGGGTCTTTTCTAAAAAATATGGGTATCTGCAATTTTCTTATATTTCTTGATAATATTTAGTATTTTTTTTCCACAGCTTGTTAAATGCTGCTAAGTTTTTTTTGTCATTTCATTTATATTTATAACTGCATAAAGTTTTCATATTGCAAATTTTTATTGTATATGGCAAATTTTCAAAAATTGATTTTAATTAAATTGGACTTCTAGCTTCCCAGTTGTAATGTTAAAAACAATCATTTATCTTCCCTTATATTAGTATGATTTACCTATTAACTTTGTCTCATACAATATTAAATTAGTTAATTTTGGGTGTTGAGTTGTATTTCTTAAAAGAAAAGGAATTGACAATTTTGAAATGTTGGGAAACTATAAAAACAAATAGAAAATGAATGCTGGCCGGGCTAAAGAGTGAAGTTGCATATGGGGTTGTCTATCCAGCTCTCTCCTGTGTATTTATACCAACTCTTGTAATTTGAAGTGTAAATTTGATTATATTGATGTCAAACAGACAACACATGGGACCAATCAGTAGTGTAATGTTCAATTTTACCAAGTAAATACCTTGCAGCTACATTGCATGTAGCAATAGTGTACACAATACATTTGCATACAACACTTTTCTGATGCACATATCATTGCCAATTAGCAAACTATATAAAGAAGAAGATCAAATTGGTATAAGATATATTATGAATAAACAGTCTAGCTTCCCAGTTGTAATGTTAAAAACAATCATTTATCTTCCCTTTTATTAGTATGATTTACCTATTAACTTTGTCTCATACAATATTAAATTAGTTAATTTTGGGTGTTGAGTTGTATTTCTTAAAAGAAAAGGAATTGACAATTTTGAAATGTTGGGAAACTATAAAACAAATAGAAAATGAATGCTGGCCGGGCTAAAGAGTGAAGTTGCATATGGGGTTGTCTATCCAGCTCTCTCCTGTGTATTTATACCAACTCTTGTAATTTGAAGTGTAAATTTGATTATATTGATGTCAAACAGACAACACATGGGACCAATCAGTAGTGTAATGTTCAATTTTACCAAGTAAATACCTTGCAGCTACATTGCATGTAGCAATAGTGTACACAATACATTTGCATACAACACTTTTCTGATGCACATATCATTGCCAATTAGCAAACTATATAAAGAAGAAGATCAAATTGGTATAAGATATATTATGAATAAACAGTAATTTAGACATGATGGTAAAAACATCTAATCCTGCCCTGCCCGAGAATCTCTAACGATTTGCTGGAATCGTTTAACAGTCTCGACGTTATGAGCAAAAACATATAATCCTGAGTGTACCAACGTTGATACTGCATTCAAATCACCTCGGATATCAGAAGTTAAACATTCAACCATAATATCAAGCTCCAGCATCTTCCAAAGGATCAAACAAGCCGCATATCAAACTTCTTGCGGTGCCTTGTTAAAAATAATCAATTACACATAAATGAAGGGTTTCGGGCATGAAAACGCAGCGGAATTAACGTAAAAACAATAAAAAAATCGAAATCCAATCGCAGGATCCATATATAACGTTGGATGATTATGGTGAAGAAGTATGTACCTTAACAAAGATTTCGTATGATGTTTAATGGAGGTCCAGAAAGATGAATCACAACAGTCCTTTATTGCAAAGATTTGCTCTCTAAAGAAGTCCACACGAACGCCCGATCGTCCTACGATTACCGGAGTCGGTACTATCCGAATTGTTTGCCCCCCCCCCTCTCTCTCTTTCTCTAGCCTCTCTTGATGTTGAGTAGCTAGAGTTTTTCTCTAAAAACGAAATTTGATGATTAAACCCTAATACTATACATCATTATGTATATATAGGGGAGAGAGAGATTTTGGGCCTAACCCTAATCCATGTGGTTTCCAAAACCCATTATGATTTTGGGTTATTATTATTATTAAATCTGAATTCTAATATAATTAATCAAGTCCCACTTAATTAATTCAATAATTAAATTCGAATAATAATAATACTTATTAAATCCGAATTCTAATATAATTAATCAAGTCCCACTTAATTAATTCAATAATTAAATTCGAATAAACAATAATATATTTAAATTCGTAATTTAAATAAACCTCCGTTTTGACGTTCTTTGTGTGTGACCCTTTAGGTTATTATTACGTTGACAATAATTTTATTATCTAATAATAAAATTATAAACAATGAGCGACATCTAGTAATACATCATTGCTACCCAAGTAACAATAATTATTAGTGATTCAATTAAACCTTTCGTGAATAATGTTCCATGTAATATAATCCCTTTAACCTTATATTATAGATCAAACTCGAGGCATGTATAGTGTCATCCTCTTCAACGTTTAATCTCGGTTTCCTTGATCAATGAGTAGACTATTTAAACAAATCAATATTTGAGCATGACCATGCATTTCATAGTCTCACTCAATCAAGAGGCCAATAATATCACTCCTCGAATTGGAGGGTTAAATCCTATATCTATCATTCATATTCCTCATACGATTCATAGCATACCCAATGTACACCTTTATCATTACCCGGTTAAAGGTAACTTTGAGTGTAATCAAAGCATATTAATTATCATATAGAAATATAATGATTTCAAGTCAGAGGATCATTACATCATTATCACAGTGAGATTTCTTATGACACTTATTAACATGTAGAATCTCACGGCGGGTCTTTCCAGTGTCATGTATTGATACATACACTTATGTTCTTGACTTTAGTATCACCATACCTATGATCAATGAGATGTGGTCATCCGTCAACAAACATACTAGTCTTATTGCATTATTATTGTCCTTAAATAATAATACTTGACTAGGGAATTTTAGGAATAAAATACTATTCATATAATCTCATTTTTAAGTCACATACTTAAAGATATATATTACGTATTAATATTCCAAGGACATTTATTATCCTTTCAATTTATAACGCAGTAAATAAAGACATAATAAATAATAATTAAATAATCACATAAAACATAATCCTTAATTGTTTTCAATAAAACATTAAAAGTATTGTCTCTAGGACACCAATACTAACAATAAATACAGATATATTAATTACCAATACGAAACACATTGTACCTTCAAAGCATTAACAGTCTCGGCAAAATGACAACTCCTACCATCAGGTATGTCATCTCGATCAACACTGGTAAGTACAATATAATCCACACTGCATAAGAGAAAAACAGAGAAGTTCTATCACAAAGTTGATTATGTATCGGCCAAAGTTATGAACATCTTCAATTCAGGTATTAAACTGCAAAAGGTGTTTAAAAGATCTTTTTTTCATTTATATATATTTGCAATATGACGTATCTAAACTAGGCATTAGTAGGTAATAGAATATATGTCACGTATCATTGAGAATGGGGACTGAGAAGTGGAGCAGGGAGCAGGTTTGTTGCGGGATCATATTTGGCAGGTTCTCTTGATCTTGAGTAATATATTGTTGGATTTCCTCATCATATAAATCCTCTGAATGATGCCTCTTAATTAAGCAATCTAAAGATTTAGTCAGTATGTGGCTCTCCTATCACCACTTACCAGAATATCAACATGGTAATGGTACCATGTGCTTTACTGCTTTTCCTCTAAACACCACAAACTCCTAGTTGATTCATTTCTGTTGAGGTGTCCATCTGACTGGGAAAAAAAACTTTTATCACATATGATAGTGGAAACTTAACAAGTATGTGCAGCTTGCAAGTAAAATTACTAAAAATGCACAGTTGAGTCTGTTCGCGCATATATGAATATATGAAATAGTTGTCACTGGATACCCCCAACTAGCAATAGCATGTGCAGTGTTCTGTGGTTCCATAGGATCTGGTGGTGCAGGTTTTCTACTAGTTTTCACAGCACAAAATCTACAGCCACGGGTACAAGTATCCCCAAGAAGCATAATTGTAGCTGTCGCAAGATCATCCCCACCACCATTCCAGCACTGCTCAGAAAACATTTCTTTATCAATTCACAATTTCTCATATGTAATCCTCCAGTCACTAAAATCAAAAAAAAAAACAAGAATAACCAAAGCTAAAGAATGAAATCTTCAGCTTATATCTGCAGTAAAATATAAACAATATTCTATTTTCTAGCACGTCTAAGCTATAATCTTCAAAGTTCTTCCACTTTCACTTCTCCTCCAAAGTTACCATGAAAAAAACTGGTCAAAACAATATTTTTTTTGTGTATGTTTGAGCGTAACAGGAGTGGCAATGCATGACACTATCGAATTGAAAAGGACCAAACCTGACTATCGACACCACTACAAAGTTGGAAAATAACAATGCACCCTTCAACAACTCGTTCACAAAAATTTAATTTCTCTAAAGCTTATACATTCATTTTTATCAATTCCAGTCAATTTAAGAACACCATCAATTGTTTAAGAACGCGATCACAACCCGAAACCCAAAATTGCCAATTTAACTAATAACAGCTATATAACAAAAAAAATTATATACCTCTCCAATATTGGGGCATTGTGCTTCATGGCAAACAGTATTAAGATTAAGGCTAGACAATGTTTCCTTAACCTCTTCGTAATTGTTCCCTTGTGGGGCTTTCTGTCGAAGCCATTCTTCATGACATTCAAATCTCTCCCAGTAAATAGACCCAACACACTTGGCGAGGAATTCAAAGAAGATGATGTTAAAGAACTCAAAAAGTTATCATTTTGACCAAATGGGTTCTTTAATTCAGCTGCATTAGTCACATTCTGAGAAGTTGAAGCAGAAAAATTGCATCTGATTGAGGACATTTCTGTAAAGGGTGTGCGAAGAAGAAGAGAGTGTTGGGATTGTGCTGTCTTAAGTGATGTTGGATCACTACAGACTTGCTGATTTGTCATTAAACTAAAGAGTGTTTGGTGAAGCCGTAATTTTCTTTGGTTTTTTTTTTTGTATCTTTTCAGCACTTTAAGTAGTTGGGTTTAAGGATCTCTTTTTTGTGCTTGTAAATCGATAAATTTGTATTGTTTAAAAAATTATTTAAGTTTAATTACAGAATTTACATTTAGTAATTACATAGTTGTGTGAACAGTCCGATATCTATTTTTCGGCACCAGTTATTAGAAGATTTGAAAATCAGAAAACAAGCTAGATCACATATAAAGGCTTGCATTGGAACAATTGAACTAAATGTGCGTGAATTAAACAGATCCAAGTTTCAAAATTCACATAGTATCATGGACTAGAGTACATTGCCGAAAATCACAGTATTTGTAAGTAGATTTTTAAACCGCTGCGTATAAACTCTCCCAAAACCCTTTCTACTGCGGTTAATACCCAACTTACATTGTCTAAAAAAGGAGCTCAATGACTTCATTATGCAAACTACATTATGCAAACTAAACTAAGGAGCATGAGATGATTCTTCACTAGTATCTTCCGATTCTGATTCTGAATCTGAACCGCCAACCATCTTCTCTAGTGATTCCATATCCCCAGCTTCTGAACTAGTGTGCATCCTAAGCTTCTCAGCATCCTCGCTAAATTTTTTACGGAAACGAGAAAATTTTAAGACAATCTAAGTTACATTTAGCAGAAGAGGTTAAATGGAAATAAGAGCCTTACTCTGAAACGCCAAATAATTCTTTAACCACCAAGGAACTTCCCTTTGAACAAAACTCTGGTAGCTGGTGGACAACAATAAGTAAATATGAATCAAACCACAAGATATATACATAACTCATAACCTAAGTTTAATTGCAAAAAAATCACTAGGATTCTAAAAGAAACCACATCAGATATATGATATTAGCAACCAACTAGCACACCGAAGGTGAAAAGGATCAGCATAAAGGCTCTTGATAATAGTAATTGACAAATAAACAATTTAACTAGATTAATCAAGTGCGGCAGAGTTCATCCTACAATCATATATTTAACTACTATACAAATAAAGAAAAAGTGGAAGATATACCATATACTAAATGGTTACTCAGCCTCTTACCTCAGAGAGATAATAAATCTTTCCGAAAAGGGCTTGTACTGCAAGTTTTCTCTTAAAACCCTTTGCAGAATAACCCGACATATCCATGACAACTGGACCTGAAATAATACAATCGACAACTTTCAATCCAAGATACTACATAGCATATAGGCGTGCTGGATTAGGTCCTCTTACTGTATGGAATCCTGGGAAATGCCACTCAGCAGGTCAAAATACATAATATATGTCTAACATCTTGTTAAATTGAATCTTTTGGGATATCCAATGCTTATGCAACATCTTCTTATGTTCACGAAACATATTTTCTATCTGTATAAGTGACCGAATCTGTAAAACACAGGTGCATCAAAGGTCTTGTTCCTCCGACTATAGCCACTCTTATATCAGTTTATTTTTAGGTTATGAACAAATACGAACTTTGGTGATCAAGAAGTTAAGCCCTTTTTAGATATTGGTGCATTTCTACTTCTCATCAAGTATTCCTTTATAGATTGGTGCAGAAACTGTTAAATGAGATTATGCAATAAAACAAAACAGGTGTCAATATGATATAGTTACCTTTGTCTTTCACAATTCTTCTTGATATCTCTTTCAAAGTTTCAGCAACTTGAGTGTCATCCAACATAGATGCTTTTCTAAGGTTGATCAAATTTGAAACCAATTCTGGGTTAAAAGGTTTTTCATTCAATGCATACCGAATATACTTGCGTAATACCTCCTCCATGCTAAACCCTGTCTGAGTACACAATAACAATGTCAATCAAACTAAAGAGTTCCGGCATGCAAGAGTGCAAGTCCAAAAAATGAACTAAAGAGATAAAAACAAGATAATGACGGCCAATTTTTACAAAAGAAGATTTTATGTAGCATATTTCCTCGTATGATATAGTCATATCTTTGTACATCAGGTTGAGTGTCCGTCATTATTGACTTTGAAAGCATGCATGTTGCTCATTGAACAATGATTATGATTGAAGCATTGCCTTTATATTAAGGACATAAATATTTCTTCCATTACAATATTAAATTAAAGGTGAATTCCTTCTTAGTTTGATCTATTCATTATAAAAGAAATATCTTGTACGATATACAATGTTTGTATTAAAAATATTTAAAATGGCTGAGCGGCTAAGATCAATTCAAAAACCTAGCAGCGAAGCATCACTAATTTATACAAACGAGAGACACAGCGGGTTAAACTATTTGTAGGATGCATCTCACCTTTTGCATCAGCCCCTTCAAAGCCGACTCTTCTACTCCATCTCTTCCCTTAGCAAATAACTCATCTATCGATTTGCACAACACGGCATTCTTATTGACCTGGCAAAATTATCGCTAACGGAAAGTTAAGAATGCATCCACAAGTTAACCTTCAACATTATTACTTTAGCAACTGAATACATTGATTCATAAGTATATCTAGGAACTAGAACCACATAGCAAATCGCACTAGTTAAAATTTATTCTAAAAGTTTAACGAAGTCACCACATATCATCTTCCACCAAATGTCCACTTCTAACACATAACAATAAAAGATCGTGAAGCACGTGATAGCTATATGGAATTAACTATGATCGTACAAGGAGACATTGAACAAGATTAATCAACTAATCCAAACAACATAGTGAAATGTGAATGCCTCATTACTACATTAATATCACAATAACTAATACATATATAACACCTATAGGGGATTATAAGTTTGCTACCAATCCAAATTACTAACTGACCTTTTTACAGCAGCTCAATTCTCTAGGAACTAACTATGACCGCATGAGGAAAATGTGGGCATTGGACAAAATTACTTTCCTATTCAAACAACATAGCGTGACTTAAATACTTCACTACTATATTCATATCACAATAATCAACAAAACGAGAAACCAGAACTTAAAAACTATGCTACGATCCCATTATCCAAGATTCAAAATTACAACAAATGTACAATAAATCAACAAATCCACTTCAACCAATATATGATCACGAAGCCAGAAGCACACAAGCTGTGCCGAACTAACTAAGTATGAAGACACAAGGAAATGTAGACATCCAACAAGACTATTTTACTAATTGAAACAACATAGTGCCATATAAATGCTTTACCACCACATTCATATCGAAATATTCAACAACAAATGCACAAGCAATCAACCTGTTTACGACGCAATTCTCGGGGAGAATTAAACTTCCTGAGAGTCTTATAAACGGCAAAAACAAAAGTAATGCCAAGATAAGCCAAAGGAACAGCAAGCATCCAAGGCAAAGAGCTAGTTCCAACTCGAGGCCCCGGAATCGCCTGAGTTACTGAACCCGTAAACTCGACTAAATCCAAAGCCTTCTCTTGTATCCAAGGCAAATCCTCCTCCTCTTCTGTCACTTCCTCCTTAACATCAGCTCCTTTTTTAGGCTCAGAGTCCGATTTTTTCGCCGCCGGAGCAGCCAAAACTAGACGCCGGCCGGAGTGATTGCCGGAGAAAGATAAGGGGTGAGATGAAAAGGGGTTTTTGGGAATTCTTGAAAATGTTGGTTTATAATAAAAAGATTTGATTTTTGTTGAAAATGGGTTAAAAGAAGTGTTATAACAATAACAAGAAAAAGGGGTGCCGTTGGCGGCGGCGTACATTTTATTTTCCGGTGAACGGCGGCGAAAGACGGCGAAAGACGGCAGATTTTGGAGCTGGGTTTGGGGTTTTGGGGTATTTGGAGGTGTTTCTAGGCACACACTGTGTTTTTTGTTAGATGATTTCAATGCTGCTTGTGTTTGTTTTATTTTTGGAAAATAATACATTTGTAAAAAAATATGTACTCTTAATTTTTTATTTTTGGGGAGAAAAAAAGTTGCTCCAGATTTTTTGTTAAAGATACATGCTTTACTATTTACTAATACTAATATTTTTGTTGAATAAAGTATGTGATAACTTACCTAAATTCCCAAATTAATTGATTATCATAATTAGAAGATGATCAATTATAATTTAAAATTCCTTTTCTTTTTACAAAATATAATTTTATAGTTGCTCTAACATTTTCATTACAATTTTATTGTTTTATCTGCCTAGTTTTTTTTTAAACGGTACATTAAGAGGGTGGTGTTGAAATATTGTAAAATTGTAACCAATGCATGTTGCTACAAAAATTATGTAGCATCAACACATCCTTGAGTGATCATATATTGCTAAATAGGGGCTAGTACGAATGTACCATGGGTACAAATTTCAGATGAAACTATTCAAAGGTAAAATTCGCAGGAAAAATGCTTTAAACCACAACATATTTGAATCCTATTTAAGAAAATGTCAATATAATACAATGATTTGAACGGAGATATGATGATTGGCGGACCGATGGCTTCATTCCCTACTACTTCTAGTAGACTTGGCAGCTCACATGTTCGAGTAAAGCTGCAGGCAACAGATTGTCGCTAGTTATCTTCAAGCTTCCGACAATGCAAAATCCCCAAAGCATCACCACTAAATAGGGACCTGGCATACAGAAACCACAAAGTTTAGGTACAATAGTGAGCATCAATTGTTTCATGTTCTGGATAAAAGATAGTTGTCGAATGCGAAATGTTCACATGTATTGCTACAGGAGGAATCTTTAAAACTTCAATTTGTTGCGTTGATGTAGCCAAGTGATGCTATTTTCATAACATGAGACTACCTTAGTCCTCACTGTTAAGGCTAAGGCACCGGTAATACTCTAATTAATATTACTAGATTTTAACTCGTGCGCTGCACGGATATTTTATTTTATTAACTGAATTATTAATTTTAAAATTACTGATATTTTTATAATTTTAAAAAGTCCTAATATATTATAATTGTATTAATTTTTTAACTTATTTAAATTATATATTTTTACATCAATGGAATTAAAAATAAATATGCACATAGCACAAAATATAAATTTATATTATTAATATATAAATATGTAAGATTTTGTGATTCGAAATATTATAAACATGATTTTTTAATATATCAAACATATGTTTAATATATTTAAGATTATACATATTATATTTAAATATATTTTTTATACGATTTCTATTATATTTATTTTATATAAAATTAATAAATATTATGGTATATGAGATATAATATACATGTATTTGTTAATAATATGATAATATTATTCATTTGAATAAGTTTTTTTATGTTATTAGATTTTCAATAGTATAGTATTAATTGCAATTTATAAATAATTATATAATATATATAATTTAAACCTTGCATCAATAAATAAAAAATGTTACAATATTGCTAATGAGATTTAAACGTTAAGTTAATATTAAAAAATAAAACAATACATAACATTTACCGTCATAATTTTTACATCCCACTTTTTCATACTAAATGACAGGTTCTTTATTGAACCAAACATATTATTCCATATTAATACTTAATGTGTGTCATGACGATTCAACATGTATAATAACATTATTTTATAAATATAAATAACTTTTAATTATAAAAATAGTTAACAATAATCCTCGGTTATTAAAAATTAATTATATATAATTTTCTCATATATAAATTGATTAAATTTAAAAATGTATTAATATTTATTAGTTTCTATTATTTTAATTTTAATTTGATTTATTTATCAAATAACATGATTAAATATACGTGATAACGTGTTTTTGATATAGTATTATATATAATATAATAACAAAATAGAATATGTATTTAATATCTTAGGCTAAGGTTGAACTCATAACCAGGGAACTCAAATAATTATTTAAAAAATAATAATTTCTTCAATTCGATCCAAACCAATGAATTAATAAGGTTTCTAAATTCTCAAGATAATAATTTAACTGGTTCTCCGTATAAAGTTATCATAATATCTTATATAATATATTAAATATTTTTATAAAAAAGATTTGGATAAAAAAAACTTTAATCCTCCCTCTCACAAGGAAAATTCACCGCCTTCCTCCATGTTCATCTCTCTGTATGTAAAAACTTAATACTATCTCTACAATAATCTAATAATAATACATAATAATATCTAATATATGATATGTCTGTATATAAATCTAATATAAAAAGTATTTTAATATTTTAAATCAATTATAAAAAAATTCCTAAACGGAATAGAATTCTTTGATAAAATTTTGTAAGTGTCTTTTCTGTCTAGATTACATACTGCTATAGTCGGATTTTGGATATTGAACTACCTTAGAATTAAAGATAATTTTGTAAGCTTCGCGTGGGCTATAAAATTGTCCAAGACTTCTGAAACTCAAAATATGACCCAAACAATGTCTACCGTGTAAATAACACAATAATTACAAATTTTATTTTTAATTTAACTCCAAAATAGCTCTTTAAATTCAAATTTATATATTACTAAGATATAATAGAGTTTGAGTTATAATCTCAAGCGAGCTAAGAAAAATTATAGTTGTCATGAATTTTAATAATAATTATAACTTATAAATAATTAGTATATAATATTATGTAGTTATTAAGAATCCATCTTTGATCTAGTATTTGATAAGATCCCTCTTACTCTTATTATATATAGGATATAATTCAGGTTTTTGATATACCTTGCAAACTCAATTTATACAATTTCATCAAAAATCTAAGACCAGGCTAAGTTTTAGAATGTAGGTATCAAAAATTCAATTGTTGATTTGTGTACTGAAACTCAAAGTTACTCTAAAAACTGCTATCCTAAATATCTAATAAAAATGATTTGCAATGCAAGGACAAAAGGAAAGGTTTAAGAATGGGTTAAGCAACCAATTAATAATACATGTAAGAGGTTAGTTATGCTGACCGTGTTTCACTTTGTGCATCCTACCAAACATTAACACTACAAGGCCAGAGATCTTTCTTCCAATAACGAGGATTTATTTAAAAATCCCGCCTATACATATCTAGACCTGAATAAGGCTCGAAGTATAGAAGTGACCTTTTTTCTATCTGCACTTTTCACTCTATAAGCTCTCTCTGTTATAACTTATAATGATTTGTTGGGATCCACACAATATCCTAAGGTCGGATTTGTAGCATGCTGAATGTGATGCTCTGAGAAGAACTTATTGCACCACTTTTAGTTTTGCATTATCTCAACTTCAAAATGAGAATATTAGTTTTTCAGTAGCAACACCTATTCTTCCATCTTAGCTTTTCGTTCAATCACTTCCTAATAAATCATATTGATACATTGTTATCGTCCCAGTACCCATGATTTTATAATCATATACAAGTTCTTGCCTCTCTTTTAGAGTTTGTTTTATTTTTGTACCAGATAGAGCACTAGCTGGTGCCTGGCGAAACTAAGGAATGGACAAGGTTGGATATAACTATTGAGTTTATATTCAATTGGGGATGTAGCTCATATGGTAGAGTTGTTCCCTTTGCATCTCATAGGTATTGTGTTCGATCTGATTCCTGCCATCTTCCCTTTTGTATTTTTAAATTACCAACTACTACATATGGGCCAATGTTCATTATTGTCAAGTCCAGTTATAGTGGTATAGATTATTAATGATAATGTTTCTATTATAAACAACCTCCCACCCCAAGTTCTGCCACTTCACTAGACCATCTAAACGAATCATGTGAACCTCTTCTTCTCATCTAATTATTTTGGCAGTAGTAACCATTCTCACTCAACAGGTTTAAGTACAAATTTTCTCATCATTATTCATATCCGTCCTCTCTGCTTAAAGATAATTTTAAGAACATATCTATTTCCTAAATCAGCACAACAGTTGCCACATTCAGAATACAAATAAGAAGAAAAACATACTGGCTTGGTGAAATTTTACAGTTGCTAATTGTTACAAAAAATTAACATCTTAAAATGTATGATTCAGAAAATCCCCGACTTTCATAAAGCATCAGTGCATTACAATTAATAAATCACTCTTTTACCCGCAGTTGCAATGCAAGCAATGGAATAAGCAACATGGTTTCTTGGTTAATATCCCAATGACATAACATACCAGTCAACCCAGCTTCATACTTTGAACTCTTGTTCTCTTTACCATAACGTTCTCCGGAAACACACAATAGAACCTCTAATTCACTAATCCATTAATCCATCTGAACTCTCCAAATATATCTTCTAAGAAACTTCTATTGAGAAAAATTTTATGTTCCCATAGTTAGGAGAAAAGAAGATGTATAGGCATTGGTCACAAACCTTATGACCTTAAATAAAAAGTTAAAAAAATATAGATGATCCACAGAAATTATTAGTATCGAAATATTAATGGTCTTTACAGTAGACATTTCGACGACTGTTCACTACATCAGTACACTATGAGACATTAAACATCCATTAATCAACAAAGGTATTCTAGTCTTATAGCTTATTTATCTATCAACAAAAGGCATTATTATCTTCTAGGCCTCAGTCGCCAGTTATAAACGAAATTCTAATCCTCTCGTCCTTAATCACCAATCCGACAAAACACACAAGAAGGTATTCTAATGTTGTCCATCTAAAACCAGAAGCCATAAAAGGCAACACTAGATTGTCGGGTTCAATGAACAAATGTCATCCTCAGTTTGGCGGCTTTAATAACCAATCATAAAAGCCATTACTATCTTGTCACATACACCATTCTTAAATGCACAGCCCTAAAGGGGTTTTATTCGAATCTTCCAAATTCTTAATCCCCGACACCCCTTAAAACAAAACTTAATCCAATTAAATTAACAACCAATATTATTTCACCAAATTAACAACATTTCTCTCCTAACTACCACATTAACAACAATAATCCATCCATAGCACAAAGTGGTACTAGTATATAAACACAAACAATTCCAAAATTAGCAACATCACCAAACACATAAACAATCTACACAAATACACAAAATATATCTACACATCAACCTAAACCAAGTCACAGCATAGTCAAAACAAAAGCAACAATCAAGGGTTTCCCAAATATATACATACAAATACATAAAGACCCTTTACACAAAAAAGAAATGCAAGATCAGATATATACCTTAAAGGGGCAACTACCATCTTTGGGTCAGAAGATGAAATGAGAGGATCCTGAGTGTGAATTGAAAGTAAAGCTGACATTTTTCAAACCCTAGAAGCCTAGTCTAATTGATTTACACAAAGAAACAAGTTAAATTCAACAAATTTATTTGACTTTATGAAACTTGAAGAGAGGGTGAAACAGTAGAACAAAACAGTAAGTATACATGTAGATATGTAAATGTAGACACAGGGGGGTTACTGTGGGTTTTAAAGAAGGTGAGGGTGGGGGGGGGGGGGGGGGGGGGTGTAGGGGTTTATGTTAGTGCACGAATCACGAGGTGAAAGTAGGTGTGTGTTATACATCCATCGGACAACAGATGTCATAGGCCCTTTTTGTTTCAAAGTTTTATCAGTTACTTATGTTCACTTGTCACCTTACTGTCCTTGTCGCCTTCTTTTGCCTATGTTTTTAGCCTTTTTTTTATTTACTTGTGAACTAGCCTCACAAATTAAATAACATTCGCATTCATAGTTCAAAATATAATGTTTAGTTATAGTATGTGTACTTTTTTGCACAAAAAGTACTTGTCTGGAAAAAAAAATTGTCCATAATTAATTGCCCTTCCCATTTTTTAAAATAATTTTATAATTTTTTTTTCAAATATTATTTTTATATTATTATTTTCAATATTTGACTAATTCAAATATACAAACAATTCAATTAATTTAATACAATTATAAGGGATAGTCTTGGAAAATAATTAATACATTTCTAATATGTAGGTTTTTTTAAAAAGGACAACTAAAATGGAACGGAGGGAGTTTAATTTGTGAACTCGACTTTTTTCTTTCTTTCAGTTAAGTGGTTATTCGACAGTAGTGTAGTTAGTTGATATCAAATCGATCATGGTGATTGAAGGATACATATTTTCCCCATATATTTTTAATCGGAAAAATGTCAGATTTCTCAAAAATTGTTTCAATTTTTTTTAAATATTTAATGATTACTGATATTTTTTTAATGATAATATGAGAATTCACATGTATGGATTTGCGTACACGAATCAATGTCATATATTATATCACATCATCTGTGAAAAATTTTGAAAATATTTTTAAGTAACACTACTCTTTTAATCGTAATTCGTACATGTATGAATCGTAATTGAATTTTGAAAAAAAATATTTTATAACCCAATCAGCGGGCCCTGATAGAAGAGAACATGACATTAAGCATCATAGTAGTTTAGATGATCATTTTAATTTGGATACTTACTTTCCTGAGTTGAAAAATCTACCAGCTTCAATCGAAAAGCCTTTAAAATATTAAACCTAGTAAATGTTTTTGGATCGAGTCGTTGAAGCACTGTTTTTTTTTGCTATGAAACAGGCCGTACAAAATCTTACTGTATCATGGCTTTATTTGCAACTAATGTTCAGCATTATAGCATGTTGAAATGAGCGCAAAACCAAGAGTCTAATATATAAAGGTAAAAGTTGTGAATTAAGTTGGTCCAGGAGGATGAAAATTAATGACCATCTGGCTGCAAATAGCAAAACTTTGGAGTGCACACTTTGACAGAGCATAAATTCTTTGACAGAGCATAAATTCAACACAGGTTCAAAATCATGCCAACGTGCACCAGTGCCAGCTTCATCTGATGACAGAGGAGGGATGGGCAATGCTCAGAATTGAGATTCATATTAATGCAACAAGCGATTTTATTCGGCAAGACAAAGAACATGTGGTAAGGACAAACACTGGTACTATCTAAAATTGTTGGTTTCAGTAGACACTTGCCATTTTGTAATTTGTAATTGATGATTGAACATTTTAACCAACTGAGAATTTTTCAACACGTGTTCCTTCGATTTTTATCAACTTTCTACACCTTACCCTTTAATTCAAATTTTGTAGTACAATGTCAATGAGCAACCACTCAGCTAACAAACCCAGTTATTAGGCAGCAGAATAAAGGTATTTACAGTCATCAATTCATCATGCAACTTCATTTTATAGACCTCTGAAGGTTTATAACTTCCATCGTTATATTCGGAACGTCATATGAGTTTTGGTTCTGTAACTACTCTACAGATATGAGATTAATTCCCTACTCCCTACTCCCTATTATATTTGCATTCATTCTAGCCTTACCGCAACTTCCAAAACAGGAAGGTCATCGGAACATGTACACAATAGCATACACAAAAAACAGTACAATGTGACAAAGGCCATCAATACATGTGTAAACACATTTGAGGAAGGAGTGGTGTTGTTTAGGAGAGCGTTTGTTCCACTAGACATTATCAGGCCAGAACTCCCTGAAGAAAGCCCGCTCAAATTCTTTTTCTTGCAGCTTCTTTTCAAACTCTTGCAGCTTCCTCATCTTTTTCGATAGTTTCTTTTCAGAAGGCTGAAATAAGCAACATGGTCAGTACATGTAAATGAAGAAAATAACCTAACCTCAGAGTAAAATGGAAAAAAATAAAATCAATCAGCACATAACATTCTTACGTTTGTAAATTTCATTAAATATGACTTATCTATAGAATTAACTAACAAACGATAATAATTGACAACATATATGCATCTCCATGCAACCCTTGACGTAACTAGTTTACGGAACTTACTTTCTTAGCTTTATTATCAACTGGATTTTCTGGCCGGGGTGCTTTCTTTATCTTCTCAGCTCATAGCCCACGTTTATTGTTCTTCAAACGAGCTTCTACAGGTTCCAATCTCCCCTGTTCACCACCAAAAAGCAAAAATTTATTCACCATCTTCGCAATAAAATTTATAGTTTTAAACTACTCCTCAGAAAGAAGTGACAACCACAAGAATCAATGTAACTTCAATATGTACGACTAACGACTTCTACCCATCCTTCCCATCATCCTAGTCCTAGATTCTAATATCAATTTCATTTAATTTGGATCACAATTTCATCATATTTTCTCCAACCTAGAAGAGTTTAGTCAAAACTTGACACCATAAAAGTTTGAGAAACTCCAACGAGCTCACATAATAAACTTCACTTCAGATATTGCAATTTAGACAATTACAATCCACACAAAACCGATACCAACAACTCACAAATACTCGAGGAAACTCAGTAAATCCTTAAACCTCAACACGGTACTAATTCCAACAAACATAACCACTTAGACTCATTTAATCGGGAAAAAAAAAAAGCACAACTCCAACCTACATTCTTAAAGAATACAGTTCAAATTTCTTACCTAGTTACCGAAAAGCAGACACAAATACACACACAAATACACATAAAAATACAGTACCTGCTCCGAAACCCCGAGTCCAGTTCCTTCTTTCCACCCGTGCTTTTTCAATAGCTGCATTATCAAACATATTTTTAAATATTACAAAACAAATTATAAAAACACCATCACAAATTAGATATTACAATCACAATAATTCAATTATCCATGTATATATATATATATATATATATATATATATATATATAAAAATGTACTTGAAAACCAATATTAGAGGAGGCGATTGGTGTAGCTACAGAAGAACCCGAATCTACATCAAACCCTAACCCTGCTCCCTCATTTGACATCATCTTCGCCTCCCAGCCCGATTCAAGACCCGAACCCGCTTTTTCAGCCCTAATTGGTATATATTAGAACAATCGTAGCAATAGTTAACCACAATAGACGAAGAAAAACAACAATTGAGGAAAGCGATTCTCGGCGATTGGTGTGTGTATATATATATATATATATATATATATATATATATATATATATATATATATATATATATATATATATATATAGTGTCCCGCTCAAATAGAAAATATCTTAAAATAGAAAATAGAAAATAAGATCTACACCACATATTCAATCTAATCTAATGACAAGGGGAGCATCCACACACAAATCAAATACACCCTCATACACTCAATCCCACATAATCCCTCCGTTTTTAATTTGATTTTTCCCGTTAATTAGTGAAGTTTTTTTCAAATCTAACTTCACCACATTTTTCTTCATCTCCCAACAATCAGTTTGCATACCATATGTGATATATTCCGGTGACTTTTATTTTTTCGACGATTTCCATTATTTTTTGTGAACCCAGGATATATAATTTAGTGATTTCTGTAATACAAATTAGTGGTTTCTATAATACAAATTAGTGGTTTCTGTAATATAATTTAGTGATTGAAGTTTGAATCTGATAAGTGACGAATTTATTTTAATTATAAATTATATTTGCCGAAATATAGCACATATGGTATGAAAACTGATCGTTGGGAGATGAAAAAAAATGTGGTGAAGTTAGATTTGAAAAAAACTTTGCCAATTGACGGGAAAAATCAAATTAAAAACGGAGGAGAATAGATGAGATTGTGTGTGTGAGGGTGTATATAATTTGTGTGTGGGTGCGGCAGGTATAATAATAAGGTTTTCTATTTCTCATTTAAGATATTTTCTATTTGAGCAGGACCATATATATATATATATTATACGAGGTCCGGAACTATTTCATCAGAGAATTTTGAAGAACATTATTTTTAAAAAAAATCAAATTTTTTTGTTTAAAATACAAGTGTTCTGTAAATATAAATATAATTATATGAAAAAATTCGTAAAAAATAATGAAAAATATTTACAGAACACATATATATGATTTACAAAACATACTAATATTACACTTCTCATTTCGTTAAATATATTACATTTTTCATCAAGAACACATGTGTATTGTAAGTAAAAACACAACTAGGAGACTAAATTATGTATTTGGAAAAAAAATAGTGAAAAAATATTCACAGAACACGTGTTATGGAAGTACAGAACATACTAATTCTCATTTGAACCTAGTATTCTTCTCAAATTGGTAGAACTTCTTCAACTCAACAAAAACAATAAACTCTGACAATTCAAGCTTCTGGATCTGCTCAGAAATTGATTAAGGATGGTAAAGAAGAGGAAAAGTTTTATCAGACAATAAAGGTAAAAGAAAAGGTTCATAAACTCTTCCACAAAGATGAAAGAATTCAAATGATAGATGAAATGTTAACAAAAAAGCTGTTTGAACAAGACAATCCTAGAATGAGATTTGAAAAAGTAGAAGAAGATACTGTAAAAAGCAAAGTTGTTGTTGATAATGTTCAAGCTCAGCCAACCAGCTGCTCAAAAAAAGAAGAAAACTCATTTGCCAAGAAAGAAAGTTGCTCCATTAGAGGTTGCAGAGACTCAAATTTCAAGAAGAAGGTCAGTTACCAGGTCAACAAAAACTGTAAACTCTGATGCTAGAAAGAGTAACATAAAGTCTGATGAAATTGTTGCAGAGAAGCTGGAATAGGCCGTTCCCATTAACACCATTTTCAAATCTGGTGGGTTCAACTTTGATAAAGATGATGAAAAGGAGGAAGAAGAAATTCTCTTGTGCATAAACAAGAAGAAAAATCCAATGTGGCTTGATATGAGGGCCTCCAAGATTATGGCACTAGATCAAAAAAAACAGATGGAATTGGACACTCAAAGTGCATTAGTTACACATGTGATGCTGTAATTCACAAAGATCCATTCCCTTTGCTTGACAGCCTTAAAGAAGTTCTTAGTCAAAAGCATCTAGACAAGATTTTGGTTGTTCATATAGTGATAGATTCTTTTGATGGTGATGTAGAATCTACAAAATTACTATATTTTCTGGAAAATGGTCAAGTGCTCAAGATAGGTAAACTAATCTTATTCAGAAGAACTAGAAGGAACTGGAGTATATATTGTTCTTGCTGAAAGGAAATTATGCCATTATTGAAAAATGGAGAAAAGCTATAAGGACTACAATAGATCAGTCCAAGAAAAGAGAAAAGTTGTTTGGGTTAAAAGGTAATTCTGAAGAATTATTCAAACCCAAGTATGTTTATATGGATGAGAGTGATAAGGAGATGATTCCAAGAACTGCTCAAATTCAGCTATCTTTGGGAACACCTTGTCTTATGTTCAATCAAGAAGATGAAAGAGTAGGATGTATTCTTGTGGATGGAATGAGTAGGGCATCGATCAAGGACTTGAGAGCTACTATATTTCAAATTGAGGATTCAAATGAAGAACTTAAGGATATAAAGATGAAACTGAAATAATTTTTGGAAGTAGCTGAATAAAAACTTTTGGATGATTTTATTGCTTCAAAAGTTGGGTTCAGGAAGATTTAAGTTGGTAATTCTACAACTCTTTAACTGCACATTTGTCTACTGAGTTTTTGACATCATCATTCAGAATTTATGCTTAGTTTCACAAAGTATAAATTTGGGGAGATTGTTGAGAAATAGAGAATGATGCTGTCAGAGTCAATAGTTAATCAGAGTTTGTGAAGACATAGTTTATGCTGACGTTATCAGTGTATAAGGCTATTAGAGTTTAATAAGTACTGATTCGACAAATCAAGACTTAATTGATGATAAGTATGGAAGTGTTGCAGCTGTTAAGATTACCTTGTGGAGTCCATCTATTCCAAAGATAATGATGGAAATTGTATCTTTTATTTATGAATCATTATCTTTACCATATTTAGATAGGTAGTTGTGTTCTATATAAACACAATTTATGTTTACATTGATGTATCGTTCAAGTTGTATTATTCTCATAACCTAGCAGCTCTTAAAAACACATTATTTCTTGAGAGAGTTTGTATTGTTTTATTAAGTCCAATATAATTAGTACTTATTTTAATACTTATTCTTACATGGTAGATTGTTTGGTACTATTATATTCACTCACATTCTATAATAGTATATTTACTGGGTAACAAGTTCATTTTAATAAATATTGTCTATTTTCATATTTAATATAAGTTGTTTCTAACAAAACGGTGTTGTAAGTTATCTAAAACATCGGCTGAAAACCTATATTAAAGGGGGTACTTTTCTCTACACCCATTAAGATATCAGTTGATATTTTTCTTTACATCTGTTTATAACTGATGTCTAGGACCATTAACAGTAGTGGGACGTAAAGAGAAACAATGTTATAGTGTACGTATAATAGACATTAGTCTATTTTATAAAAACGAAGTTAAATACCCTCATAGTCATCAACTTCTTTTAATGAAGCAATGTGTTCGGAAATTATAAACATCGATTTATTTAAATTTAACTGATGTAACATGAAAGCAACAAAAACAAATCGAAATGATCGCAAAACTTCGATTATCATTAGCAAACCACAATTAAGTCCACATTATAAATATTAAAGTACAAAAATTTAAGTTATAATTTTTAATGTTGCAGTGCCAATTGTAAGTATATCACTTAAAGTTTAATCATTTTCTTTAATTCCCTTTATTAATTAAGATAAATTAAAATCACTACAAAGACGGAAGTTAATTAAAAGCAAGTGATTTTTATTTGGGACACATACTCATACATGTCTGAATCTTATTAGACAAAAACTGATATTACATTACTAACACTTAAAATTAATCTGATACTTGGGTTGTTTATTGTTCCAGAAGACTCCCCAGTGCCTCTCAAATTCTTCACTATCTCTCTTGTTCTCATCAAACAAATTGAAGATGTAAGTCTCAATACGCTTTTGAGGTCTTTTTGGAGTTCCATTGTTGAGTACATGGTTAATTAACTTGTTGTTATGAGTTGATGCATTTTCTATAGTAGCTGCATCTCCACCAGTAGTTGGCCATCCAATTTCAGACACGACCACATCTAATGATGATCCGCCGGCTTTCTCTAGTGCAAAGTGTACACTGTCTACCATGGCGTCAAACACATTTGTGTAGCTAAGCGGTCCATCTTTTACAATTGGATCAGAACGTTGGAAAGTAGCATATTCAAGTCGTGGATTTTGCCCCTCTTTACAAGGTGCCCCCAATTGTGGAGGGATATCTTCCTTGTTGTGTACATAGCTAAAGTAAGGGTGAAGGTTTACCAGTAAGGGTACATTGTTATTGTTAACCAAGAAATGAATAATGGGGTCAATGAATTGTCTGACTTCATGTCTAAATTGACCCAGTGATGGCGGATAAGATTGGCTAAGAATCTCAGATTGATCAACGGCAGTGGTGACTTTCATTTTGTTTTGTAATCCATAGGCAGAAATTGCATTTTGAATGTTTTGCATTGCAGGAAGGACAAACTGCGCGAACTGGGATGTTTGGTCATGGACCGGAGTTATTCCATTTCCAACAACAATGTACTTGAATTTAACTTCTTGGCAGTGTATGATATTATCTTGAACCCACTGTTTAGCATTGTCTAAGGAGCAAGCCACTGATTGAATTTGCTCGTTGGGAATACCAAGCACAACTTCAATTCCGGTGTTCCTAAGGCATTGCAAAACATTATGGTCGGGGCCATAAAGTCTCATTATTCGAATCCCGGAGGATTGGACAAGAGAGACAACTTCTTGGGCAGTTGGTTGAACATCAGCAAATGTTCCATAACATATACCTGTTGCTTGCTGGCCTTGCTGGAGTCCCGGTTGGTGAGCTTGTGGTCCACAAGGTTGTTTACCTAGTCCACATTTTACTTGTTGCTCATTCAGTAAACGAGAACCTGTATTGATTAAATATACAAGAAATTGTATTTAGCAATGTTAGTAAATATAAAAGGATTGTATATACAGAACAATGAGGCAACAATATTGATTATATATGTACCTGCAGTAATCTGCTGGAAACTTGCGCAGAACAAGGAAAACAGTAGCAACAAAAGAGGAATCCCGGAATGCATTTTGATATGAAAACTACACACTAACACCAAAAGAAGGTTTTATATGATTAGAAAATTGCTATTTTCTTCGATGTGGATCTGTATATAATATTGGATCCTATTGATAGACCTGAGAATCATGTACATGACCAGTTTAACGACATCGTAACTTGGCATGCAAAGATGGACAGATGGCATGCATGCAGCGCGATTATTAAATGATGAGTAATGTGATGAAAATTTTCTATTACGTGGCTAGCTTAGTTAATAATAAATATTTCTATTAAAGATAGTGATGTATGTTTTATGATAAACTCTAACTCGCCGTATGCACCAAAAGTTGATCGGTAGTTTCATTTAGTTTTTTCCTAAATTTAGAAAATGTGTGACAAAGCGGCTAACTTCAGTTTGAGGAAAGCATATGGTAACAATTAATTTATTTCACAACATAATCCCCTTCCCTTCAATCATTCTTTATAATTATTTATTAATTAATATATATATATATATATATTATTCTAGAGAGAACGCTCTTATGTAGAGTTACGGAGAGAATCTCTCCTTTCATTCATTCTAGAGTACAATCTTATAAATAATTTAAATCTTAATCATCGTATATCTTAACATTTTAGTTACTTACTCCCTCCATTTTTTATAAGCCGCTTTGATTTTTGGCATACATGTTTAGGTGCTTTGACCGAATATCAAAAATTATTATTTTTGAAATTTTCTTTTTCTGAATAAAAATTTTGATTCCATATTTTAATTTAAAAAAAGAAAATTTTAAAAATAATTATTTTAAATATCCGGTCAAAGCACTTAAACATGTGTGTCAAAAATCAAAGATGTTAGGAATATATTCATTTGATGATGTATAAAATATTAGAACAAAGTCTAGCATATAGATATCTGTAATAGAATAAGTCTTTCTAGTCTCTGATCAAAGCAAATATAAATCAGAGTCTAGTTAGTCCCTATACAGGTATCAGAGTCTATAAAGCTGAAGCTAAATTTGGAAGATGATCACAGTAATGGAAAGTTTTCGAAGATAACGGTAAATATATTGCAAATATGCTATGGGAAGGAAAAAGAATTATAGAAGGAAACTGAAGGATTTCGAGGCACAAACACAGTGGAAAAACACGAAAATTAAATAAAAAATGCAATATAAATTGAAACCCTCCACATGATCCATGCGAAAACAAAATATTTAATTCGGAGATTAAGAACAAATACCTTAAAAAGTTTTAACAGTTCATCAATGGAAGATTAATGGAGGTCCAAAGCTTGTTTAATCACCACATATCCCGCTCACGCGATCTACGCTCTACGGTATTCACACAAATACTTTTCATGAAAGATTGACGTGTATTGTGTACTAGCACCCGAAAACTGCTTCTCTCTTTTTATCTTCCTATTTTCTCAAAACGGTTAGGGTTTTAAAAAAATGTGTGTTTTACTATTAAATCAGCCCATAAAGAGATTATATAGAGAGAGGAATAATTTTTCTAATTATAATCTAATTATTATTAATACTAATCCAAAATTTCAAATTATTTAATTAAGTCTCACTTAATTAATTAATTACTAATTATGGAATTAGTTTAAGTAATTCATATATTCTATTTATATAATTAATTAAGTCATGCTTAATTAATATAATAAATAAAATAAATTACTTACATAATTTAAATTAATAATTTAAATTATTTCTCCTTCAAACATTCTTTGTGTGTGACCCTGTAGGTTATTATTACGTTGGTAACAATTTTAATATCTAATTAAAATTGTAAACAATAAGCGGCATCTAGTAATACATCATTGCTACCCAAATAATAATAAAATCAGTGATTTGATTAAGCATTTCATGAATAATGGTCCATGTAATATAATCCTTTTAACCTTATATTAAACGTTTAATCCGGGTTTCCTTGATCAATGAGTAGACTATTAAACAAATCAACATTTGAGCACGACCATACATCTTATAGTCCCACTCAATCAAGAGGCCAATAATATCACTCCTAAATAGGAATGTTAAATCCTTTATCTATCATTCATATTTCTCATACGATTCATAGTATACCTAATGTCCACTTTTATCATCACCCGGTTAAAGGTAACTTTTAGTGTAATCAAAGTATATTAATTCTCGTATAGAAATACAATGATTTCAAGTCAGAGGATCATTACATCATTATCACAGTGAGAATTTCTTATGACACTTATTAACATGTAGAATCTCACGGCGGGTCATTCCAGTGCCATTCATTGAGACATGCACTTATGCTCTTAACTTTAGTATCACCATACATATGACCAATGAGATGTGGTCATCTATCAACAAACATACTAGTCTTATTGCATTATTATTGTCCTTATATAATAATACTCGATTAGGGAATTTTAGGAATAAGATACTATTCATATAATCTCATTTTTAAGTCACATACTTAAAGTATCAAAATTCCAAGGACATTTATTATGCTTTCAATTTATTACGCAGTAAATAAAACATAATAAATAAATAATAATCAATAAAAACATAATCTTTAATAATAAAATATTTTCCTTAAAATATAAAAGTAATTGTCTCTAGGGCACAATTACTAACAATCTCTCACTTGCACTAGAGCCAATTACCCAAGTATCCAATACTCATGGAACTAGTGTGACTTTCATGCTTCTGCTGCGACAAAGCCTTAGTCAATGGGTCTGCAATATTATTATTAGTATGCACTTTACATATATGTATATATCCTTGATCATTAATCTCATTAATTATGTGATATCTCCTAAGTACATGCGCAAACAGCCTCCTTGGCTACTTCACAAGCATCAATATACTCAAGCTCTATTGTAGAATCAACAAATGTCTCTGCTGTGAACCATTCTGGCATACAACATCTCATTTTAAATAGATAAAACACAAAGTCAGAAAGGAACACTAAATGATCGTTGTCTGTCTAGAAACTAGCATCGGTGTAACCTTTTACAACTATCATATATTCTCCTCCATATACCAAGAATTGATCTTTAGTAATCTTCAAGTACTTAAGAATATTCTTGATTGCCGTCCAGTGACCTTCACATGGATTAGACTGGTATCAACTCGTTATGCTCAAAGCATACGAGACATCATGACAAGTACATATCATTGCATACATTATAGAACCAATTGCTGAATCATGTGGAACTTTACTCATACGGTCCTTATCATCCAATGATTTAAGATTGTTTTCTTTCAAGATCGATATCCCATGAGATATCGGGACATATTCTCTTTTAGCCTCTTGCATCCCAAATCGATGCAAAACTTTGTCAATGTATGTACTCTAACTTAGACCGATCAATCTTCTTGATCTATCTCTATGGATCCTGATCCCTAATATATAGGTCACATCGCCTAAGTCTTTTATTAAGAAATTATTTCTCAACCAAGTCTTCACAGTCTGTAGAGATGGAATGTCATTCCCTATTAGTAATTTATCATCAACATATAATACTAAAAACGTCACATGGCTCTCATTAACCTTCTTGTAAACACATGGTTCAGCTTAATTTTGAATAAACCCAAACTATTTGACATTTTAATCAAAACGAATGTTCCATCTCCTCGAGGCTTATCTCAATCCATAAATGGATCGACGCAACTCACATACCTTTCCAGCATCCTTTGGATCAACAAAACCCTCAGGCTGTGTCATGTACACATCCACATCTTTTTCAAGGCTCACATTTAAGAAAGCGGTTTTGACATCCATTTACCAGATTTCATAGTCATAGTAAGCAGCTATAGCTAGCAAAATCCTGATGGACTTGACCATAGCCACTGGTGAAAAGGTCTCATCATAGTCAATACCATGAATTTGCTTGAAACCTTTTTTCACCAATCATGCCTTATAGGTCTGTACGTTACCATCCATGTCGGCCTTCTTCTTGAAAACCTCCTTGCACCCTATTGGTTTTACCCCTTCAGGTGGATCAACCAAAGTCCATACTTGATTAGTATACATGGATTACATCTCAAATTTCATGGCATCCAGCCATCTCTTAGAATCTAGAGTGTTCATAGCATCTTGGTATGTGAGAGGCTAGTCTTCATCCATAATCATCACATCACCATCTTGAGTCAAGAAAAATCCATAATATCTCTCGGCTCATGGCGAATCCTATTAGACATACAAACAACTTGTGTTTCTTGAGCAGTATTGTTTTCTTGTACATTCTGCTCAGGTTCCTCCATTAGTTCAATGTTATCATGTGGGTCTCGAACTTCATCGAGATCTATTATCCTCCCACAGACTTTCTTAGAAAGCATTTCTCTTACAAGGAACACTGCAGTTCGAGTAACAAACACTTTGTTCTCGGAAGGATTATAGAAAGAATAACCCTTTATTTCAATTGGATATCCCACAAAGTTATATTTGTCTGATTTACGTCCTAGCTTGTCAGAACTTAGATGTTTCACAAACGCCTCACATCCCCAAATTTTCATAAATGACATGCTATGACATTTCTCAGTCCATATCTCATACGGAGTCTTCTGAATCATTTTAGTAGGAACTCGGTTAAATGTATAAGCAGTTGTCTCCAGGGCGTAGCCCCATAAACTAATTGGAAGATTCCTTGACTAAACATTGATAACACCATGTCCAACAAGGTGTGATCCCTCCTATCAAAAAACTTTTTTTTTTTGATATTTTCTACTTCGTCTTTATAGTCTTTGAACTTTTGAAATAATTCGGATTTGTTCTTCAAAAGATACATATATCCGTATCTACTAAAATAATTAGTAAATTTTATGAAGTTAATAAAAGCTACCTTTTGTCATCGTACGCATATGACAACATACATCACTATGTATAAGTCATACTCGTTCAATGACCCTTTCACCATGTCCGGTAAAAGGAGTTTTAGTCATTTTGCCAAATAAACCAAGATTCACATCCTTTTGTATAATTCATAATCAAACTTATCCAAGAATGCATTATTATGTATTCTGGAAATACGTTTCTCATTAATATGACCTCAACGACAGTGCCAAATATAATGTTTGATTTGAGTCACTTTATAATATAAAAATTGTTAACTAGTTGTGCAACATTATAAGCCTCGTCATCGAAATAGAATAAACTCCTGTTATTTAATTAAAATGAAAAAGCCTTTCTTGTCCAAACAAGAAACTAATATAATGTATCTGCTAATTGTAAGCACGTTATAACAATTATCAAGTTCTAAATTTTCCTTGTAAGCCTAAAATTAAGTAACGAGTTCTTTCAACCAGAGAAACTACCTTTACACCAATTCTATCCTGATACTCGAAGCTTGACCATTACTGATCAAATTCTTCCGATCTTCCAAATAAGCATGATATTTTAATATCCAATTTTTTGATTTTTCATAGAAACGATAATCGTCTTCTTTATCAACACCTCATTCAGACTTTAGAGCCTGTTTTAGGATTGGACTTTGGTTTGATAAGGAAACTAGATCAAATCTTCTCATTGCCTTTCCATTTTCCTTTCCCTTTTGCATTCCCTATGTTTACCATCATTATAGTAATAGTTCATGCATTTATCATGTTGCTTTCAACAGTTCTCAACATGCTTAGCAACTCAATAGGTGTTTCACCAATCTTATTCATGTTGTTGTTCATAACAAACTAAGAATATTTGTTGTCCAAAGATTATAAGATCAAATCTAGGTGAGCCTCTAGACCAATCTGGAAATCCAAAATATCAAGGTATTTATTATACCATATAGTCTTTAGAACATATGGTGTAATCGGGTCTCACTCTCTCTACTTGTAAGTGTATAGTACCCTTTAATCGTCAAATATATCTTGAAGAGTCAGTCCCTCAAATATCCTTTAAGGGTGCTTAATTGTCTCACAAGCATCTATATGCTCGTGTTGCTTCTTAAGCTCAGCACTCATGGTTACAAGCATGAGACATGAAACATCAGTCGCAATATTAATTTACTTCCAATAAGTACTATCATTTGCACATGTTACATTCTCAGCTTTAATAACAGGGGAAGAGATTTGACTAACATCGTGGTGCCCGAGGACGATCCTCAAGCACCTATGTCAGTCGAGGAAATTTGTTCTCGTCAATTTGTCCTTCTCAAGAATTGATCGTATAGAGAAGTTGTTTGTGTTTATCATTTGATATCTACAATATTAAAGTGTATAAAATAAACTAGATTGCATATTTAATATTAATTATGTTTAAGTGATTATGGTATATTACCATATACCTCCCACTATTTTTATCAAACTAATAGCCCTAACTATTAATTCGGAAAATATTTCTTTAAATCTTTCTAATGAGCCAAGATCCATATTTCATCCATGTTTTAAGATAGCGTTGGCTAATACACCCAAAACACGACTATTTAGGTAGACAACATTTGTCGATTATATCAAATATAACTCTTGGAAAGTTTGGTAGAACAACCCATTCTACACATTTATCCAATAAATCTCACCAAACTCTATGTCTCTAAACCTACAATCCTATTGTGATGATTTAGTTAAGTTAGAGCCAACATTTCAACAAACTAAGTCACTTACTTATCACTTCTTCCCATGATTGATAAAAACACCTTGCTTTGGCAAACCCACTCCTTCTCAATCTAGATCTTGACGAGTATTAAACATTAGAAGGCATCCGATTAACTTAATATGTATTTAGGGATTTTAATGTTTATATGAACGATCATGATCCCATCATAAAGAGATTCTCAATTTTTCCTTGATTAAAGAATCCATTTCAATATTCGTCAATGGTTCGATTTCCAGATCGTCGGAGAAGTCACAAGCGGTCTCACTTAAAACCCAACTTTCTTATGAATAATAATTCGCTTTTGACAAAATCTCCCCATATTAGAAAAAGAAAATTCATATTCAATACCGTTTTTCATAAACACAAGAATCTCATGATCATTTGTTTAATTTTAAAATCTTGAATCGTTATAGATTTTATCTTTCTTAAGCAGGCATGACATGTATGTCGTATCTAATACATACATCATTTCAACGCATACATATCTACACATGCATTCATATACATATATGTATTGTGCGTAAATTAAACGTGTTTGGTTATGACCCCATCCTATGTGATATTTCCAAGGTAATGGAATTATCAAGGTCAATCTATGGTGGCTTCAAATACTACACTATTACATGTCTTTATCTTCTTCATTGCTCCATCATCTGGACTGCCTCTTAGCTTCCTTGCTTCCAAGTCTCCATTGAACAATTACATTGAATAATAAATAAATCTATTCTAATGACATTACAAGAAGAACTCGAGTTACATTCGAGATTAACAATTACAATGAATAAACGACATGCAAGTCGTATTTAGAAACCAAAACTATAAAACAAAACCACTATCCTATGGGTCTTTAGGCCATAACCATCCATCATGTTATCACATAACACATGTAATATATCTCATATTATATAAATATATCATATAATCATATATAACAAATTTTGAAATTTCAGAAAATCAATTAAATTTCAGTAAATAAAAAATCACCGTTTTGATGTCTATAACGTCATCAAATGGCTTACAGACGCGATGCTGACTTTGTCAGTATTGCTCAGTGACACGATTACAGTAAAAAAACACTTGATACAGATTTCAGAAAATTTACCGAAGCAGTTTCAGAATTCGTATCGAAAACGATTCCCATAATAAGAACAAATATGTATCATATACATACAACAATACACACAATCATCACATGATTATACATCACATGAATATCATATATTCAAAATCATATATACATGCATATATATACATATTGTATCGTAACAAAATCATGGCGGTCATATACATGCTCATATATATGAAAAATTGTTAAACATAGAACCGAATTAAAATATTTTGCAAGTAGCTCTGATACCATTGAAGGGTTTCGAGGCACAAACGCAGCGGAAAAACGCAAAAATTAAATACAAAACGCAATATAAATTGAAACCCTTCGCATGATCCATGCAAAAATAAAAGATTTAATTCGGAGATTAAGAACAAATACCTTAAAAAGCTTTAACAGTTCATCAATGGAAGATTAATGGAGGTCCAAAGCTTGTTTAATCACCACGTATCTCGCTTACGCGATCTACGCTCTACGGTATCCACACGAATACTTTTCATGAAGGATTGATGTGTACTAGCACCCGAAAACTGCTTCTCTCTTTCTATCTTCCTCTTTTCTCAAAACGGCTAGGGTTTTAGAAAAATATGTGTCTTACTATTAAATCAGCCCATAAAGAGATTATATAGAGAGAGGAATAAGTTTTCTAATTATAATCTAATTATAATTAATACTAATCCAAAATTCCAAATTATTTAATTAAGTCTCACTTAATTAATTAATTACTAATTTTGGAATTAGTTTAAGTAATTCATATATTCTATTTATATAATTAATTAAGTCATACTTAATTAATATAATAAATAAAATAAATTACTTATATAATTTAAATTCATAATTAAAATTATTTCTCTTTCAAGCATTCTTTGTGTATGACCCTTTAGGTTATTATTACGTTGGCAACAATTTTAATATCTAATTAAAATTGTAAACAATGAGCGGCATCTAGTAATACATCATTGCTACCCAAGTAATAATAAAATCAGTGATTTGATTAAGCCTTTTGTGAATATTGTTCCATGTAATATAATCCCTTTAACCTTATATTATAGATCAAACTCGATGTATGTATCGTGTCATCCTCTTCAACGTTTAATCCGGGTTTCCTTGATCAATGATTAGACTATTAAACAAATCAACATTTGAGCACGACCATGCATCTTATAGTCTCACTCAATCAAGATGCCAATAATATCACTCATAAATAGGAAGGTTAAATCCTTTATCTATCATTCATATTTCTCATACGATTCATGGTATACCTAATGTCCACTTTTATCATCACCCGGTTAAAGGTAACTTTTAGTGTAATCAAAGTATATCAATTCTCGTATAGAAATACAATGATTTCAAGTCAGAGGATCATTACATCATTATCACAGTGAGAATTTCTTATGATACTTATTAACATGTAGAATCTCACGGCGGGTCATTCTAGTACCATTCATTGAGACATGCACTTATGTTCTTGACTTTAGTATCACCATACATATGACCAATGAGATGTGGTCATCTGTCAACAAACATACTAGCCTTATTGCATTATTATTGTCCTTATATAATAATACTCGACTAGGGAATTTTAGGAATAAGATACTATTCATATAATCTCATTTTTAAGTCACATACTTAAAGATATATAATACGTATCAAAATTCCAAGGATATTTATTATGCTTTCAAATTATTACGCAGTAAATAAAACATAATAAATAAATAATAATTAATAAAACATAATCCTTAATAATAAAATATTTTCCTTAAAATATAAAAGTAATTGTCTCTAGGGCATAATTACCAACAGAAACTGTTAGCTAATAATTAGGAATTCTATTCCTATTGTGATTTGATTTTCTGTTATTAGTTGATAGGCAGCTCTCTATATAAATACTCTATGTAACCTAATTTATTTGTTGAAGTTTTTAAGAACATAGAGATATAGAGAGTTGTTGTGATAAATACAGAGAAGCTACTAGGATTTGTATACACTCTAGGAGAGTTTGTATTCATACCATAATAATACAAACAGTGTTCATTCATATCTTTATGTTTGTTCTTAAGTCAAAACTTTAATTTATATTTAGTTGATTTCAACCCCCCTTCTACTTGTATAACTGGGGAAAAAAATTGGCATCAGAGCCTAACGTTTAAAATTGATCGAAGATGTCTCAGAATAAAGATGGAAATTCTAAGATACTTATGCTAAAGAAGAATGAGTACACCTATAGGAAGGTTAAGATGATGCACTATTTAAAGGCTACAGACCTTGACTATCTTGAGAGGATTCATGATGGACCTTATGTGCCCTCAAGACTTGTTCTTCAAGCCACTGTTGAAGGAAAAATCATTGGAGAGCACTTTGTTGAAAAACCAAAGGCTGAGTGGTCAAAGGAGGAAAATGAGAATGTCTTTAAGGAGGCAAAAGTCAAGAACATATTCTTTAACAGTTTAGACTCTGTTCTCACAAACTGTGTTATATCATGCAAAATTGCTAAAGAGATGTGGACAAAACTTGAAGTGCACTATGAAGGAACCAAGGATGTCAAGAAGAATGCAAGGTCTCTGCTAATTCAGGAGTATGAGTATTTTAAAGCAAAAGTTGGAGAGACCATCACTGAGATGTATGATAGGTTTACCAAACTCCTGAATGAGATCGCTATACTCGGTAAATTGTATGACTTTGAAGACATAAATACCAAGTTTCTGAGATCCCTTCTTGAAGAGTGGGACAACAAAATAACTTTTATAAGGGAAGTTAGAGATTTGGATGAAATAACTCTTGAAGAATTATATGGCAGACTCAAGACATATAATTTAGAGATGCAAGAGAGAAAAATAAGAAATCTGGAAAAGCAAAATTTGTGGCACTCTTAATGGAGTCTGAGAAAGAATAACAGGAAGAACCCTCATAAACTAGAATCAAAGAATCAAAGAAAAGGGAAAAACTGTTGTTGAGTCATAGTGTACTGACACAGACTCTGATTCAGATGATGAGATTGATTTGATTCAAATGATGGCTATATTTACTAAGAATTTCAAAAGGATGAAATTCAATAAAAGAACTGAAAAATTTAGTAAGAGGCCAACATTCAGAAAGGTTGATAAGAAAGTTGAGAAAAGCAAGAGCATCATAATCAAGCTTGACAAGGCAAAAGTCAAATGCTTCAAATGTGGAATATTGGGGAATGCTAGCGAGTGTAGAAAAATTAAAAATCAAGGCAAATGAAAGGCACTCATCTTAACAGGAAATGATTGGGCAGATTGAAGCTCAGTTGATGAAAAAGATTATAAAAATATTTCATTGATGGTTATCTCCTCAGAAAAATCTGAATCTCTCAAAGAACCCCCATCTCCTAAATCTCAAGTATCAATTTTTTTTGCTGAATCTTTACTTAATTTAGACTCCGATGGTATAAAGATTATTCAAAGTGAAGTTAAAAATTTAATGACTAATTTTAGATCACTCACAAATGACAATGATAGGTTAACAGAAGAAAACCTAATCTTAACAAGTAGGAATAAACACCTAGAGTCTGAATTAATTCTTATGGAAGAATACAAAAAGGATTCTGAGAAGTGTAGACACAACTACAATGAAGTTTTCAAAGCCTATGACTGTTAGAAAAGAACTAGAAGAAGAAAGGCGTAAGTTCAAGGTGTGGACAGACTCTGAAAGAAAAGTTTAGGAAATTCTTAGCAATCAAAATGTGTGTCAAACTAGTAGTCTAGGCTATGACAAGAGTCAAGGAAAAAGACATATTATTGAGAATAATAACAATATAGATGCTAGCCAAGTCAATAAGACTAATGACAAAAGCACCTTCACTCCTGTTAAGTTTGTGACTTCTGAAATTAAGACCGAGTTACCTAAAGAAACCACAAACTTATCTGTCTATAATCCCCCTGCTGTTGATAAAAAGACAGATGAATCAAGAGAAAAGAAATATAAGAAAAACATAAACATAGGTTTCTTATCAAAGTCCAAGTTAAAGGAAAGGCTAGATAACTTACTAGAGTCTGACAAAGCTAGGAGGAATAGGAATGGCAAGGAAGGCATTAACAAGGATAATAACTATCAAAAGGATCCTAATGCTCCTAGAAAGAAATGCTATAGATGTGGAAACTACGATCATCTTGCTCTGGATTGTAAAACAAAGATTGAAAAGAAATCAGAGTCTAAATTCCCTCAGACTCTGACTAGTCACTACATTCCACAAAAACCCTATTATCACTGTGATAGCATATTTCACTCTATTTATATGTGTAGGGACTATCATGATTTGTATTACAATTTTTATGAGCTAAAATCTTCTATTAATAAAAGTATGTATAACACTGTCACGACTCCACCAGAGTCTAAGGAAACAAAAGAAACAGGTAAATCCAAAGTAAAAATTTCTAAACCTGTTTCACCTAAAGTTAGTGAAAGGCATAGGTGTACTAACTTGTAACACTTAATTACTATGTAACTCAACTAGGTAAAAGATAAAACAACAGCAAAACAAGAGAAACTGAAGAAGCACATGGAATCAATCAACTGAAGAAATGGTAATGATACTTGGTAACTACAAGTAACTAATTTGATTAATCCAGAATGCCTAAGTGAGAAGAAGTTCAATCTCAGTATTGCTCATGCCCTAACTTATCTAATGGAGAATCAAATTAATGTCAAAGAAGTATCAAGAAGACCAAAGTGATTTCATGTAATGCATCTCAACAAATGGATAATGTAAAGATTAATCTGCAAATGAGAACTGACATTCAGAAGCAAGAACCCCTTCAAGACTAGTCACTTATGAACCAGACCATTGCATCAAGTGTCAGGACATTGAAGGTAAGTTCATGTCAGTAATAGAAGATCTCATTTGAATTGAGTGAGGAAAAGAAATTGAAGAAGATAGGGAAACTCGCTCATAAAGGTTAATCCACAATTAGTCACTAAAGAAAGTCAACATTGGATGAGTGCATATTTGCTAAGGCAAATGTCGATCCACAGCAGATCGAGATGCGAATCGAGATTGATAATCGAAGAAAACATTGCAAGGCAAATCTCAATCCATGGCAGATCGAGATTCTCACAGATCGAGATCGAGATTTTCCAAGATCGAGATCGAGATGGGTCCAGGCCGAGATCGAGATGCGGGTCGATATGTAGCATTTAATGTTCAAGGGACAAGTGGCTTATTGTGAACGGTTGATCCAGAGTGGTTGGGAAAGTACTTTTTGTTGTCAAGTCCTGATTGGGCCACGTACACAAAAAGGACAAGATCAAGTCTACACGACATTATAAAAGTAGCACTTTGTTTTATTTGTAAAAAGAGCAATCTCTGTATTTTCTACTGAATATTTTTCAAAGAGAGCATTTACTGTAAAAAGAAAGTGAGAGAGAATCAGTTGAATCAACCTTTAATTGCTGTATTTATTATTCAACTGATTATGATGCTTTTATGAATGTTGTAGCAAATCCTTCAATGAATATCAAGATATATTCTTGAAATTCTGTGTCATCATTTATTACCTGCATTTATTTTATATTCTCTCATTATTCGAAACAGTTGTATTCACCCCCCCTCTACAACACTTTGGACCTAACAATTGGTATCAGAGCTTCCTGTTAAACACATCTAACAGAGATCCTACTGTGTTGTTTGAGTTGGTTCTTGAAAATCCCATATCTATTTTTTTTTGAAGTTTGTGCCGAAAGCTTCTATTTGGTTCTTCATGAAAAGTTCATAGATCTAAAAGTTCTGAGTCCTGGTGTAAGGAATATTTGTACAATATTTCAAAAGGTTGTACTTAAAGAGCTTTGTGGTTTTTTTTCTTGTGGTCAAAAATCTGGTTATAAAAAAAAAAAGTGGACAACCTTTTTGTTTGGACTTGAAAATTTTGTGGACCCTGCCACTGTTCCTGTGATTAAAACTAACTTGCTTGAATCTTAAGTGCAAAACCCATTGGATATTAAGTGTTGGATATTTAAAGTGAGATAATCAATTTTTCAAGTAAATACAATTTATTGTAATTTGAAAAGTGTATTATCTTAATTTTAAACTTCATTAAAATGGCCGCCGCACACAGATTTAAGATACCTCCTTTTGATGCACAACACTATGACGAATGGACAGGAAGAATGAAAGCCTACCTTGAATCAATAAACAAGGTATACTTGAGAATATTGGAGAACGGTCCATACATACCCATGAAAATTGAGCCAGAGCGAATGGAAGGAGGTATACTAATACCATCCCGGTCTGTTCCTAAAGAGGAAATGGAGTTTTCAGACGCAGATAAAGAATTGGTTGGTATGGATGCATCGTTACGCAATGTCATAATTGAATCCCTAGACTCAGAGTACTACGTTCAGATAAAGGGATTAAAAACAGCTAAAGCCATGTGGGATAAACTGGCAGTAGTGATGGAGGGGACCGAGGAAGTTAGAGATAATCACAAGCGCATTCTGATATCTGAATATGAATCGTTCAGATGCGAGCGAGGAGAAAGTGTAGCGGATGTTTACAAACGTTACAGTAAATTGCTTATTGAGCTGAGTATAAGAGATAAAGTCTATCCACTGGCAGACTCAAATATCAAATTTCTTTTGAATTTTCCTAAACATCTGGAACACAGGATCACTGCCATTCGAGAGTCAAGAAATTTAAACAATACTTCTCTCGAAAAGCTGTATGGTGTTTTGAAGACCTACGAGCTGGAGCAAGAACAAAATGACAAAAGAAGATCCTACAATAGTGGAGAATACAAAGCGGTAAGTGAATCTGGACTTGTAGCTGAAGAGTCTACTGCAAAGGCACTTGCAGCTGTCTCATTGAAAACTGCTAATCCTGAAAGGGTGGTATTAGATATTGAATATCCATCCGAAGAAAGTAAGGATGAATATTATACCCTTGAAGAGATGGACAAATTAGAAGACAAGTCATATGCTTGTATTGCTCGAGAATTTGCTCATATCAGCTTCAGGAAGCCAAGAAAAGGTAAATGACGATTTGGTAGTTCTTTCAGCCGAAGAAGCAGCAGCAGCAGTAGAGGTAGTAGTGTAAGTGGCCGGGGAAGTTACAGCGGTCGAGGTAGTACATCTAGTAGTGGCTACAGACCTAACCTGGTAGACAAGAACAAGTTTAGATGCTTTAACTGCAATGAATTAGGGCACTTTGCAACAAAGTGCAAGAAGCCCAAATACGTTCATACCAAGGAATCCTATGCTGATCTGAAAAAGAAATATGACGCCTTGGTTAGCAAGCAACAGAAGGGAAGCCAGGCTTATGTTGTGACTGAAGGGAAGGGTTGGGACGAGTATGATGAAGATGAAGATCAGGAGCAATGTAACTTCGCTTTAATGGCAAGATCTTCAGAACAATCAGAGGTACCAATTCTAACCGTAAATGAAATGTCTATTTCTGAGTATCAAAATGAATTAGCTGCCATGACTAAAGACATGTACAATCTCCAACTAAATCTAATCGCTGTTAATGAGGAAAATGCTAAACTCTCCCTTAAGAATAGACTTCTCGAGGCCAAGGTAGAGGAATTAGAATCAGGAGAAAGTAAAGAAAGGCAGTTAATGAATCAGGTAGACGTTTTAGAACACAAGCTTAAGATTAGGGAAGACCTTAACGAAGAACTTAAGAATGAATTAGCTGAGCTTAAAATAACATGTCAATCTTTTAAAGAAGCCGCTAATAAAGTTTTCGTAGAAAGGGACATGTACATGAAACTGGCAGGCAAGAGTAAAAATGAAAAAGTAAACATAGGACTTGACTACACACAGAAAAAGAAAAATAGGGCTGCCGAGCTGTTAGAATCAGTGTTAGTCAAAGAAGGTGTGCCTGAAGTTTTAGGGGATGTTAGAAAACCTATCTTTAAGCAGTTTGAGCCTAGGACCATAGATCCTGTTGCTATTAAAATTGAACATGAGATTAAAATGGAAAAAGAGTCGGAAGAACAAGTAGTAGAACCTACAACTTCTAAGAGAGCGAGTAAGATTGCTTATGCTAAGAGAGGTGTAGGAACCAAGGAGGCTAAGACGGTCTCATACAAACAATGGGTAGCAGGGTCAGAACAAATGAAAACACCTATTGAGGCAGTTAAAAATGAACCTGTATCTGTATCTACATCTACACGAGCTAGGAAGGCATGCTATATTTGTAATCAAACTGATCATTTGTCTTACTATTGCCCGTCCTATGTAGAAGAGGAAAAACCTACTGTTTGTAATACTATGCCTGCAACTACTGCTTTGCCTAACGTGTATGCAAATCATGCCAAATGCAATAATCCTAATTGTATGCCATGTGCTGTAAACATCATGCATGCTTATTTTAACTTGATGAATACTGCTGGTGCATCTGTTGAACATAAATTTAGTAGTAGTAAGAAAAAGCATGCTGGGTCAAAGACTAAGACTTCAAGTCCTCCTAAATTTAGGAGTGACCAGTCTACTCCCAAACCTGACAAATCAGTCAAGGTTGACAAGGGAAAAGACAAAGTCAAGATGAATGCCCCTGATGGCAACAAGGCAAAGCCTTCTGTATCTGAAAAGAAAAAGGAAATTATTGATGCCGGGCCCAAACATCATTGGGTTCCGAAGAACACCTAACCTTTCTGGATTTGCAAGGCAGTGAACAGGAAAAGAGTAAAGTCATATGGGTGCTGGACAGTGGAGCATCGAGGCATATGACCGGCAATAAGTCCCTGCTAACAGATTTGGTGTTGAGAGCCGGCTCCGTGGTTACTTTTGGAGATAACAGCAAAGGTTACACCAGGGGATATGGCAAGATCGTTTGTGGAAATGTTATCATTGAGGACGTGTCTTTTGTGGAAGGATTGCGACATAATCTCCTCAGCGTTAGTCAGTTCACCGACAGGGGTTTTGACGTCAACTTTGGGAAGCATGATTGCTCGATTCGAAGCAAAAAGGATGGAAGCCTTGCTCTTAAAGGAGTAAGGAAGTCAAATTTGTTCATAGCCGATATGAATTCTGCTGATCAGTCTGAAGTCACTTGTTTCTACAGCAAGGCTTCTGCTGATGAAAGTTGGCTATGGCATAAAAGATTGTCTCACCTGAACTTTAAAGCAATGAATAATCTCGTAAGGAGAGAATTGGTGAGAGGGCTGCCGCAGATGGAGTTTACTCCAGAAGGACTCTGCGAAGCATGTGAGATGGGAAAATCGAAAAGAGCCTCGCACAAGGATAAGCAAGTGAATAGCATTACCGAGCCCCTACAACTCCTTCACATGGATTTGTTTGGACCTGTTAATGTTATGTCAATGTCAAGGGAAAGATATGCGCTGGTGATTGTCGATGACTTTTCCAAATACACATGGGTGATGTTTGTGACATCGAAAGATGAAGTGCCACATGAGATCATTAGGCATGTACTGGTCATTGAAAACGTAGCAAGTCTGACTGTGAAGATTATCCGATCCGACAACAAGACAGAATTTAAGAACTCAGTGTTAATGGATTTCTGCATATCTAAAGGGATCAGACGACAGTATTCAGTACCGAGAACACCGCAGCAGAATGGGATAGTTGAACGAAAGAATAGGACACTGGTTGAAGCAGCTAGGACAATGCTGTATGAGTCAAAACTTCCTCTGTATTTTTGGGCTGAAGCAGTTAGCGCGACTTGTTATACACAGAACAGAACCCTGATTACAAAGGACTATAATGAGACACCGTATTATCTGATGAATAAACGAAAACCATCTATCAAGTACTTTCACGTGTTTGGTGCCAAATGCTTTGTGTTAAGAGACAATGCACAACTTGGAAAGTTTGATGCCAAAGCAGATGAAGGGGTTTTCGTTGGATATTCTCTTGAAGTAGTAGCAGCGTACAGGGTGTTTGTGCTTAATGATCGCAAGGTGGTTGAAAGCCTTAATGTCACATTTGACGACTCAAAGCTCCCTTCTATACTAAAGAAAGACAATGAGCCCACTTCTCTAAGATTTGAAAATATGGATATTGATGAAGTGGATACAATACCTGAGTCTGTAGTGCAGGGTAGTGATCCAATGATAAATAATGTAATTAATCAAGAGTATAGTGTTTCGCCTATGCAAACCACTAGGGCTGAGGGATAACCTTTCGTTAGACCTGGTACTAACTCAGGGGGAGCAGCTCACTCAGGGGGAGCTAGTACTAGCTCAGGGGGAGCTAGTGGAAGTGATTCTAGAATAAGTCACATTCACTTACAAGATCAAGCTGAGTCATCAAAAACATTTGCTAAGGATCGTACTTGGAACAAGGACCATCCGTTTGAGCTAATCATTGGTGACCCAGATGCCGGAGTGACTACTAGACGAAAAGCTAGAGCTGAAATTGCCACCGAGAATGAATGTCTATACTCAGTGTTCCTTTCTCAATTGGAACCTAAAGTGGTGGAAGAAGCCCTAGATGACGCTGATTGGGTGATTGCTATGCAAAAAGAACTCAATCAGTTTGAAAGGTAGAAGGTGTGGAAGCTGGTACCCAGACCAAAGAATAGATCTGTTGTTGGAACAAAATGGGTATTCAGAAACAAGCTGGATGAAAATGGACTTGTAACACGAAATAAAGCTCGCCTAGTTGCTAAGGGTTATACTCAAAGAGAAGGAATTGATTATGATGAAACCTATGCACCAGTAGCGAGGCTAGAGGTCGTAAGGATGTTCTTAGCATTCGCAGCATATCATGGTTTTAAAGTCTATCAGATGGATGTCAAGAGTGCATTCTTAAACGGTGAACTGGATGAAGAAGTGTATGTTGATCAACCTCCTGGGTTTGTCGACAGCAAATACTGTGATTATGTTTATCGCCTCTTCAAATCAGTGTATGGCCTTAAGTAGTCTCCGCGGAAGTGGTATGAAACTCTGTCAGACTTCTTACTAGAAAGTGGTTTCACTAGAGGAGTAATCGACAAGACGCTTTTCTACAAGAAATGCAAAGATGATCTAATAATGGTGCAAGTATATGTGGATGACATTATCTTTGGGTCTGCAAATGAGAAGCTATGTGCGAAATTCGCTAAGTTAATGCAATTGAGGTATGAAATGAGCATGATGGGATAGCTGACGTTCTTTCTGGGTATTCAAGTTAGTCAAAAGAAGGACGGGATATTTATCTGCCAGACCAAGTACATTCATGATCTATTAAAGAAGTATGGTCTCGAAGATGTATCACAAGCTAAGACTCCTATGGCAACAGCCACAAAGCTTGACGAGGATAAAGCGGGAAAACCTGTAGACATCTCAAGCTATCGAGGTATGATCGGCTCACTTTTGTATTTAACTGCTAGCAAACCTGATATTATGTTCTCCACATGCTTATGTGCAAGGTTCCAAGCGGATCCCAGAGAGTCACATCTTATAGCCGTAAAGCGTATTTTTAGGTATCTCAAGGGAACATCAAATCTCGGGATTCGGTACCCAAGAGATATAGGGTTTAATCTTGTTGGCTATTCGGATTCAGATTACGCAGGTTGTAGAATAGATAGAAAGAGCAATTCAGGAAGCTGTCAGTTCTTTGGAAGAAGGTTGGTGTCTTGGCAAAGCAAGAAACAACACACAGTATCAACCTCGACAGCTGAAGCAGAATATATTGCTGCTGGAAGCTGTGTGGCCCAAATACTGTGGATGAAGAACCAACTCAAGGACTACGGTGTGGAAGTATCTAAGATTCCTATCATGTGTGACAAAACAAGTGCTATTGCAATGACCAACAATCCTGTGGATCACTCAAGGACTAAGCATATTGATATAAGGCATCATTTTATTAGAGAGCATGTAGAAAATGGAACTGTAGAGTTGCATTTTGTGTCTACTGAACGTCAAATAGCAGATATATTCACTAAACCTCTAGACGAATCAACATTTTCTAGATTGGTTAGTGAATTGGGGATGCTTAACACTTGTTAGTTTTTGCTACCTATCTGTTATAATTCAGTTTGTGTACATATTGTTGTGGTACATGAATATTCATAATTAATAATGTGTACTTAATTTCAAAGATATTTGTGTTGCATGCAACAAAAGGGTGAGTTAGAAAGTTTCATGACATTAATCTTATGATGATCTGTGTATCCATATGATTAATGTCTAATAATGTGATAGGATTTAATGCTAGACTTAATTTTGTAATGCATGATTTATTTGCTAAATTCCCTGTCATTTCAAAATTGTAAGTTTCTAAAATGGTGTGAAAATTTGTGGTGAAATCTTGTGAATTTTACATATAAATGTTTAATTCACATAATTTCATTAAAATTTTCTATGGCAAATCTCGATCTGTTTCTGGATCGAGATCGAGATTGACTTGAAGGATATGCTTAAAAAGTTTAAGGTAAATCTCGATCTGTCCTCATCAAGATCGACATCGAGATGTAGATCGAGATCGACATCGATATGTAGATCGAGATCGACATCAAGATCAACATCGAGATGTAGATCGAGATGTAGATCGAGATCGCCATTGAGATCGACATCGAGATGCGGATCGCGATGTGTATCTCGAGATCGAAATGTGACTTCTTTTTTCAGTTGCTTTCTTTTTAGGCGTGCAAGTATATAATATAGCATTATATAGACTGTTCATTATTTCACTTAACTTTCTCTCTCTCACTAGTTCAAAAAGCTGAAGCAAATACACACGCATATACATACATTCACAGCATCCTCTTCCCTGCCATAACACCAAGTTTTTCTTGTGATTTTCTTAAACAAAAATCACTAACTGTTACTTGAAAACATTAATCACTAAAGCAAAACTCTGCCAAAATTTTGTTTAAAGTAAACTGTTGAACTTTTTGCGCATATTCTACGTCATTTCTTAACATCGGTGTTCTTGCAAATCGTTGTTCAGTTCTCCTGTTATTCGAGTGAGTTTATTTTTATTGATTTCGTGTTTTTCATTTTCTTGTGTTTTTCCGAGATATTCGCATTTTTCAAAACAAAACGACTATTCACTTTAATTTCCTATAGCTAAACCGTCAATCATTAGTGGGGAGTTAAGTGATCATTAGTGGGGAGTTAAGTGGTCATTAGTGGGGAGTTTTATTACATGGGTAATTAGTGGGGTTCGTGTACGTTTTTTTTGTGTTTAAATTTAAAACTTGTTCTCTAAAATTTCCATTGCAAAATCTTTACAAAACACTTCTCTTCTCAAACACAAATCTCAAATGGCCAACCCAAATTTCACAATTCCCAAAACCAACTTTGTTAATCTCTCTGCTGATCGAGCAACTGGTAGATTCATTCACTACCAGTTCTGGATTGAGTCCCTCAATAACACATCCATGATAAGTCATGCCTTAACCACCTCTCCCATCCTGAATGTCGAAGCCCTTCAAGCTGCTTACTCAACATTAGAGATTCAGGGTGGTAAAGCAAATCCAACAGGCTTATCCTTCACTATCGGTGGTGCAAAATATGAGGTCAGTCTGCAGAAGTTCAATGAGATTCTTGGGCTTCCTTCAGAAACTTTTTCTCCGGAACCCACTATGGAAGAAATGTTGCAATTATTCACGGAAATAGGTTGTCGCCCTCCCACGGGTCCTATCAAAGTAACAAAGGTTCACACAGGTATGTTACCAGCTGAGTGGGATTATGTAGTTCAGGCCATTCAACACTGCATGTTCCCAAAGGACAAAGACTACAGGCCAATCAACAACAGCTGTCGAGTAATTCTATATGGAGTGGCAAATAACAGAAGAGTGAATGTGGGCAAACATCTGTTGATTCAGTTGCTTGAGAGGTGGGCACTGGAAAAGAATGCATCTCGGAATCCGGAAGATGGACCAGTCAAATGTTGGATGCCAAGATTCCTTCAGATGGTTCTGGATGACGTTCTTTCAAAGGAGCTGTGACGCCCCTAGATCCGGGGTCAGGAATCTAGGTTGTCACTATCCAATTTTCACCACAATAACATCATTCACCTGCTTTAACCATTATAATAACCAAACATAAAAGCAGTGACCCCAAACCAAACACATAACTCGAGTTATAGTCTCAGGGAACGAACTTAAAATAATAACGGTTATTACAAACCAATGTAACCTCAGGATCTCACACTACTAATATAACTTCCACATAATGTTACATTAGAAGTAAACATTAATCCAAGATCTATTGTCACATTACATATTTTTCAACAAGTCTAGGATTCTAATCTGGAATCCCGTCTTTCTTGCACCATTTATCGAAGTCCGGAACCTGACTAGCTCAAGCTCGAAGCTTCCTGTTCCTTAACATAATACCCGAGGTAGACAATTCACAGTCATCTCTTTCTGCAAGATATAAGATTTACAAACAGCAAGAATGAGCCAAAGAATGCTCAGCAAGTTATTTATCAGAATATTTCAAGGAAAAGGTGATAGCCATAATTATCCCAACTGGATATTCCACAATAAAGTACATAACTAGCAATCTGATTGAAGATGTATAACCAGTTATATTTCGACAATAAACGACTCAAGGTTCGCGATGCAAGAAGATATTCACAACAGTAATGCAGTTCACGTTACTGCAATACAACAATTTAAGTTTATGATTATTGAGTTTGACAATATCAATAACTTAGCACAATGGCCTCAATCACCGAGTACCATTAGTTTGAGTACCAATAAGCAAGCAGTTCATTATACTGTGAAAAGAATGAACGGAAGTTCATCAATTCCCATTAACACTATGAGTAACTTAGCACCACGGCTTTCGTTATAGTGTAGGAACAATGAAACTGATATATACGAATAAAACGGTACTCAAAATAACCAACCAACTCAGAGTGGATTACATTCCCGTTGACACTATCGGTAACACAGCACCTAGGCTTTCGTTACAGTGCAACGTCAAATTCCAATTGGAAGAAACAGGCTTAATCTGGAGATTTTTCAACGCCCTATTGTACGCGATGATCAGTCGCCTTGTACAATAGAAAAAAACCAGTCACTTTCTCTACTTGTAGAAGGACAACCCCTTATCGGGACGTCACCCTAGGCAACACATGGGCCTTTAGTTTATGGCTGGGTCGTGCGTCACCGACCTCTTACGCAACCTTACTCCAGTCCCTGATGAATACTTAAACATTCATCAAATCTAGAAGGAAATTTAATCAAGCCTTCTAGAATAACAACAATCCACTCTAGGATTTCAATCAACTGTTAAGGAAGGGAATTCAATACCACCTTCCAGAACAACAACAATCCATCATAAGATTTCATCAACAGATAAGGAAGGGAATTTAATACAACCTTCCAGAACACAACGACAATCCATCACAGGATTTCAATCAACAGATAAGGAAGGGAATTTAATACAACCTTCTAGAACAACAACGACAATCCATCACAGGATTTCGATCAACAGATAAGGAAGGGAATTTAATACAACCTTCCAGAACAACACAACAATCCATCACAGGATTTCGATCAACAGATAAGGAAGGGAATTTAATACAACCTTCCAGAACAACAACGACAATTCATCACAGGATTTCATCAACAGATAAGGAAGGGAATTTAATACAACCTTCCAGAACAACAACGACAATCCATCACAGGATTTCATCAACAGATAAGGAAGGGAATTTAATACAACCTTCCAGAACAACAACGACAATCCATCACAGGATTTCAATCAACAGATAAGGAAGGGAATTTAATACAACCTTCCAGAACAACAACGACCTATTGTAAGATTTCAATATCTGACAATAGCTTGGCTCCCTAAACCAAGTGGGAGTACTCTCGAAACATCTGGGTTGACTCTCAGTCAACGAATTCAACAAGACAGAAACCCTTGAATCAAGGAGACTCAAGAACGCGACCGGGGAGCCGCTAATACTAGCTAAAATAGACTCCACAAAACATTACAGTTTTGGAGTGAAAAATGGGCCTTAAAGGCACCAATACAACTGGGAGGAATATCGGAGTCGGACGTTACCTCCCGAACCTGGAGTTATCGACTCAGAATAAATACAAAATATCCGAGTCATCGCTCACCATTTATTATTTAATGAAAAATAATATTTAAAGAAATTTAGACAACTCCAGAATATTTTTAAAGAACAAATAAATATTTTATTAATATTTAGGAGGCCCAAAATAGTCCTCGAAAAATATTAAAAGGATTTAAAAGAATTAAAATATTTAATCCCAATATAATCAAGATTATTTAATATTTAAATAATCTTAAATGATTAACATATTTAAATAATATTTAATCAACATTAAATAATATTTAAATAAACCAAAACGAATTGAAAGTATTTAATCAGTTTTAAATACTTTTAAATATCCCAAAACATTTAAATAATATTTAATCAATATTAAATAATATTTAAATAATCTCAAATGCCCTGAAAGTATTTAATTAACCCTTAAACACTTTCTATATTCTTTAAATAATATTTAATAAACTAAATATTATTTAAAACATTGAATATCGACTAACCATCGAGACACACTAGACTACTCCCGGTCGACCATCGAGCACCAAAAAGATGTACTCGACGCCAGATTCAGTTATACAAAACTGAAAGCAAACGTCCTCTAACTTTTTAAGAAGTTCAGAGGCATCTCAAAACTAGGTTGAAAAGATCTCATTCTACTCTCAAGAAACAATCTTAAACAACCTACGCATACTTGTGTCCTACATCAGAATAATAGTGATGAAGCGTCGGACACTTGCATACTCTAACTTTTCGAGAAGTTCAGAGTAGCAGACGAATCAAGTTATAAATGAACAAGACAGTTCAAGGGAAATGCCGACGTGCATTTCCAACGACTACAATAAGCTAGATAGTTCCAAACACAGCAAAAATGCATAATTGAAGAACTTATCATTAAGTCAAGGATTTCACAAATTTTGGCATCACCATGAATTAATAATATTCTGATATGGAATAAAACAATAGAGTCGGAAACTTGCCTGGAGTCCAAGGATGCTATTCCCACTTCTCCCATTTTACACTTAAACCTTTTGTTTTCAAAGTTTATCCATCTTAGACGCTTATTAGGCCTAAGCGTCTGTCTTTTCTGCAGAAAATTGGACATGACCTTTTCGTAAATCGGACTATCCACCTGTTTTCAAACCAAGCCAATCAATAATTCCTTCGACTATATATAAAGTCAAACTCACTTTAAAACCAATTCCTTCACCATACTATAGTCGATTCCGGTTTTTAATCCTAACGTTTTGAAAACCAAGTCCAACCCGCCCTAACCGACGGTGACCAACTACTATTTTAGAAAAATCCAGAATGACTAAGTAGGTCCAACAATTCCAAACCATTAGTAATCAATCCTCGAATCATGTCATTTAAACGAAACTAAATTGTTTGCTCAAATTAAATCATTTTCGAATCATAAGATTACTCCACCAGCTCATATAAACTCATTGTTGGTGGTGGGGAGTTCGAGCGATTTCATTGAAATCAAAGACTCGTCCACTCAACCCAAGTATCCAACAATTTTATAATATACAACTTTATACATTTGACTACCATGAAATAAGGCTTCTAACCTTTTCAAAACAATCTGCCAAAACGGTTGTTTAATCTTATTCCTCATGTTCATTTCATTCCAACACCCTGTTTTCTAACATTTTTAATAAATTGGAAATTAAATCCTTTAATATGAATCTTTCTCTGAGATCAACCTTGTACCGCCAACAACATGACATAAAAATTTCAATTCGAACTAAGGTTGTTAGCTAGGTGAAACAATTCTCCCAAGTTCAATGTTTAAACAATTCGTAGGTTATGAACAACCTTTACTAAATTAGCTATATCTCCTAGCTCGTTAATCCAATCGCCTTACCGTTTGAGGCTACGCAAACTAGACTCCAATTATAACATAGACCCAGAAAATATAAAGTCCAGAAATGGTGTTAAGTATTCCAAGCAATTCATTCAAAACAGGGCAGTAACAGTAGCTCCATAATTCATGTTTCTGAAAATTACTCTTACATGACTTGCACTCAACCAATTTTAATAAATCATATTTTACTCCTTTTAATCCCATTCTTCTTCCCAGGTAATCTCAGATGTTCCTAGTATTTTAAATAAAAGTTTCCAGATTTATGGAGCCCCCTAACTAGGGTGATCACAGCTCCAAAGTTCGTAGAAAACAGGGCTGTTAAGTTTCTGCGTCACCGTTACTAATTAATTCATATCTTTTCGCTCGTAACTCCGATTGACATGAATTTTGCGCCTAAACGATCTTGAGATCATTATCTAACTGACCATGTATAGAAATCACAAAACAAAACAGGTTAGTCCCTTCGAAGCTCTATGAACAGTTAAGGCCAGAAAAAAAATGGCGTGGTTATGTTTGTACGCTCATCATTTCCTCAATTTTTAACCTGTTTAAATTCATCCCAAACAACTCCAACACAATTTATACAACTACTTGCACATATGAAGACTCAATCCCGAGTGGTTTCACAATTATACAAGTATCAATTTGTTACCAATAAATCATCAAAACACAGCCACTAGCTTTACTCATTCAAGCCACAATTCATACTACTCCATAACAACCAATTCAATTCATAATCAACTCATACAATTTCCATCACCCAACCTTAGCCAATCAAGATACTTGTTTAACAACTAAGATCACAATTTACCATGATTTATTCTAAGATTATTACTCAAACATGGCATAACACAACTATAATCACCACATAAGGGTTTCAAGTATTCTATGATCTAACATGCTCTTAAACAACTACCCATATCTCTTTCAATCAAAGTTAAAAAAATTACTAAACTTTGCAAGCTTCTAGGAAAGACATTTATGAACAACTTTCATCATTTGACTCACATCAAATAAAGTCTTTAATCTTTCCAAAACAATTCTCCAAAACAGGGCAGACAATCTGGAAATTAAAAATGCTCCTGGGCATACTTTACTCAAACATTTTTCATAAATCGAAAAATAACCATTTTACTACCAAATTGCTACAGACTCTTCCTTAGTCACCTATACACCTTAAATAAAAATTTCAATTCGAATTTAAGAGTTTACCTAGGTGAAACATTGCTCCAAATTTCAGTGTTTAGTCAAATTCGGAGGTTATGTACAAGCTACACTAAAACTACCATAACTCCTAGCTCGTAAATCCGATCAACGCAAAATTAGCGCCCAAATAAACTAGAAAACATAAGGAACAATTTTGTCACATAACCACTGCACAAAACAGTGCTCAAACATCCCAGTTTATTCGGCAAAACAGGGCAGTTGCTAGCATAACAAAAATTATAGTTGTAATGAATAAGTTTATACCTCTTTGGTCAAACCCACCAAGAATCAAGCAACCAATCTTTCTCTCCCTCCTCTTTTCTCCTTCAATCAGCTGACATGGAAGTGGAGAGTAGCTTGCTTACATCCTTTCCCCTCTTCCTCTTCCTTTCTCCATCTCTTTTCTCTCTTTTCTCTTCTTTCCTCTTTTCCTCTCTTCTCTCTTTCTCTCTTCTTTTCAATCGGGGTTTGCATAGGAAATGGGGTGGTTGCTGATTTTATTAGGTTTGCGCGGTAGTCGCGTAATTTCCCGATAACGTTTTAATCTCTCGTTATCGTACTCTTTTTCTTTCGTCCCACCTAAGTTTTAAAACTTAAAATCTCATATTATGATTCTAATATATTTTAGAATCATTAAATTAATACTCTTTAATTGTTTCGAGAATTTACGAAACAATTCTCCGAATAAACACTAATTACTTACACCGTCTCTCAATTTCTGTTATGACTTCCATCTGGACTTCAAATTCATTTTTGTTAGACCAAAAATAATTACAAGTCCCATATTGTTTGCATATGCTACCGTAACACCGATACACATATTTTTGAATATCCCGTATATTAAGAATACGGTCTCACACTTCAAGTACCTTATGAAGAAAATAAATCCATAAAATCATTTATTCATAAAATGAAAAATTTTATCCAAAAATCTTAATAACCCCAAGCGTAAAAAAAAACGGGTTATTACAGTCTCCCCTCCTTAAAAGGATTCCGTCCTCGGAATTCATACGAGAACAACCAAGGTTACTATTTTCACACCTCGCTTTCTAATTTCTAGGCTGAGACTCCAACCTTCTTGGTTTCGTACAACCTCCTCAGCATTATTACTTCACTTCTCAACCCTTCTTTATATAGTCGAGGGTCTTTATAAGTTCATACACTAACGCACGTCTAACGTCAGCGCTATAATGTCCTAACACTAACGTAGGACACGCACGATGGATTCCTTAAAATTTTGGGAAAGAACGTCACTTCATAAACACCTTTTTAATATACTCCCAGACCTTGAAAGATTCGATACTCCTCGAGCTTAAGTTCTCTTTCTTACTAAATCTCGTTACTCCTTTCCACGATAATGCTTTCAGCAATACGAAGTCTCTCGCTTCATACTCTCTTCCATTTTCAGACTTGATCACCAAATTAGCTTTGTCTACCTTGAGCTATCATTAATCGCTTTCAATACTAAACTTCGTAAGGTGGCATGACTATATATGCGTGGTAACCAGAGTCGTATAAAAGCTCTAACCGTAGTAAGTAACTACCACCACTCCTTTTTGAAATCCAAGGTACAAACTCTCTATAGAAAGATAACCTTGTACAAAATCTTAATAGAGATCTTTTGAATGAAGATCATTGTAACAAAACAATCAGAGTGATTCGTAGATCACTAAGCTCATTTTCGAATGTATATGATAAATGAGAAAGAAAATAATTTAGATATGACTGAGAACAACCATATTTGTACTCAAGATGGCCAGTCTTTAGTACTTTCTGGCTTATACTACATAATCGAGTGGTTGCCCACCAGACTTTTGTCACACAGACAAGAAGTCACACCATATGCATTGTTCATCTCAATCGGATGAAAAATAGTCAACATTTAGAAGAAAATGATTTTGAAAGGGAAAGAAAATATATTTTGAAATTTTCATTCCTTAATGCATTACAACTCAATATACCACAGTCCCTACTCGTTTAGGAACCTGCTGACAAAATCCCCAAATTTCTTATTTCCCATTTCTATTCTTCACTTTCCTCAAACTTTCTCTGCCACTTACTATATGTTTCACAATTTCAGCTCATTTTACCCAAACTCATTCTTATGGGATTTGTCATCCAACCTCTTTCCTCTTAAGATTTTCCAGTGATATATATATCTTACCTTCAGGTTCTTCCTTCACCTTTCGACCGATCAGGATATCCTCTGTGAAGATTATGACAACTTATTCAATTACTTCTTTGGACAATCATCCATTCTCAACATCACATCATTTCTTCAATCTGGAAGGGACTTAAATCTATGTCAAACCGGTACACCAGTCAATCTTCATACCATATTACCTTTCCCTTATTTTCCATATCTAAAACATGTCATCCCTTCTTTTAGGGCAATCATTAACGTAACATCTGGACTTTATAATTATAGTTTCTTGCTGTCCATTCCACATATTCTCCTATGTCAAGCTCACTGTTTAGTAAGTGAGGTCTCGATTGGCTAGGGTGATCCATAATTAACAGTACGCCAACCCGCTCATATTTCTTAATCCACTGTTCTTCCAGAAGTAGAACTCTGGTCCCTTGTTAAAAGTTCATGGTATTTCCATATATGTAGCCACTTCATTTTCATATTCTGTCATAGTTGATTATTTCCAACACTGTGACTTTATTCTCAATTCACTACTTTTGGGACAGTCTTGACAATTCCTATAGACTTTGATTCATGACCTGACACACTTTTGTTTCAGGTCTAGAACTTTAACTACATTTGAATTTCCAGATACTTAGGAAACAGTTGCATAATGCAAGAAATAGCTATGGCTAAAGAATTCTTTGTTCAACAAAGTTCATAAGAATTCTTGCTGAATCAACGATCTTATTAGGCCTCGACCAAATACTTTTCAGAAATTTAGGATCACCAATGACTACTCGAACCGCTCTCTAGTCCGGAATTCCACTATTAAAACAAGTAACTTCATACCAGCATTCATGCCATATCTCATTTATTCTGGTTAATCCAACCACCGTGTTTGCAATGTGGCAGTCACTTCTATCCCAAGGCTTACTTTAATCCAACATCCTTAATATATTCAAGAATTATATCAAGTGCATATCTCATCTCTTTGTTGCGACTCTACATTGTATGCATACCATACACCATTTAAATTAAGGCTTTACTTTTTACTCTCAGAGAATCCTCAACAGAATCCTCAATATTACTCATATATAGATGGCCATATCATTTAGGCCATACTACTCCATTTTACCCTAAAACATTCCATTTACACATCCTCTTATTTCTAAATTTCATTAAACTAATGGGAACGTATTTTCCACAGAAAATTGGACATGACCTATTCATATGTTGGACGATGCCCGGTGTAAAAACACCTCAATTATAATCCCAAAACATTCACAGTTCCCAAACATCAACATCTCATCAATCACTTATAACATATCTGGGCTCTTTTATAAGTGCTCCATAATTCTCAAACTCTCATTCTCAATCATAAATTCTCTTACTCAGATGAGTCTCCTCGGCTAGTGTTCGACATCCTTGTAAGGAAAGTTCTTATTATCTTTCCTAACTATCCTTATATGAGTATATTAGCCTCATAATATAAATCACTGCTACATCTGATAGCCCGATTATGAACTCGATCTGAGCTCACTCTTTCTTAATCTTATCCAAACATAACTCTTAACTTTCTCGTTCCTGAGTACTATAATCTAGAGCTCTGATACCATCTCTGTGACGCCCCCAGATCCGGGGTTAGGAATCTAGGTTGTCACTATCCAATTTTCACCACAATAACATCATTCACCTGCTTTAACCATTATAATAACCAAACATAAAAGAAGTGACCCCAAACCAAACACACAACTCGAGTTATAGTCTCAGGGAACGAACTTAAAATAATAATGGTTATTAAACCAATGTAACCTCAGGATCTCACACTACTAATATAACTTCCACATAATGTTACATTAGAAGTAAACATTAATCCAAGATCTATTGTCACATTACATATTTTTCAACAAGTCTAGGATTCTAATCTGGAATCCCGTCTTTCTTGCACCATTTATCGAAGTCCGGAACCTGACTAGCTCAAGCTCGAAGCTTCCTGTTCCTTAACATAATACCCGAGGTAGACAATTCACAGTCATCTCTTTCTGCAAGATATAAGATTTACAAACAGCAAGAATGAGCCAAAGAATACTCAGCAAGTTATTTATCAGAATATTTCAAGGAAAAGGTGATAGCCATAATTATCCCAACTGGATATTCCACAATAAAGTACATAACTAGGAATCTGATTGAAGATGTATAACCAGTTATATTTCGACAATAAACGACTCAAGGTTCGCGATGCAAGAAGATATTCACAACAGTAATGCAGTTCACGTTACTGCAATACAACAATTTAAGTTTATGATTATTGAGTTTGACAATATCAATAACTTAGCACAATGGCCTCAATCACCGAGTACCATTAGTTTGAGTACCAATAAGCAAGCAGTTCATTATACTGCGAAAAGAATGAACGGAAGTTCATCAATTCCCATTAACACTATGAGTAACTTAGCACCACGGCTTTCGTTATAGTGTAGGAACAATGAAACTGATATATACGAATAAAACGGTACTCAAAACAACCAACCAACTCAGAGTGGATTACATTCCCGTTGACACTATCGGTAACACAGCACCTAGGCTTTCGTTACAGTGCAACGTCAAATTCCAATTGGAAGAAACGGGCTTAATCTGGAGATTTTTCAACGCCCTATTGTACGCGATGATCAGTCGCCTTGTACAATAGAAAAAAACCAGTCACTTTCTCTACTTGTAGAAGGACAACCCCTTATCGGGACGTCACCCTAGGCAACACATGGGCCTTTAGTTTATGGCTGGGTCGTGCGTCACCGACATCTTACGCAACCTTACTCCAGTCCCTGATGAATACTTAAACATTCATCAAACCTAGAAGGAAATTTAATCAAGCCTTCTAGAATAACAACAATCCACTCTAGGATTTCAATCAACTGTTAAGGAAGGGAATTCAATACCACCTTCCAGAACAACAACAATCCATCATAGGATTTCATCAACAGATAAGGAAGGGAATTTAATACAACCTTCCAGAACACAACGACAATCCATCACAGGATTTCAATCAACAGATAAGGAAGGGAATTTAATACAACCTTCTAGAACAACAACGACAATCCATCACAGGATTTCGATCAACAGATAAGGAAGGGAATTTAATACAACCTTCCAGAACAACACAACAATCCATCACAGGATTTCGATCAACAGATAAGGAAGGGAATTTAATACAACCTTCCAGAACAACAACGACAATTCATCACAGGATTTCATCAACAGATAAGGAAGGGAATTTAATACAACCTTCCAGAACAACAACGACAATCCATCACAGGATTTCATCAACAGATAAGGAAGGGAATTTAATACAACCTTCCAGAACAACAACGACAATCCATCACAGGATTTCAATCAACAGATAAGGAAGGGAATTTAGTACAACCTTCCAGAACAACAACGACCTATTGTAAGATTTCAATATCTGACAATAGCTTGGCTCCCTAAACCAAGTGGGAGTACTCTCGAAACATCTGGGTTGACTCTCAGTCAACGAATTCAACAAGACAGAAACCCTTGAATCAAGGAGACTCAAGAACGCGACCGGGGAGCCGCTAATACTAGCTAAAATAGACTCCACAAAACATTACAGTTTTGGAGTGAAAAATGGGCCTTAAAGGCACCAATACAACTGGGAGGAATATCGGAGTCGGACGTTACCTCCCGAACCTGGAGTTATCGACTCAGAATAAATACAAAATATCCGAGTCATCGCTCACCATTTATTATTTAATGAAAAATAATATTTAAAGAAATTTAGACAACTCCAGAATATTTTTAAAGAACAAATAAATATTTTATTAATATTTAGGAGGCCCAAAATAGTCCTCGAAAAATATTAAAAGGATTTAAAAGAATTAAAATATTTAATCCCAATATAATCAAGATTATTTAATATTTAAATAATCTTAAATGATTCAACATATTTAAATAATATTTAATCAACATTAAATAATATTTAAATAAACCAAAACGAATTGAAAGTATTTAATCAGTTTTAAATACTTTTAAATATCCCAAAATATTTAAATAATATTTAATCAATATTAAATAATATTTAAATAATCTCAAATGCCCTGAAAGTATTTAATTAACCCTTAAACACTTTCTATATTCTTTAAATAATATTTAATAAACTAAATATTATTTAAAACATTGAATATCGACTAACCATCGAGACACACTTCCTTTCTCCATCTCTTTTCTCTCTTTTCTCTTCTTTCCTCTTTTCCTCTCTTCTCTCTTTCTCTCTTCTTTTCAATCGGGGTTTGCATAGGAAATGGGGTGGTTGCTGATTTTATTAGGTTTGCGCGGTAGTCGCGTAATTTCCCGATAACGTTTTAATCTCTCGTTATCGTACTCTTTTTCTTTCGTCCCACCTAAGTTTTAAAACTTAAAATCTCATATTATGATTCTAATATATTTTAGAATCATTAAATTAATACTCTTTAATTGTTTCGAGAATTTACGAAACAATTCTCCGAATAAACATTAATTACTTACACCGTCTCTCAATTTCTGTTATGACTTCCATCCGGACTTCAAATTCATTTTTGTTAGACCAAAAATAATTATAAGTCCCATATTGTTTGCATATGCTACCGTAACACCGATACGCATATTTTTGAATATCCCGTATATTAAGAATACGGTCTCACACTTTAAGTACCTTATGAAGAAAATAAATCCATAAAATCATTTATTCATAAAATGAAAAATTTTATCCAAAAATCTTAATAACCCCAAGCGTAAAAAAAAATACGGGTTATTACAGGAGCACATAAGAATATTTCAAGGCTCTGAAAGGATGGCATGTTTTGATATGACCTTAAAGAGTATCTCCACCATGGAAACCCAGTAAAAGTCCAGACTTTTTGAGTTGCGCCTGACTCCGTACTTCCAGGATCTGCAAGATGAGTATGCTAGGGTGCACGCTTCTCAGTTTACCGCAGTAGAAGCGGAAGGTAGTGGCAACGAAGCTGCTGGTGGAGATCAAGTGTCTGGCAATTTGGGAGAAGCAGGTGTGGATGTTGAAATGGCTGAAGCAAATGTTGCAGAAGCTGGAGCTGACAAGGATGAAGATCTTCTGAGTCAGGTACCTATTCTTGCTGATCTTGATCAAATTTCAATTCAACCAACCCCTGTTTTCTACAGCCGTGGGCCTGAAAACCCCCAGGATCTATCCCAGGCTGCAAGCCCTTCTGTTCATAAACATTCAGTCAGCCCTAAAACTGGTGATAAAAGGAAGGCAAACCCATCTAAGTCGAGTGAATCGAGTGGAGGGAGTGTAGGAGTTGAGAGAGTAGTAAAATCAGCAGCTCTGCCACCCTCAAAGAAGCAAAAGATGGATTCTATCCCAGTGGCAACTGCACAACCTGTTAGGGATAATTCACCTCTCACAGCCACCACACCTCTCGCTGGTGGCTCACCTCTCCTAAATATTCCAACACATTCGCACTCGCCTAGGCATGTCGGTGAGAGTCAATGAGGGGGTTCATCTCAACAGCCAATAGGAGCTGACCCTACCTCCCCTGAGTTGTCCGCTCAGGGCTCTTTGAGCAATTTCTCGGAAGGGGAATGGCAAACTGAGACTAGCACTTCTGATGCTAGAATCTCAGGAAGTTTATATGAGGAAGAGTCTGTCGAATCCAGCACGAATGACTCTTCCCCATCTAAATCAGAAAACAAGTTGCTCGCAGAGCAACGACATCTGGTGACTGGTGGGTCTACGCCTCCAGAACAGCCCAGCGAACCAGAAAAGGTTCTTGGTGAACAAGGGGATGACATGGTCATAACGCCATCTCCTAACGTAGACACATTGTTTAAAGGTTCAGTCTCACTGACTGATATCGCCGACCAACTCACCAGTAGTCCTCAGCGACTAGTGGATGAGGCTCTAGTTCTGTTAGGTTCTAAACACGAGGGAGAGACAGGGAGAGTAGATCCCTTCTTTTTAGGGATCTTGAGTGAAACAGAACCCGGCGAGAGTAAACAGTTTAACCCAAGCCAAACACCGTCCCTTACATTGCAGGATCTAGTGAAGAAGGTGGAGGTTTTGGAGGCTGGAGTTGCTGGTGTTACTGCTGCTGTCTCTTCCCACTCTGGAAGATTGGAGGTTGGAGCACTGTTCATGGAGAACCTGATTGCCGTTCAAAATCAGTTGATTGACAAGATAAACAATCTTGGATTAGCACAGGTGGAGGTTGGGCGGTCAGTAGATGATGTCACTCATGGCATGTCTCAAGTCTGGATGAAGCTAAATGAATTACTTGATGCTGTCTTTGGACGTAACAGGGATGGACCTAGTCCTTCAACCGGTGGTGGTGGTGACGATAAAAATGATGATGATGCTCCTGATGAGGATAACCCACCTAAGGGGGAGAAGGAGGATCAGGGTCTGAAAAAGCTGACTAGTAAGGGTCCGGTGATCGAGTCCTCAAACAAATCTGGTAAAAAGGTGGAGGAGGCTCAACCGGCTCTTAAAGACAAAGGCAAGCAGAAGATGGTAGTTGAAGAAGCAGGAACTGAGAAAGAGACACATCTCGTCGATGTATTTATGGGAGACTTTATTGAAGATTCTGATGATGATGAGATGGATGTAGAAGCCTTAGTGGCATGGAGGTCGAGACTCGAGCAACGGGCAAGAGAGTGGGAACAAGAAAGAGGTCTAAATCCTGGCGGATCTGGCGCAGGAGTTGCAGGTGATGCAGGAGACCACTCGGTTGCTGACGAGCATGTGCCGGAAGAAGAAGTTGATGAAGTAGCGAAAGAAGCGGAGATGCAAGAAGAGATATTCATGGAAGCCAGAAAAAGAGTGAATGAAGAAGTGCTTCAAGGAATCGTGGAAAAGGAACTAATGGCAAAAGAGAAGAGAGTGGCTCAGAAAACTCAGCATGAGTATGAAATGCAAAAGATCAAAGATCCTAAGGTCCAGGCTGACATAAGGAGGGAAGGTCCCGAGTGGGACAAGGCTAGAGAAGCCTTAGCTGGACCAAGAGCCTATGCTCCTGACTCAGAAAGATTGAGTTTCCTTCTCCACAAGCTAGAAAATCTAAACCCTGGGCTTCTGAACTATCTAAACTGTATAAGACAGGGATGCACCTCTGTTCAAGTTATATTCAAGGAGAAAGCATGGAGTCTGATGATTACTTGGGCACCCATAACAAGAATCGAGCCGTGTATGGTTGATGAAGCATTCTTCCATGCAAGGGGTGCTAGTGAACTGGTAGAATATGCTCACAAGGTAGACACCTCTGTCAAGACTGGAGTGCTGTTTAAAGAGAAACTATTGAAGATGGCTGAAGACAGAGGGGTTGACATTATTCTAAATCTCTATCAGATCAGATATGTCCATGACAAGGTCTTGAGGATTGTAAATCTGCATGACTCGAAACTGATTCCGAACGAAAATGTACTGAAGGCAGTTGCAAAGCTAGTCCTCTCAAAAGGTTTCCTAACAAAGGAAAAGAAGCTGGTGGCTAAAGACTTGGAGAAGTTGATAAGAAGGCAAGATGTTAGATACAAGTTGCCTGAAGCCAAACTACCAGTGGTTAAGAAGGAGCCTGAAGACTATGCATTCGAGCAGCAAGAAGAGGCAATAAAAGAGTATGTGCAGAGATACGGAGATCCGAGAGTAGACATTCCTGAAGAAGGAGAAATAAGGGAGGAAGCTAGTGCAGTGGTTGGTGCAAATGTCAAGTTTGTCAAAAGCAAAGCTGAGAATGAAAATGATCTGCTGATCTACACAGACAAGCATCAGGTGGAAACCGTCATTGAAATCAAGTACGACATCTTTGCAGAACACAGTCATGAAACACTGTGTATCATAAAGGAATTAATTGATGAGATGGATGATGTTGACGAGTTTGATCAGGATTATCTTAGGGTCACATTTGACAACTTCTGTAGAAAAAGACAACAGCTTGATATTCAGAGGCTACAGCAATGCACCACCGCTATTGTCATTGGATACCCTAAGCAACTGGTCATAAGGAAGAAAGGTGAAAAGGGGTATCCTGACAAAGTCACTAAGCTGAGATTTGAAGACATTCCCACGAAGCTTACCACTCGCAGCATGGTTGAAAGATGGTTGAGGTTGTTTCGAGATTATAAGATCAGAAATCATGTAGAAGCAGAAGGATTTAATCTTCTCAAGAAAAGAATGGATGAAGTCTGCAATCCTGAGTTCATGAAGAAAGAAAAGGCAGCCAAGAAGAAAGCTCGTGAGGAAGAGGAGCGCAAGAAATCGAGATTTTAATGTATTAAGCTTGTAATGTTTCTTTGCGTTGTAATTTGTTTTCTTGTTTTTCTGCATTGTAAGTACATTATATGTTTTCTTGTGTAGTGTAAGGTAGAAGTTAGTTAGCTAAGTGTCATAATACTGCTAAAAGGACTTCAGAAGGATAATTGAAGATTGAGTGGACCGTGCTCTTAAGTACTTAGAGAAAATCTCTAAAAGAGCATGAAGCCATTTGATCGAGCCAACAGGTGTCCAATTTTGGCACTTGAAGTATCAGTGATAGACATGAAGCTAGTTAATCAAGCCAAGCATTATGCAAGTTGACATGATCGTTTATGAATGTTAGTTTATCTTTTTCAGTCTCTGGTTAGTTGAGTTATCCTCATTGTGAATTTGGTTGTCATTGTTAGACAATCAAATAGGGGGAGATTGAAAGGCATAGGTGTACTAACTTGTAACACTTAATTACTATGTAACTCAACTAGGTAAAAGATAAAACAACAGCAAAACAAGAGAAACTGAAGAAGCACATGGAATCAATCAACTGAAGAAATGGTAATGATACTTGGTAACTACAAGTAACTAATTTGATTAATCCAGAATGCCTAAGTGAGAAGAAGTTCAATCTCAGTATTGCTCATGCCCTAACTTATCTAATGGAGAATCAAATTAATGTCAAAGAAGTATCAAGAAGACCAAAGTGATTTCATGTAATGCATCTCAACAACTGGATAATGTAAAGATTAATCTGCAAATGAGAACTGACATTCAGAAGCAAGAACCCCTTCAAGACTAGTCACTTATGAACCAGACCATTGCATCAAGTGTCAGGACATTGAAGGTAAGTTCATGTCAGTAATAGAAGATTTCATTTGAATTGAGTGAGGAAAAGAAATTGAAGAAGCTAGGGAAACTCGCTCATAAAGGTTAATCCACAATTAGTCACTAAAGAAAGTCAACATTGGATGAGTGCATATTTGCTAAGGCAAATGTCGATCCACAGCAGATCGAGATGCGGATCGAGATTGATAATCGAAGAAAAACATTGCAAGGCAAATCTCAATCCATGGCAGATCGAGATTCTCACAGATCGAGATCGAGATTCTCATAGATCGAGATCGAGATTCTCACAAATCGAGATCGAGATTTTCCAAGATCGAGATCGAGATGGGTCCAGGCCGAGATCGAGATGCGGGTCGATATGTAGCATTTAATGTTCAAGGGACAAGTGGATTATTGTGAACGGTTGATCCAGAGTGGTTGGGAAAGTACTTTTTGGTGTCAAGTCCTGATTGGGCCACGTACACAAAAAGGACAAGATCAAGTCTACACGACATTATAAAAGTAGCACTTTGTTTTATTTGTAAAAAGAGCAATCTCTGTATTTTCTACTGAATATTTTTCAAAGAGAGCATTTACTGTAAAAAGAAAGTGAGAGAGAATCAGTTGAATCAAGCTTTAATTGCTGTATTTATTGTTCAACTGATTATGATGCTTTTATGAATGTTGTAGCAAATCCTTCAATGAATATAAAGATATATTCTTGAAATTCTGTGTCATCATTTATTACCTGCATTTATTTTATATTCTCTCATTATTCGAAACAGTTGTATTCACCCCCCCCCCCCCCCTCTACAACACTTTGGACCTAACAGTTAGTAAGAAGGGATCCAAAACTGTTTGGGTCCTCAAAACATCTAACTAATTGCTATCTGTATACAGGAAACAAGGGTAAAGAAAGTAACCCTAACCTGAACAGTGAATGCTCAGGACACATGATTGGAAAGAAATCCCTGTTTATAGACTTTGTGGTGATGGCTGACCCAAAAGTATCCTTTATAGATGACAACAAATGACACACAATGGGATATGGAAAGATTGTATTTGGAAATGTCATCATTGAAGAAGTAGCTCTAGTTGATGGCTTGAAACACAATTTGATCAGTATTAGTCAACTTGGAGATAAAGGTTACCATACTGGCTTTGACGACAAAGAGTGTCTTGTGACTCACAAAGAAACAGACATTTTAGTTTTCAAAGAGCACAAATATGGTAACATATATGAAGCCAGCTTAGAGGATTACACTCACAATGAAGTCATATGTTTATATAGCAAGGTCTCAACTAAAGAAAGCTGGAAATGATACAAGAAACTGTCACACATCAACTTCAAAACACTCAACAAGTTGGTGAAATAGAGTCTTGTGAGAGGTTTACCACATGTTGATTTTGTTTAAGATGGACTTTGTGAAGCATGTCAACTTGGAAAACAAAAGAAAACATACTTCAAGAGCAAAAAAATAAACACCATTTCTGAACCCTTTTATCTTTTACATTTTGATTTATTTTGTCATGTAAATGTGATGTCAATTACCAAAAAGAAATATGCTATTATAAGATTCACATGAGTTTTCTTTTTGTACTTAAAGGATGAAGCTTTACAACATATAATAGATCATGTCACTTTTCTAGAAACTAAATCAAAGAAGACTGTAAGAATACTAAGGAGTGACAATGGTACTAAATTCAAGAATGCAATCATGGAGGAATACTGTGCATCAAAGGGAATTACTCAACAATTTTCTGCACTAGGAACACCCCAACAAAATGGAGTTGTGGAGAGTAAGAATAGAATACTCATAGAGGCAACCAGGACAATGTTGGAAGAGTCTAAACTACCAGTATATTTCTGGGCTGAGGCAGTCAATACAAAATGTTTCACTCAAAATTGTACATTGATAAATATGCATGGAAAGTCTCCCTATGAAATGGTAAAGGACAAGAAGCCAAGTGTGAAGTACTTTCACATATTTGGGTATAAGTGCTTTGTACTGAAAGTACATCCTGAAAATCTAACTAAATTAGAAGCAAAAACTGATGAAACTATATTCCTTGAATTCAGAGTCTTCAATCTCAGAACCAGAATTGTTATAAAATCTATTCATATTGCATTTGATGATAGAAAGATTATAGGTCTGCAGGATGAACCAAAGTCTATAACACTGGAATTTGAAAATTTTAAAAGTTCTGAGATAGATGAAGATGATGAGAATGAAGAGACTACAATCACTGCTGAGACAATGCAAGAACCTACACACTTTGAGGGGGAGCTAGAAAATTGTACTTCAATTAACTTAGAGTCTAAAAATTCAAGGACTAGTCAGTCAAAGTCTAGACAGACAGAGTCTAGTTCTTCAGAATCTAGTCCATCAGGGTTTGAATCAAATAACTCTGAATCCTTTGCAAGGTCAAACAACTAAGGGGGAGTGTTGGACCAAATCAAGTCAACCATTATTGTATTTATTTGTCTTATTGTAACATCCAAATGCTTCATATATTAAATAGTGACTTGGTTATTTGAAATTATGCATTTACAGTTAGAAGCTTATTTTTAATGCATTTCCAATTATAAATAAGTAATATCAAAAATAATTATTATAGTAGAATGTAAAACATAATGTAACATAATATGTAATAGTGATAACGATAAATCAACTAAGAAACCAAGACAGTCAAATAATACTAATATGCAGCACATGAATCCAGAAGGACATGTAAACATGAATCATACATACATCATTGCAGAGCATTCAAGATGAAAGGCTTATTGAACGTCAGCGAGAGAAGTTCATTAATATGTTCAGGCCTCAACAACATATAAGAGTTCAGAAGATTTCATACTAAAGACAGTGTAATGATTTAAGTATAAATGTCAAAGGGTTTTAGTGATCAGAAGCAATGCAACAGTGCAAAGTTAATCAGCTAAAACATAACAGAAGTCAGGGGAATTCAATTCAGTGTTAGTCGTTTGTGAACCAGACCAGTCCACTAAGCATCAACACAACAAGAAAATAATTGTTTTGGTTTATTGAGAAGAAAATCAGCTGATCAAGCCAACAAAATATACCAAAGTCAGTGATGAAAGATACCATGGCAATGTCATCTTCGTCCATCTTGATTTGATTGAATCCACTAAAGCCATCCATGAATCTTAATATCTCATGTCCTGTTGTGGCATCTATAAGTGCATCGATCCTCGGAAGAGGGAAGCAATCTTTTGGACATGCATCGTTTAAATCAGTAAAGTCTATACATATTTTTCACTTGCCATTGGATTTCTTGACTATCACAGGGTTAGCTAGCCATTCGGGAAATTAAATTTCTTTAATAAAACCAGCCTCTAAGAGCTTTTTCACTTCTTGTTTTATGGCCTCTTGCCTTTCTGGAGCGAAATTTCTCTTCTTTCGCTTCACTGTTTTCCGTCTCGGATCCACATTAAGCTTGTAAGTGATCTATTCGGGGTCAATCCCTGGCATATCAGCAGTTGTCTAAGCAAACAAGTCCCTGTTTTCTTGCGAGAACTTTGTTAATTTTTCTTTCATAGGCTCTTTTAATGAGGCCCCAATATAAGTGACCTTCTCAGGTTCTCCCGGAACTAAGGGAATTGGAACCAAATCCTCAGCTGACTTCCCCCTTCTTTCTTCGTCTTCTCTTAAGTCCATGTCCACTATGGGCAGGACTTACCCCCCGACTCCATCGGGTCTCAGGGCTGCCATGTAGCAACTTCTTGTCATTTTCTGGTCTCCTTTTTCTTCCCCAACACCATTTCTGGTGGGGAACTTGATCTTCAAGTGCTAACTCGAGGCAACAGGCTTAAAAGCATGCAAGCCTGTTCTTCTAAGGATTGCATTGTATGTAGAAGATGCTTTAATTACCAGAAAGGTTAGCATCTGAGTGGCCTCTTGAGGCTTTTTTCCCATTGTCATGGGTAGTTGAATAGTTCCTGTTAGGAATCTACATGTGATTTGATGATAACATTAATCTTAGAATCATGGAAATTTTATTTGTTGTAACTGATCAATTGATATGAAAGTTATAAATATCAATTGATCAGGAAACCATTTATCAGTTGAAGTGTTTATATGAATCAACTGATAATTTGGATTGTAGCATAGGTGTACTTAGTCTATTTCAATCGATAAGGTGTAAATCAATTGATATTTTGTTCATCAATTGATGTTAGAGTCGATTGATATGGATCATCAATTGATGTGTAAATTAAACTGTTAAATTGTAATTATGTGAAGACAGGAAATTGCACAAGTGAAGGATGATCAATTGATATTGAAGCATCGATGGATGGAGGATCAATCGAAGAAGCCAAGCCAAGGATTGAAGACCATCAACTGATGTGAAGACCCATCGACTGATATATCGATTGATAACATCTATCAATCGATAAGACATCTTTTATCAATCGATGGATATAAAGATCAATCGAAGAAGTACATCAGTTGATGGATTAAAGAATGGATCAATTGATATGCCTGACAGCAAATTATCAATTGAGTGTGACAACACAGAAAGAATATCTGTTGAAGATCCAGAGAACAAAAGCACACCTATGGAAGACAGTCTAGAGTAACTGTGAAGACTCAATCAGAAGCTGTCTTTCAAACCTTTTTGTAAAATAGAAAAAGGTAAAAGGAAGGCAGGTAGAAACAATCCTAGAATAGGAATTGTAAAAGAACACTTGTGGTATATAAACAAGTGTAGTAGCATTATTAGAAAACATACAAGTTAGACATATTTCTTAATCAACTGTTCAAGCTTGAGAGCACATGTGTAAGAACAGTTGATTTGTTTTTTAATCTTGTAAACGCAGCTAGGTTTCTTTTAACCTAGGAGCATTGAGCAAAAATATACATTGATGGAAAAACCAATCCATCAATAATTTTAAATCTCTTTGTTCAGTTTTATTTTTCAGCATTAATTTGTTCGAACTTATTCTCTTATTCTATCAAACATCAAGAACAAATATTAGAACACACAAAAAGTTTTAATATTTGTATTCAATCCCCCCTTCTACAAATATTGACATTGTTCTAAGGAATAATAGTTCCTTCCACTTTCGACTCCACTCCATTAAAACCATAGATTGGAACATCTGAAGGGGTTAGTTAGGAATCATTATACCTCATCTTCACAAAGGCACCATAGAACAAGATATCAATTGATGCTTCATTGTCCACCAGGACTCTCTTTACTTCTGAATTTCCTATCAAAGGGGATATGACAAGATGATCATCGTGGGAAAACTTTATCCCTTCCAAGTCTGAGTCATTAAAAGATATGACCACCTCTGCTCTAGCACATTTAGGTACTTCACCTACGACTTGCATAATTTCTCTTGTGTATTCTTTTCTTGAGTTCCCTGAACTCCCTGCAGTTGTGGGTCCTCCGAAAATCATATTAACACGTGGTCTTCTAGGCTGGGGATTCCTATTCCGACTATCATTGTTTCTCCCATTATCATCGCGCCTATCAGGGCTTCCAACTTTAGAGTACTTAGAAAGTTTTCCTCTTCTGATAAAGAATTCAATTTCATTCTTCAATTATCTGCAGTCATCCGTGTCATGTCCAGTATCCTTATGAAATCGGCAAAATGCGTTCTTGTTTCTCTTCTCAGGATCAGACTTCAGGGGTTTAAGCCATCTCAAGTCTCGATCCCTTTCAATATCCATCAGAATTTGGCTTCGAGGCGTATTCAGCGAACTTTGGTCCCAAGTTATTTTTCTTAAGAGGGGATTCAGAATCCTTTTCCGTCTTAGAATATTTGTCCGGGCATCGTACTCCTGATCCCCTTTTATTTTCTTATTGTTATTATTCCCATTAGTCGCCATTGACATGGTGGTTTTCTTCATGCTTTCTTCTGCCTTGATATACTTCTCAGCCCTATCTTAAAGGAAGGGCATGTTCTCTGGGGGATGCTTGGCTAATGACCTTTTAAAGTAAGGATAAGTCGTCCCCTGTTGCAAGGCTATCATAGCTACTTTTTTGTCCAAGTCCAGGACTTTCAAGGCTTCCTTTGTAAAACGATTCAAGTAGTCCCTCATGGATTCATTTTTTCCTTGTTCCAGAATCATTAGGGAAACTAAACTTTTTTATGCACTCTTTCGCTTATAAACTGGCTTATGAAGGCCTTGATGAGTTCTTTATAGGACCCAATAGAGTTGGGAGGTAACCGGCTATACCAACATTGAGCCATGCCCCCTAGGGTTTGAGGAAAAGCCCTGCACTTCACATCATTGTTGATAAGTAATAACGAAGCATTCGAGAAAGTTTTTACATTATTCGAGAGGTCTCCCACTCCATCATAAATCTTGATGGTTGGTATCTTGAACTTCCTTGAGATGTGAGCGTTCATGATCGCTTCGGTAAAGGGTAGTGTAGGATCATCAGGATCTCCGAGTGGTAGCAACTCAGTGGGATAAGCCCTTGCAGTTTTCCTCCTCCTCTCTCGAGGGGTTCCATCTAATTCTATGATGTCAGGGGGCTTCACGCCTTGGGGCTGGCCTTGTGTTATGTCGACCTAAGCTTTTCTTTAGCTCTTTGAGTTTAGCCTCATAGGAAGCAATTTTCTGTTCTAGTGTCTTACGGGACTGTGAATGATGGCTCCCTATAGGTTCCTTGCCAGGCCTTCTCCTTATGGGATTAATATCGGTGCCTTCAAAGCTTTCATCATCAGTCGAGTATGGTCTTGAGAAATCACGGATTCCCTCTCTACACCCATAATTTTATGGTTATAACCTTCTGATGTATGGAGTGGGATAAGCTTGGGAGAGTCCAAGCTTAGGTTGGGCAAGAGTGCTGCTAGGGATAACAACAGTAGAAATTTGTGCACGATGAGGAGCAGTAGGAATAAAAGGAATTTGAATTGCCTGAGATACAGGGTTGGATCCATGGATGACTTTCTCAGGATTAGCTGAATGGATGATTTCACTGAACGGACCTAACCTTTGTGTGTTGGGGGACTTGAGTTCCAGTAGTAACAGTCATGGTAGTGGGGACTTCAATGGTTTGAGTTAGCAGTCGGGTCTCCCATAAAAGGAATCACAACGGTTGCATCTCCGGTAAAAGGGATGATATCTCCATCAGTTCTTTGTGTTCTTGCCATGGTTGATGTTGTCTTCCCACAGACGGCGCCAAATGTTGTGGATTAAAATCTAGAGTGTATTAATTGCAATGAATGTTAGAGCTTATCGTGTTTTAATGGTTGCACTTGTGTTTCGTAGCTTAATTCTGCCCTCATAAGATGCATAAGTATCTCAGTGCGTATAAGAATCAAGTCAAAAGTAGTTCTAAGAATGAGAGGTTAGGCCTTTTATATAGACGTAGAGAGTCTAAGAATTAGAGTAGGTTTAAGAACTTTGATGAGTAAGGCACTTCCTAGAAGGATTCTCGATCCTTCTTGTGATAGAAGTAGTTTTCATGTAGGAATATGTTTCCTTGTTGAATAAGGTGTTTAGGGGTTACTCCTTGGAGTAGTTTCCATGTAGTTGGACATAACTAATTAGCTGTATATTTAGTTAATTAATTAATTATGAATTTATTAGGGTTTTGAGCCTCATTAAATGGGCATCCCTTTTGGACCAAACTAGATCTAATTAATGCTACATTAATTGTGTTTTTAGGGCTTACTTTTAGCCCATATCACTAATATTATTAAATTTAAATAGATTTCATGAAGTAACTAAATCACTTAGTTACCTCCCATAAAATTATTCGAGTGATCCTTTTGAGAGTTCAATGTTAATTTCTACAAGTGGTTATTTTCCTAAAACTTCTATTTTTATAAAAGTAAAAAGTTCGAAAAAAAATATCTTGTTATGGTATTTTTTAAAACACTATTGCTATACAGAAAAGGCAAGGTAAAGATTTTTCGGTATCTTTAATTATATATCTTTTTCCGGATAATATTGTTTATTGAGATAACATGTTTCCTAAAGGGACTACAAGAATGAAAAATCATTTATCTCAGTGAAAATATTATTTGTGTAATTTTTATCCCTGTCTAATATTTAAAATATAATTTTTCTCCCGGTATTCCATTTTATCTTTTATTTGGAGAAAAATATTTTAAATACACTATTAAATTTCCACAAGCTCTCAACTATATTTTATATATGGGAATACTAGTAAAGTATTGTATTCAAGTCAAAACTTTAGCTTAAGGGTCGATTTGTTTCACCCAACGGCTATATCTATTTTATTTAGATCCGGAACACAATTTTATCATATTTTGATCTAAATAAATACTTCCACTTGTTAGAATGACTTGAAACTTTTTACTGATCATTAGAATAATGTAAAATAATATTATAATATTTCTCATAAATTTTTAAGAATTTTATTTTCGAGCCAGTTCGTTCGGTTCGTATTTTATTCGTTTTTAGGATAATATTCCGAAAAATATTTTTCCAGACAGAATATTATTTATAATGTTCTCAGAAAAATAAAGATATTATTTTCATATTTAGTGTATTTATTAATGAATTTTAGTGCTACGTGCTTATTATTTGTTACGTATTTATTTGAATAATACGAAACATTACACAGTAGTTGACTTGGTCCAACCCCAAAATATCCCCCCCCAAAACACATCAGATTCCCCCCCAAGGAATTTAAATCCCCTCCTACCAATTCAAATTTTGGAAGCATTAATCTCTCAACAACTCATTTCAAGTCAATCTCCACCATTCATTCCCCCCAACTTTTCATATAAATACAACCCCCACCCCCACATTTTCTTACACCAAGAAAGTCAAAACACTTCTCTTTTCGCAAAGCTAGTATCATTATTTTGAAGAAGTATTCTATCCTCCTTCTCTCTAGATTCTCTCTCTAGAATACTTCTCTTATATAACTCATTTTGTTCCAACTTTCAAGTTTTTCAACAAAATGTTATAATTTTTAAACTAGTTTTCCATCTTTGATTTTTCTTCTACACCAAGCTTAAACATCTTAGATTCAGCCCATTAAAACTCGTTTGCCTTGAAAATAGGAAGAAAAAATTGTTTTCTATTTTTTCGACCAAATTCCGATGAATTTTTCAGACGAATTCTAAAGAGTGTTTTTGAGTTCATATTCGTGGTGTAACAAAGAGGAAACCATCTTGGCTTCAAAGTCTTTAGATTTCCCCCAAGTTTTGAACACATGTATTTTCTAAAATACTATTTTATCAAACTCTTTTAATTTTTAACAAACCCATTTGGTTCAGATATTTGTAGATCTACAAGAAAGATTCAAAACTAAGCATTTCTAGCTTGATTCTCTCTTTCTAAAAAGGCTCCATCAAGCCCACTAGTAGCTTGAATATTCGGCACCTTTCATATTGGAAAAATCCGGCCACTCTGATTTTTTCGGTCGAAACTCCGGCGAATTTTTCTAGCAAGATTTTGGTAACTTTTTGGAAAAAAAGGCCTTTAACTATCCATTTTGTTCTCCTGAATATTCGATTATTTTGAAAAGAGAAAAATCTAATCTTTGTGATTTTTTCAATCGAAATTCTGGCAAATTGTTCCGGAGAACTTGTGGTGACTTGTGATAACCTTTACCTATTAATTAAAGAGAATCTTTTAAAGACTTTTCATTCGAGCCTTAACCGGCCAAGAGCTTATAGATATTATATCCGGTAATTAAAGTGCCTAAAAAAGAAGTTTGAATTTAGACTTGCACTCTCTAATGTTTAGTTTAATATTCCTCTTTTACTTTCTTTCGGTGTTTGATCTTTTTCTTACACGAACACTTTTTAGTGGTTTGTGTAAAAAAGTCCTAAGCTTATATTCTATATTTAGATTAAATTCAAACAAACTTTTTATCTTTGATTTTGAGTCACTATAATCTTGGCTTGAATTTTATCAGTGCATAACGTGTTCTATTTTGAACAAAATTTAATTTGCCTATTTAGTAACCTTCGAAGTCTCCTAAGTGCAAGTAATTAAGTTTAGCATTTAGCTAACTAGCAAACGGAGCGGTTATTAAATAGTCACATTGTTTAGCACAAAAGTGTTAAGAGTGACTAGCCTTTTTATATATTCTTCAAGAATATATAAATAGAATATATATATATACTAGACCATTAAATTTATATCCGGACATATATATTAATATTCTAATTTTCACCTAAATTATATTCGTATTTATTGCTTAAGTGTTTTAAATAAAACTTGTGTGAATTGTTGCATTAATATTCTTACTTGTTAGACTTGTTAGAATATTATTGTTGTATCGGCCTAAAACTGTAACATTTTAGACCAAAACTCTTTCTTTATTTGAAAGGTGATTTTTGTAGATATTGTATTCTACACTTACATGAGGTGAAGTAACGTGAGGTGATCCTTATTCTAAGACCCAAACCTTAGGTATTCTAACGGGGAGTTAGTTGCCTTTGCGCCGTGAGGCAAAAAAAATACCCAAGACCCGATCTAAGACCCAAGACCGTAATTTGTTAGAAGTACAAATACTTCATCAAGGGCTACTACAGCTTTGAGGAAATAGTAGAGAGTTATTGTCTGAAACAAGTCTTGTAAGATTTTGTACAATTATTTTGAGAAAGTAATGAAGAGTAATTGTTCAAGATAAATATTTGTATGTTGTAAAGGCTTTTCCGCCTACGCTAAAGAGTGTGTTTAAGTAACAAAATCTCGAGATCGGGGAGGTACTCGGGGACTGGACTAAGGGGGATTATATACTTAGTTAACAATATATAAGTGGTCCTAACAAGATAAAAATCCTTGTGTGGTATTCTCTTTCCCTTACTCTTTACTTTCCGCACTTAAAAATTGGATTAAAAAAGGTAATAATTTTTAAGAGGTAAAGAAATATTTTTAAAAGGGAAATTAAGTTATCCAAACCCCTTCTATCTTAATTACGTCATTATTACCCATTATTTGGGACCTATCAGTACGTCTTTGCTTGGTCAATGGACATTACGACCGCTATAAGTTCATCTCCAACGTCAATGGGGGTTTGGGATGTTTGTTATCCTAAGGTCATTATACAAAATGACATGGCTTTGATTACAGCATTAGTGGAGCATTGGAGGTCAGAAACCAATACATTTCACATCACTTTCAGAGAGATGACAGTGACACTCGAAGATGTCTATATATTGACGGGTCTTCTGGTTGTTGGAGATGCGTTAACTATTTTGGAAAACATGGCTATGAAGAATACCTAATTAAACATTTGACTATCCAGATCTTTCAATCAAAGAACCAATATGTACAGATCCTAGAAATGTAGAAAAACAACAATCATATTTCAGCTTGAACATCAATATATATATACCTAAAAAACGTTGTACTTCCTATTTATATATTTAAAACTTACATCAGTTGCCATGTGCGTAATATAAGCAAGTTCATACTGATCGGTTATAGTGTTGTTAAGATGCCAGACCTCTTTATTATGATCCATACAAGCTGTCCGAAGACTATGAATCTTTAGATTTAGAATCTTCATGTTTTCTGGATGCTTGCCACATACCATGCAAGTGGCGACTCTCAAGTCAAGACGGTTCTCTAAAAATCAATATCATTTATAGTAACTTTTAGTATTAGATAAAATAAACTAACACAACACACGTATATAAAAACATAGTTACCTTTAGGCAGTTTTTTCTTGAGTGTATCATAGATATAAACTAGGGGAAGAATCTTAATGGCGTCTGCAGGTGGGGAAGGAGGTGGCGTCAGAAGCTGAGGAGTCTTATCTATTAGTGGTGCACCACTGGAGTAGGTGCGTCGGCACATAATTGTACCAATAAAAAAGGAAATCGCATCATATTTTTAGACATGGTAAGCACTAATGGGCTCTTTGGAAAATTAGTGGAACATTGGAGGTCAGAAACCAATACATTTCACTTCACTTTCAGAGAGATGACAGTGACACTCGAAGATGTCTATATGTTGACGGGTTTTCTGGTTGTTGGAGATACGTTAACTATTTTGGAAGACATGACTATGAAGAATACTTAATTATACACTTGACCATCTGGATCTCTCAATCGAAGAAAGAGATGAAGTTTTTCATAGAGGTGGCGTGAAATTGAATTTTATGAGGGAGGGATATGGGGAGTGCCCTTCATAGACGGATCCCGAGCTACTAGAGATATACACACGGGTTATGTCTTCTATTTGTGTGGGGAGATATTGTTCCATGTGAAGTCTAATAATGTTACTCACCCTAAATTGATTCTGTTGTTGATTGATGCGAACAAGATGTATGGATATGCTTGGGGTGCAAGAGTTCTAGCTTATTTATATAGGAACTTGTGCAAGGTAAGTCATAAGGATTGCATGTCGATTACTAGATGTATGACAGTTTTGATGCTTTATGTTCGTGAGAGGTTACGTTCGGAACAACCTATGATTGCAACGGATGCAGAGTATATATGGCCTATGGCCTTAACATGGGCAAGTAATCCGGTTGAAAAGGGGAAATCCAAGTATTTTAGCGTACACCGAAACATTAACGCCTATCGTGGGTAATTGATAATTTTGGCCCGGGTTGGGTTGCTTGGAAGCCTTATACTTGATTAAATCGCATGTATGATTCCTATTTTGAGAGGGCTCGAATAGCCGGTATAACTCATGTGCCGCTTATATTGATTGAGAAATGCTTCAATTAATTTTTGTATAAATTATTGATTATAAAATGCAAAGATTTTATTGACTAATTAAATATTTAGGATAAAAGTTAACATTGACAATCGATTATCAATTCTATAGGTTCTGGATTGAAAACTTTTACAAATATGATTAAATCTGGATATATTATCTCATGAAAATTGAGTATAAAAGATATACATTAATTATTGAATATAACTATAAATATCATCTAATAATTAAACATAAAAGTTAGCCAAATATCATAAAAACATAAATATAATTGAGGATTTTGTATATAAAAGTATTTTTAAATGAAGTACAAAATAGAGACATACATTATATTTTATAATATATTATAAGTAAAATATAATCTAGGACATCAATTAGTATTAACTCTTGCCATATAATTCATGTATACATTTGGCACTCATATTATTACCATGATTATATATAAATATTACAGGGTTAATCATCACTTTCTTGACTGACTAGACTCAGATATATCATTTTCCTCCTGATTGCAAATATGAATCAATCTAATCACCGAATTCAATTTTTTAAATAAAATGTTAAAGTCAAAGATCCATTTAATCAAATATAACAAAAATTATTTAAAACTTATTAGTTTATAAAATGATAGCTGGGTGGGATTTACGGGAGTTGATCTAGCATACTAACATGGGAAGTAGAATGTCAAACAAGTCAAAATAATATTTTTAATCAACAAATTGAAATCATTAAAATCAAATTGAAGTAAATGAAGCAAGTGACGAATATAGATGGATCACATGAATCTGAAAATGATAATGTGTATTATACTCCCAGTATTGATTTTGTAACGCCCCCAAATTCGGAGTCCTGGATCTGGTCGTCACGTGAAAATTCTCAATATAAAATCACGTATTTAATAATATTTTAAACCACCTGTAGTCATTTCATATTTAAAATCTACATCAACTACCCCAATTATCAAGATCTTTTAGGTTATAGTTCCAGAAACAAGAATCCAAACTTAAACGTCAATTATTACAAACCTCAATAAATCAAATCAAATCACGCTTGTGACTCCATCCATAAAGTTTATCAAATGTTAGTAGTCTTAGAACAATTTCTCAATATACAACAATTTATTTCAATAATGTCTTTACACAAAGCAGGTAGAGCGGATCATGATATGTAATTAGTAAACAATAATCAAAATGTCTCGTACCATAACATCAATAATTATATCATATAACAGCTAATTGATAATCATATTTCATAATAGCCAAACGGGTGAAAGGATTGAATGAAAACCCCACACCACTATTGCTCTGTGATCAGGTTCAAAAGCAATAGGACCGTCTTATGCCTCCTCGCATAAGCCAGAATTTCATATGGTACTGTACCGTAGGCAAATTCTAGCCTACAAGAAGCTGTAATAGTTACTGTGGCTTCTTAAATACGTTGGAACTCATACCTGGCCACTTACGCTAGCGGTCCAATCCACAATAGAGAATCTGGAACAGTTGGCATGCTTATATTTCTAAAAAGTCTCGTAAAATATTTAATTCGGGTTTGTAAAGAATTTTTTATTTTAAAACTATTTTTCTAAAATTCGGATTATTTTTTTGATTACAGAAATATTTGTTTCGTTTAAAATGGATAAATAGATCAATTAATAAGAATAAATCAATCAATAATTAAATTATTTATTAATCATTTTTAAATAAATAAATTTTCAAAATAATTAAATAATTAATATTTTTAATCAAATAATAATTGAAACATGAAATAAATATTTTATTACAAGAAATTTTTTCGAAATAACATATTTGTACCCTTAAAGTCAAAACCAAACAATATAATTCAACTATACTAAAATAAAGCTAACAAATATTTCCTCTGTCCCAACCAATTCTTTACACTTTCTTTTTTGGGACGTCCCACCCAATTCTTTACATTACTAAAAATAGTAACTTTCAACAATAAAATACATTATTACATCCACTACTTCACTCCACTTTTTCAACCATTTATACTATTACACCCACTACTTCATTTATTTTAACAATAAAATCACTATTACACCCACTACTTCATTTATTTTAACAATATTACACCCACTATCTTGGTCTCCGTACCTGGATCAAATGTAAACATTTGGCCGGGACGGAGGGAGTATAAAACACATATAAAATAATACTTATACACGTAAATTTGCCGGAACTGAAGAACATGGCCTTCAAAACCCAAAAACCGGCCAACAAGGAACTTTTCGGAGTATGAAAACAATTTCTAAAAATTATAGAATTAATATATATAAATTAACATGCTCTAATATTTACAAGTGTCAAGACAGAATCTTAAAATATTTATCATAAAATCAATTTCGGCTATCCCACGGGTCTTTTCTCATGACCGGAAAATATAATCAAAAAAATTTGAGATTAATACGCATGCATAAACACATGTTATATTGTCTCCTAACTTTCTCAGAATCAGCAAACTCATTTTCTATACTCCTAAATAAATTAATATGAAAACCTGTCTAGAAAATTTTCTTATCAAAACCCATCCAAATTTATACTCATGTGTAGGCCTTGAAATACTTATTTTATATATATATATATATATATATATATATATATATATATATATATAGGGTAGGGATCTAGAGAAAACTTTTTTATGCAGGAAACTAAGAAATCTTTAGATCAACCTTTGATTTATAAAAAAAAGATTTGATTGAAAGTTTTACACTATTAGTGGTAGTTTTGTAATAAATATTAAAAGTATATCTTATGTTTTAGTGCTTAAATATGATTGATACTTACTAAATTTATATAACTGTTATTAATGTTATTTAATTGATGTTGACTATTACTAATTGTTATGACATTTTTGTTATATTATAAATTTAATAAAATACTTAATAGAATCTTAAATAATATTAAGATTTCAATAACTATTCTATTAATTATTTAGTTAAATATTTAAATTAAGATTTAATAAGTTTTTTTATTTAACATTTATTAGCGGTTTTACAACCTATACGCAAGTGCACGTATCTAAACAAGTAGTATATAAATTCGTTCCCACGAGGACTAACTTTAAGTTGTTAAATACCACACAATATTGTTCAATTAATTCAAGTCAAATAACAATAGATTCTAGAAAATAATAATTATCACTACAACTAAACTAACACAAATAAATTACCAAGATTAATAAAACTAGGCCTTCAACTTCATCTCATGTTCTTTAATAAGTAAATTCACATCTCTATTTTAGTGCTTCAATTACTAGTCTAAGGCAAACAAGTATACACGAGGACCTTCCGAATCTCAAGTGATTCTAACTCAACAGATTAACTCCCATATCCCTATGTAGAATTTAAATCTTTGAGCAGCATTAACACATAACCTTAATTTGACTACTTGAGGTATTTAGGTATATTCCTATCCTAAACACAAATTAACACATTGTTAAACTCAAGTTATAGTAATTGGGTCTTTATTTAGACTACTCTTCCAAGCCAACCTAAACAACTAAATCAATTTCAAGATTGATCATTCCTTGAAAAACATTAAGAATAAATTACTATAAACAATTGTAATCAACACCAAAATAGAGAATTGAAAAATACTTATATATAAACAAAAGAATCCATTAATGGCCTAGAAGGAAATTTAGTTCAACATCACAAAAGAGAGTAGATAATACAAGAAGAAAGACATGATATTAAGTTTACAATAAAGAAAAGTGAAGAAGAGAAGATAAAACTCAAGAATCCTTCTTCTCTCTATTGCTCTTCTCCCTTGTTCTTGCCTGTGACTGCTAGGGCTAGGTCTTCCCTCTGTATCCCTTCTCCCCCACGTTCCTTCCTCTCTAACTGAATAATAGATATATTTATCTCTTTTTCAAGTATTTTTAATAAACTATTTAGAATACAAGAAAGAATTCCTAATTAGAATATAATTTTAATTAAAAAAATTCGCAAGCTTCTGTTACTGGGCTGTTCTGGGCAGATAAGAGCAGATTTAAATATTGAGCCCATGGTAGAAGTAAAGATCTTCTTCCAAGCTTTCCAATGACTGTTTATGGACCTAAAACGGAGTTGTAAAACACTAGATAGAGCCCAAACAATAACGACTGCTCAAGCTGTCCAAAAAATCCGGATTTTGCATAATATAAGCCCAAATTTTGTACTTTAAGCTCCACTCCTATAAATTCTTGTTTCCTACAATAAAATATTAAAACACATTAATAAAATCCAATTTCATGCAAAATTACTTAAAAATATAGGGATAAACTCATAATAAATATCTACTTATCAACATTCTACTAAATATTCTACTAACTATTTTATTTATTGTTCTACTTAATATTAAGATTTCATTAACTATTTTATTTAGTGTTCTACTAAATATTAAGATTTCACCCCTATTATACTAACTATTTTATTTAGTGTTCTGATAAATATTAAGATTCCACTAACTATTCTACTAAGTGTTTAGTTATATATTTTAAAATAAAATTTAATATATTTTTTTAATTAAGATTTAACTAACTATTCTACTAACTATTTCATTTAGTGTTCTACTAAATATTTTTTTAATTTAGATTCATATAAGTGTTCTACTAACTATTTTATGTAGTGTTCTACTAAATATTAATATTCTACTAACTATTCTACTAAATTTAATAAAATACTTAATAGAATCTTAAATAATATTAAGATTCCAATAACTATTCTACTAATTATTTAGTTACATATTTTAAATTAAGATTTTACTAAATGTTCTACTAACTATTTTATTTAGTGTTCTACTAAATATTAAGATTCCACTAACTATTCTACTAAGTGTTTAATTCTATATTTCAAAATAAAATTTAATATATTTTTTTAGTTAAGATTCCACTAACTATTCTACTAACTAATTCATTTAGTGTTCTACTAAATATTAAGATTTTTTACTAATTATTTATTAAATATTTCAAATTAAGATTTAATTTTTTTTAATTGAGATTCATATAAGTATTCTACTAAATTAAGATTTAATATCTTTTTTTAATTAGAATTCCAGCATGTGTTCTGCTAACTATTTTATTTAGTGTTCTACTATATATTAAAATTCTACAAATTATTTTGCTAAGTATGTTATTACATATTTCAAGATAAAATATAATATATTTTTCTAATTAAGATTTCATTAAATCATGTTCAACTAACTATTTCACTTAGAAAATGAAATATGCGAGATAAAAAATATATGGAATATATTATATATGAAATATTTCATTAATATTTAATAAAAATATATGAAATATGAAAATAAAATATATTTATTACATATGAAATATGCGAGATAAGAATTACATATATGCTTGCACAAATTAAATCATTAATGCAATATTAATGCATTAAATATTATAATAATTTCTATATATAACAGTAATGTAAATTACTCATTTATCCTTTTCAAATTAAAAGCAATATATAAATGATTGAATGATAGCCATCAGATTAGATTTTAATTGATGGTCAAGATTGTGGTTTCTAGTTTTCTCCAAAATAAAGTTTTTTTTTGAACAATTACCTATATATATATATATATATATATATATCGAATATTGAATGCATTGTTTGAAAATAATGAATTTTTAAAGTTTTAAATAAATATAAACAGGTACCGTAGAAAGAAACAGAGCAGACGCAGGCGGAAAAAACAGGAAGGGGAGAGGTCACCCGTGTTCGGCGATTGTAGGGAAAAAGGCAGGGGCAGCTGAGGAGAAATGAAAACAGGGAAGGGGAAGGAACTTTTCATTCGAATGTGGAGAACTATTCAAGTTTCGTACAAGTTGCTTAATTTTTTTTTAATTTATAATCTTTTATAAATTATAAAATATATTTTTGAAAATCATTTTAGTATCAAATTTAATCTTTAAATAATTTTTAATAATCTCAAAATCTACGGGTATGTTTCCCAGAATAATCAATCTATTACAGAAGGGGGTTGAATGTAATAGTGCCTGTAAATCGATTATGAACACAAGTATGTTGAATGGAATACTGTTTTGTATTAATAATGAACTTGAATACAAAACTCTCTCAAGATATAAAGTTCTTAAGAGCTGCTAGGTTACAAGATATTGCTTTTATATAAATTCTTAATTCGATATTGAATTATAACCTATCTCTGTGTTTATATAGACACAGCTACAAATACAATTACAAAACAGATTATGATAAGAATAGATTTAATAAGGTAATTAGACTTGCACTTGAATTCCTTCTTACTATCCAAATCAGACTCTGATTTGTCTGTTTCCTTTTCTGATAAACTCTGTCGGTTGATAATCTCTGATAGAGCATTCTCTGTTAGAGTAAACTCTTATCGAGTATTCTCTGATAGAGTAAACTCTGACCGACAGCTTCCTTAATTTTCCCTTTCCTTCCCATAGCATATCTGCAATAAATTTGTTTTGATCTTCGAAGACTTTCCTTTAAACTAGCTGTTTGAATCAACCGAATACTCATCTCCTTTAAGCTTCGAGAAGTCAGGCTGTGAGCTAATCAATCGAGTACTTGTGAGACTTCTCGATTGGTAAATATCCGTTGATGACTTCTCGATCAATAAATATCCGTTGATGACTATATATCCGTTGATGAGTTCTCGATCAGGAAATATATGTTGTCGAGTTCTCGATTGATAAATATCAGTTGATGACTTGAGTTCTCGATTGATAAATATCAGTTGATGACTTGAGTTCTCGATTGATAAATATCAGTTGATGACTTGAGTTCTCGATCGATGACTTCTCGATTGGCTTTATCAGTCGATGGCTTATTATCAGTTGATGACTTATCGATCGATATTTATCAGTCGATTGCTTCTTGCAGATAGATATCCGTTGATTGATTCTTGCAGATAGACTGTGCTAAATCCTGTTCTAGTATTTTGTACATCATCAAATTATTATATTCCTAACAATCTCCCCCTATTTATGCTTTATAAACAATGAAGCATAAATCAAGATTTGATGATGTCAAAACTAAAAAATGAAATAATTAATCTAGAACAGTATAAAATAATCATTTCTTATTTGTTTCTCCTGGAGGAATCACCTTTCTTGAATCACTTTTCTTCTCCCCCTTTTTGACATCATCACCACCTGTGACAACCAAAAGAATCTGTGCTAAGACTGTGGAGAAAGTGAACTGTGCTGCAACTACTGAATCAACCTTTGTGGTTAAGTCAGAGACTGTTGTTTGGAGAGAAGCTTGAGTGGTAGTAATAGCAGCAATAGCATCCTTGAAAGCTACTTCTGTGAATAAGTGAAGGGAGTGAATTCTGTCAAACAATAAAAATGAATTTTCATCCATCCCCTGCTTCAACTCATTGGACCAACTATGTGGAAAATCTTGATCCCAATAAGTAAAGCTAGGTTCAGGATACCCTAATCTCTCATCCTCACAGTGGGGTTGGGCACCCACTCTCTCATTCTCACTCAGGCTTCTCTACAGCCGTATCTACCTCTCCTTTTGCCTGGTCCAGTGCCAGCCTCTCAATTATTATTATTATTTTTTTTTTCACTCAATTTGGAAGGTGCACTCAAAAATCCTACAGAAGAGGGGTTGAGAGAAGAATTATGTGCTACAATACCTGAACCTCCTTGATGGAGGGGAAACCCTTCAAATGTCTGAAGGCTAGGGGTTTCCACCAAGGGGTGAGCAGCAACAGATCCTGAACCCTTACAAGCATCTTCTCTCTTTTCAGAGTCTGTTGGCTCCAGTATTCCAGTCTCAGGGTCTACTCTAGACTTTGACTGCTTCAGTATGACTTCATTAGAAACCAGAGTCTGAGTGTCACCATCTTTGACTGTTGGTGCATGAGACTCCCCCTCAAGGTGGATAGACTCTGATAGAATAGATTTGGAAATTTCTTCATGAGTATCAATCAGAGTTTGTCCTCCCATATCATTGGGGTTCTCATCAGCTTTTTGGTGAGTTGTCAAGGAGGGCCTAACAGCATACTCCCCTGCCCCACTATCACCCAACCTCTGACTAGGTGGTTCTTGTGTGGGTGAGGCAGACTGAGCATCTTTATCACTAGTCACCACTGGTGCACTAGTCCCATCCTCCAACTACCTTGCACTACCTGCTACCTCCTGATGTTCTTCAAGAATAAATGCATCCAACTTGTGATGAAAGGCCCTGAGATGGATTGCATTGATTGCCTGGGCATCTGTGAGATTGAAGAGGTCCTGCAGTTCCCTTCTTACTTTTTGAAAATAAGTTCCCTTGAATTGATCCAGTCTACTTTGGTAGGTTGGATAGATGTATTTGTTGGCAATTGTACCTATATTATGGACAAGATAGTCAGCCACCTGTCTTGACAGAGGTTGAATTTGAGAGATCCATTGAATGGCTGTCCTGTAGGTAACTCCATTATCCCAAATTGCTTCATAGTTAAAAACTGGTTGCTCAATCTCAGTTTCCAACTCAGCAACAGACTCTGATGCTCTCCTTTTGTGGACCTTAAGCTTTTTAGGCTTCTTTGTAATTTGCCGTTCAGAGTCTGGCACACCTAGTGCTTTGAGAACTTCATTTGTCTTGCCTTCTATGAGCCCAGCTGCTTGTACTTGTAATGAAGAGTTGAATAGGTAGCTGTATAGATTTTTGACCACATCCTGTGCAGACATTTGTAGCTCCTGTTCCATTCTCTTCCTTAGGGCTTCATCGGTTGTAAGAAAATCCAAGACTTGAGATTTAGTCTGATATTGCCCTGGATCTTCAACTGATTCCACCAAAGGATATAGGAATAGCAGTACCTCATCACTTGGAATAATGATCTCATCTATTAGACTTGAGGCTGCATCCAATGGCATTCCTTCCCGAAATGTGTCATGATCAGAGTCTAAAGGCAGTCTAGACTCTGACTCAACATTAGACTCTGGTTCAGGTGTTTTCTTGATTTCAGAGTCTGGCTCTTGGATTTGCTTGAAATCTAGCACATAGACATGTGGCAAACATGATGTCTGGTCTACTTGCAGTCAAATAAAGTAGAGAACCAATCATTCCTCTGTATGCAGTAATATTAACAGGTTCTCCAGTGTCTTGATCAAGTTTTGTTGCAGTAGCCATGGGAGTTGTAGCAGATGCAGAATCTTGCATTTGAAATTTAGTGAGTAGATTCTTTGTATATTTGGACTGATTAATGAAAATGCCTTCCTCAGTCTGTTTCACTTGTAAACCTAGAAAATAACTCAATTCTCCCATCATGCTCATTTGATACCTGGACTGCATTAACTTTGAAAATCTTTCACAGAGTTTCTCATTAGTGGAACCAAATATAATATCATCAACATATATTTGAACCAATAATAAATCCTTACCTTGAGTTCTGTAAAACAAGGTTTTATTAATTGTTCCTCTAGTGAAACCATTTTCAAGTAAGAATAGAGCCAGAGTTTCATACCAGGCCCTTGGTGCTTGCTTTAGTCCATATAGAGCTTTATCCAGTCTGTAGACATGACTTGGATATTTTGTATTGACAAAGCCAGGTGGTTGTTCAACATAGACTTCTTCTTCAAGTTCACCATTTAAAAATGCACTTTTAACACCTTGAATTTCTTATGAGCAGCATAAGCAAGAAAAATTCTGATTGCCTCAAGTCTAGCTACAGGTGCATAGGTTTCATCATAATCAATCCCCTCCTGTTGAGAATAACCTTTGGCTACCAGTCTTGCCTTGTTTCTTGTAATTATTCCATCAGAGTCTGTCTTGTTCCTGAATACCCATTTTGTGCCAACAATAGATCTGTTCTTTGGCCTTGGGACTAGGGTCCAAACTTCATTCCTTTCAAACTCATTCAATTCTTCCTGCATTGCAGTAATCCAATCTGCATCTTTCAAAGCATCTTCAACCTTCTTTGGTTCTGTTTGTGAAAGAAAACTATGAAATAGCCATTCATTTTGAATAGCTTTTCTTGTTTTTATTCCACTTTCCAGATCACCTATAATTAAATCAGGTGTGTGATCTTTGGTCCATTTCCTTGGATGTGGAAAGTTCCTTGAACTAGATGCTCCCCCATGATCTGTGCCTTCATAGAATGATCCTTCTGTAAATGATGATCTTCCCCCTGAAGATGTGTTTCCATCAGTATTTGATGTCTCAGAGTTTATGTACTCAGAGTTTGAATTATCAGAGATTGAGGTATCAGTGTTTGTGGTCTCAGAGTTTGAATGATCAGAGTTTAGGGTTTCAGAGTTTGTGTTGTTCAGAGTTTGGTCAGACTCTGATATTTCAATAGTTGAATCTCCAATGTCAGTATTTGATTGATGTTGCTCCTCCTCAACATGTGCAGTTTCTTCAATTTCTATTTCAATCATTTCTGAATCAGAGTTTGCTTCTCCAGGATTTGGTTGATCAGTGTTTATCTCGTTAGAGTTTATTTTCTGCAGTTCATTCTCAAATCTCAGAGTTTCCTGTGCATCTTTATCATGTAACCCATCTATCTTCCCTTCATCAAAGGAGACATTAATTGATTCCATGACTGTCCTTGTCCTTAAGTTGAATACTTTGAATGCCCTTGAAGAGGTTTTAGAAGTTGTTGCATATCCAATAAAAATTCCTTCATCTGCTTTAAGTTCAAACTTCTTCAATTGTTCAGGATGTGTTTTGAGAATAAAACACTTGCATCCAAAGATGTGAAAGTACTTGACATTTGGCTTTCTTCCTTTCAAAGATTCATATGGAGTCATTCCATGTTTGTTTATTAAAGAACAATTCTGAGTGATGCATGCAGTGTTCACAGCTTCTGCCCAAAAATAAGTAGGTAGTTTTGCTCCTTCTAGCATTGTTCTGGCAGCTTCTATTAAAGTTCTGTTCTTTCTTTCAACTACACCATTTTGTTGAGGTGTGCCAGGTGCTGAGAATTGTTGAGTAATACCTTTTGTTGAGCAGAATTCCTCCATTGTTGAGTTCTTAAACTCTGTTCCATTGTCACTCCTTAAATTCTTTACTTTGTGAGTTGATCCATTTTCAATCATTGCAATATGATCAATGATTGTTTCTGCAGTTTCATCCTTCTTGTGCAAAAAGTACACCCAAGTAAATCTAGTGAAATCATCAACTATTAGCAGAGTGTATTTCTTCTTTCCAATGGACATGATGTTAACTGGACCAAATAAGTCAATATGCAATAGATGAAAAGGTTGATCAATAGAGTTTTCAGTTTTGCTCTTGAAAGATGTCTTCCTTTGTTTGGCCTTTTGACATGAATCACAGAGTCCATCAGGATGAAATTGAACTTTTGGAAGACCTCTAACTAGGTCCTTCTTCACTAACTCATTAATGTTTCCAAAGTTCAAGTGACACAACTTTTTGTGCCAATTCCAGCTTTCCATTGGTGATGCCTTTCCAAGTAGACAGGTTAAGGGACCATTAGAATTAACATCCAAGCTAGCTTCAAATAGGTTATTATGTCTGTGGCCAATAAGAACTACTTTTCCATTCTTCTTGCTTTTCACTTCACAATGAGTTCCATGAAATTCCACAGAGAAACCTCTGTCTGTCATTTGACTCACACTGAGCAGATTATGTTTGAGTCCTTCAACCAGAGCTACTTTTTCAATGATGACATTTCCAATCACAATGTTGCCATATCCCAGTGTTCGTCCAATGTTGCCATCTCCATAAGATACTGATGGGCCAGCCTTCTCCTCAAACTCTGAAAGCAGGGATTTATTTCCAGTCATATGTGCAGAACATCCACTATCAATCACTAGAATGTTCTTCCTGTTTCCCTGCAATCAGTAAATGCAATTTAATTAGTAGTTATGGGGACCCAAACTAGTTTGGGTCCTTTCTTTGAAAACTTGTTAACTTTTGCAGCAGAAGTTCTTTTGTCAGAGTTTGTGTTAACAGAGTTTACATGATCAGAGTTTGCATTCACAGATTTTGTACTGTCAGAGTTTACACTCCTTTTATCAGACTTTATCACATATATTTGCTTGACAGTATGTTTTGGAGAATTACTTATTCGAGGCTGTGGTTTGTAAGAATTGTAATACAAATTATGATAATCTTTGCATGTATAAATGGTATGCCATAAACTACCACAATGAAAACAGGGATTATTTCTTGTTTGTTTTCTAGCCTCAAACCTAGGTCTTTCAGGTTCTTTCTTTTTCTTGTGTTTGCAATCAATAGCAAGGTGATTAGAATTACCACAAGTAAAACATGTTTTCCTAGGAGCATCAGGGATATTCATGTAATTATTCTCCTTAATAATTCCTACTTTACCATTCCTATTTCTTTTCACCTTTTTAGATTTCTTAGTGACTGCCTTCAACTTTTCTTTAAGTTGCTTCTGAGAAAGTAACCCTACATTCACCTTTTTAGAGTCTAGCACACTATTGTTTTTAGAGCATTCAGGGAGAGTTTTCTTATTATCACTAGCTCTAACAAACTTCATAGGTTCACTCAATGTTCCTTTTGTGTGTGAATTAGTGTGAATTTCTTTATCAGATTCATAACCTAGGGCAGATGTCCAATTCTTTTCAGAAAGCATTTGTTGGACCTTCTTACCAGAGTTTGTCCAAACTCTGAAGGTCTCTTTTTCCTTAGCTATCTCAGATTTCAAATATGTGACTTGTATTTCCAACTGAGTTTGCATGTGTATAGCATTCTCACAGTCTTTCTTAAAGCTAAGCATGTGTACAAGTTCAGTTTCAAGAAAGTCATTCCTAGCATTCAGAGTTTGTATTTCAGATTTTAATCTTTCATTCTCAAGAGACTGTGACTTAAAGCTAACATGCAAATTTCTAAGAAAAGACTTTAATTCATGAATATCTTCAGTATCAAAATTGAAAACAGAGTTTGGTACCTTGTCAGAGTTTAAGATGGGAGAATCAGAGTTTGCCATGAGAGCATAATTAGTTTCTTCTTCAGAGTCCGAGGAGTCCATCCAATCTTTCTTTGATGTGATGAGAGCTTTCCCAGATTCCTTGCTTCTGCACTCAGTAGCAAAATGTCCCATCTTGTTGCACTTGTAACACTTGACTTTTGATTTATCAAGAGTTTTTGATTTTCCATCTCTATCTTCTCTTCTTCTGAATCTGTCTTTCTTGTTTGACTCACTATGCTTCTTCTGATAGTTTCCTTGCTTCCTAAATTTTCTGTATTTCTTGAAGCTTTTGACAAACATAGCAAACATCTCCATCATGTCAGAGTCTGAAGAATTATCAGAGTTTACATCAGAGTTTGCCTCAAACTCTGATTCACTGCTATCTTGGAGTACTACTTCTTTCCCTTTCCTTGTTGAAGCCTTAAGCACCTTTTCCTTTGGTTCTTCAATTTTTGCTTCAACATTCAAAGCAATAGGTCTTGCCTTGTTACTCTTTCTGTTTCTTCTTTGCTGTAACTCCAGATCATGAGTTTTCAATTTGCCATAAACTTCATCTAAGGACATCTCATCCAAATCAGTCCTGTCTCTAATCAAGGATGTCTGCAGATCCCATTCTTCTGGAAGAGCCCTCAGAAATTTAGTGTTTGAATCTTCATTGTCATATACTTTATCCACCAAAGCCAAGTTGTTCAACAGAGTTAGAAATCTGTCATAGATATCTGTGAGGGACTCATTCTGCTTAGCCTCAAAGTATTCATACTCTTGGATTAGAACAGATCTTCTATTTTTCTTTATCTCCTTGGTTCCTTGACATTGAACCTCCAGTGCATCCTAGATTTCTTTGGCAGTTTTGCAAGCTATTACCCTGTTAGACATTACAGAGTCAAGACTGTTATGCAGAATATTTCTTACCTTTGCATCTTTCAAGACTTCCTGTTTTTCTTCATTAGTCCATTCTTTCTTGTCCTTCAGGGTGTAATACTCAGGGATTTGTCTTCCTTCCACAATTGTAGAAGGCACCAGTTTGGTTGGTAGGTACTGACCTGTATGGATTCTATCTAAGTAATCAGGATCAGTTGCTTCTAAGAACATCATCATCTTCACCCTCCATGTAGGGTATTCAGCCTTCTTCAATATTGGAATTCTGATGCTCTCATACTTGCTTCCAGACATGATTATTTGATCTTTTGAGTTGAAATTTACTGCCTGCTCTGATACCAATTGTTTCCCAGAATAATCAATCTATTACAGAAGGGGGGTTGAATGTAATAGTGCCTGTAAATCGATTATGAACACAAGTATGTTGAATGGAATACTGTTTTGTATTAATAATGAACTTGAATACAAAACTCTCTCAAGATATAAAGTTCTTAAGAGCTGCTAGGTTACAAGATATTGCTTTTATATAAATTCTTAATTCGATATTGAATTATAACCTATCTCTGTGTTTATATAGACACAGCTACAAATACAATTACAAAACAGATTATGATAAGAATAGATTTAATAAGGTAATTAGACTTGCACTTGAATTCCTTCTTACTATCCAAATCAGACTCTGATTTGTCTGTTTCCTTTTCTGATAAACTCTGTCGGTTGATAATCTCTGATAGAGCATTCTCTGTTAGAGTAAACTCTTATCGAGTATTCTCTGATAGAGTAAACTCTGACCGACAGCTTCCTTAATTTTCCCTTTCCTTCCCATAGCATATCTGCAATAAATTTGTTTTGATCTTCGAAGACTTTCCTTTAAACTAGCTGTTTGAATCAACCGAATACTCATCTCCTTTAAGCTTCGAGAAGTCAGGCTGTGAGCTAATCAATCGAGTACTTGTGAGACTTCTCGATTGGTAAATATCCGTTGATGACTTCTCGATCAATAAATATCCGTTGATGACTATATATCCGTTAATGAGTTCTCGATCAGGAAATATATGTTGTCGAGTTCTCGATTGATAAATATCAGTTGATGACTTGAGTTCTCGATTGATAAATATCAGTTGATGACTTGAGTTCTCGATTGATAAATATCAGTTGATGACTTGAGTTCTCGATCGATGACTTCTCGATTGGCTTTATCAGTCGATGGCTTATTATCAGTTGATGACTTATCGATCGATATTTATCAGTCGATTGCTTCTTGCAGATAGATATCCGTTGATTGATTCTTGCAGATAGACTGTGCTAAATCCTGTTCTAGTATTTTGTACATCATCAAATTATTATATTCCTAACAGGGTAAAATATAAATTTTATTATGTTTAAAACTAATTAAAAATAATACTTTTTGAAATATTCAAACATTTAGAATATTCAAAAATATAAAACTATTATATTTTGAATATTCAAATAATTTACTCAAATAAATTTTGGTGCCTATAAAATACCAAATGAATTTATAAAATCCTCAAACAATTTTAAATTAATAATTTTGATAAAATGGAAAATTTTTCTAATTAAAATGTAATTTTAAAAATTCCTAAATTATTCAGAAATTTAAAAATAAAATTTTTACTGAATAATATCACAATTTAAAAAAATAATTTTTTCATCCGAAGAAAAATACCGACTCGGTAAAATAATATAAAAAAATTTAAAACCGAACTCAGCCCCACTGAACTGAAAATAATTTCTAAAATAATAATAAAAATAAATATGAAAATGCATTTAACTGAAATAAAATATTTATTCCCTCTCTTTTAAAAAAAATTAATAAAATATTTAAATAATAATAATAAATTTTAAAAAATAATCCGGGTTATTACAGAATCGAGACGGCGGAAGGATTTTAGGACCTAAATTCGGGGTTTTGAATTATAACCATATTAAGATGCTGTAGTTGAAAAGAATTAAATCAAAATTTAAGTATTCTAACAAATATATATTATTATTAAGTTAAATTTATTAGATCCAAATATATCACTTATCTCCCTCACTGCGAATCTGACTCAATTTACTCACTCATTTTTTATTTTTTATCAAATATTAGAATCAATGTAAATAAAGTGTTCTAACAAATATATTTAACGGTCAATAAAGTGTTCTAATAAATATATTTAAATAGACTCTAACATTTAGTACAAAAATAATGAATAAGTTGTCTGATTCACGATAAGTGATATATTTGGATCTAATATATTTAACTCAATTATTATATTATTATTATTATTATATAAAATTTTGTAAAATACTAGTTGAAGAATTTGTTTACTCTAGGCTAACTAATTAGGTCCTGTTTGGCTACCTCAATTAGAAATAAGGGCAAGGCCGCATACATTATACCTTTCCCGGACCCTATGATAATCGAGAAAATGCCCTATATGTCACAATTTGGGAAAAAATGTCTTAAATGGCACAACCCGTAACAATGACTCTAAATAGCACTCTAAAACGTTACATAGTGTGACGTGCTGAAAAAGGGGTAAAAACGCTATTTCGTATAGCGTTTTGCACTTTTTTTAATTTTTTTGGGGAAAAAACGTTACTTTATCTTGGGTTCTAGGCTCAAAACGCAACTTAAAGTAGCGTTTTGGGGAGATTTTTTTTTTTAAAATGTTACACGATGTAACGTTTTGTTGCGCTATTTACGGCTATTTTTTTAGAGTGTATCATTTAGGACATTTTCTTCTCAAATTATGACATATAGGCCCAACACCCACGGTAATCGGATAATCGGGATATTGTGGGGAAGTTTGGTTTGGTTCGGATAAAAAGTCAAAAAGAACATCCTTAGGCCCAATATAAAAGGCGGGTAGTAAACGGGGATGTAAACAAGTCGCAGCGTGTCGCCCGCAGCAACACGCTAACTTGAAACCAAACAATCCCTTGTCCACTCCCTCCGATTCTCCAGCGACTCGGGGTTTCTTACAATAAATACACACATATATACTTACATAACCTAACCCTATTTTACTCAACCCCTCGCTTATGCCCTATTCTAATCATTCCAGGTATTCATCAATTTTATCTATATTGATATATAGTAGTATTATAAAGTTCAATTATGTTGTATTTGATATTCAATTTGTATGGAGACTATGAATTGCAGTTAATTATGTAGTATTTGATTGATTTGTTGTGTGGAATAGAGAGTATGCTGTTGATCTAGATGCCTGATCATGACAATCCTATTCGTAATCTTGTCGATTCTACGCGAAGATGTTTCTCTTTGTTGACTGGATTGTTTTCTAGTGTTTTTTCGTGGAATTCTCAAGTAGAGGTTAGGAGTGTATGCGTTTCGGTTGGTTGTTTTGTTTGTTATGAAGTATATGTGCGTAATTAGAGGTTTATGATTGTGGAATATTTATTTGTAGGAAGGTTCTAATTTGAGTGTCGAAAAGAAAGGGTTAGTTATGGCGGTTGAACCTATTGAAATTAGTTCGTCGGAGGAGGATAGTTGGGATTTGGAAGCGGACGAATCTTTTGTTGATGATTCTGTTGCTTCTACTGATCTTAGGCGGTTACCGTCGTGGGCTGATTCTCCTGCCACAAGCTCAGCAGGTGGAAAGTATTAAATACTTGATCTTTTTTATAAATATAATAAAGTTGTCTCTTTGTATATTTTAATGGTGTATTGTGTTCTTATATATTATATTCAATGTGCAGCTAATGGGGGTCCGTCTCAAAAGACTACTTTTCGGGTGTCTACTTCTAATAGAAATATATCGAATCCTGGTCGTCAGAATCACGGTGGAATAGGTTTAGCTGGCAAGTCTTCTTTCTTACTGTGAAAGCATTTATGCATTGATTTAATAATTAACTCTTTATAGATTTTGCAGATCATGGCAGGCTTTCTGTAAAAGCTCCTTCTCGAACATTTACTCCCAATGGAAGCTCATCACACGGTAATCACTAGTCACCCTGAAAAATGTCATTATTTTAGGGACTTGGATTTGCTTTATCTCACAATGACCACGATGAAATTTCTTTGCTTTCTGATACAGATTATGGACAACAGTTATACGGGCAGGTCCCTAAAAGAAGCCTTCCAGCATCCTTGAAGCCACACGTCTATGGATCAACTAACTTAATAGGAAACTTGGGCAGCAGTCAGATGCATGAAACGTATGCGAGAAGTTATCCTGCACAGGGTATATCAAACCATGTGAAAAACCAGTTAGGCAGGGGAAGTGATGATGAATTAATTATGTATGATAAAAATGGAAGTCTGCCAATACCTAAACCTTTTATGCCAAGGATATCTCCTTCAACTGCTCAACACACCACTTCTGCTGATCCTGGTTTCCGTTCTGGGGCTGGCGAAGAAAGATATGTCGAGTATGATGAGAGATTAATTTATCAGGCAGCATTGCAGGTACTCTAGTAACTCAACTTGGTCATCAAGAATTTATTATTGTGTCAAAACTTTTCTCTTACAAAAAGAGAACTAGTTCAGATATTAAATTGTCATTTTTATTCGTTATTATCTGAATGATTCCGTTAGAAAATGCTGCTGCTGTGTCATATATGCCTACCAGTGGCACGTCCATGATTATGACTATATATCTGGAGTTTCTTATGCATTGTTCTGTCCAACCAACATGTTCCAGTTATGAAATATGGTATTACCATTCCATATGTTTAATACCTTTACAGATGTTTCCCAACCCATTTTTTATTAATCTTCCTTATGTACAAGTTACTTGAAACACCTCATCTAGTTTTTCAAGACCGATTGACCCTATCACATTGGAAGTGAATCAGAAAAGATCTTAGTGCTTTGAGGTTTGGGATAAATTTAAATTATGCATTTTAGTTTTCTAACAAGGTGCCACCAATGGACTGCACCATTTATGTTAAGAAGAAATATACTCGGGCATAGATATTTATGTAAGTTCAATAAAAGCAAAACTAGTGACTGGAACTGACCATTCATAGAATAAAATTATCCGGAACCAATCTGAGCTGTCCAGTCAACTTTGTGAGGATGTTACTGGGCCGAATTCATGTCAATGTCAAAATTTGTTCGCTACATAATATTGTCTGCAACATATCTTAAAACTGATCACAACCTGCAATGAAAATGCTAACAGTCTTATCATATTCAATTTATGTGTAGGATCTTAACCAGCCTAAAGCTGAAGCTATTCTTCCTGATGATCTTTTATCAGTTTCCCTTCTTAGGCACCAGGTTACTATTACTATATATATAAGTTACTTATCCGATTTATTTATAGACCTATTTTTCTGAGCATAAACCTTGTATCTTACAGAAAATTGCATTGGCATGGATGCTTCAGAAGGAAAAAAGCTATTGTTGTTCTGGTGGATTTCTAGCTGACGACCAGGTTTTTTTATATGGTCAATCCTTTAGGAACTTGCATGATCCTAAATAGATTATTATTTTTTTTGTAAAGTTCAACCTAGATTAACATAGTTTTACCTGACAGGGCCTTGGTAAGACCATCTCAATGATTGCTCTTATACAATATCAGAAATTCATGCAATCAAAATCTAAGTCAGAAGATGTAAGCCATCAGACAGCTGAAGCCTTGAATCTGGATGATGACGAGGAGAATGACGCAAATGCTCTTGAGAAAGGCAAGCAAGATGAAGACTCTCGTGACCTTGTACTGATTCCAGAGGCAAGTACTTCTGCTCGTAATATCCAATCAAAGAGGCCCCAAGCGGGCACATTGGTTGTGTGTCCAGCAAGTGTACTTCGACAATGGGCCAGGGAGCTGGAAGAAAAAGTTGCTGAAAAAGCTAGACTTAAAATTCTAATTTATCATGGAGGTAATAGGACAAAAGATCATGTTGAACTAGCAAAATACGACGTTGTTCTTACAACATATGCTATTGTTGCTAACGAGGTTCCACAAACTTCTGGTGATGAGGAGGACCATAATAAAAAAAATATGGAGAATTGTGGATTGATTTCTGACTTCTCGGGTAATAACAAACGTAAGCAGAAAAGTCATGCTAGTAAGAAACATAAGAAGGCTAGGAAAGGAATTGACAGCTCCTGTTTAGATAGTGATTGTGGTACTCTTGCAAAAGTGCGTTGGCTCAGGGTGATATTAGATGAAGCTCAGACAATTAAAAACCATAGAACTCAAGTGGCTAGGGCTTGTGCCGGGTTCAAAGCAAAATCTAGATGGTGCTTATCTGGAACGCCTATACAGAATACGATTGATGACTTGTTTAGTTATTTCAGATTTCTGAAGTATGATCCGTATACAACTTATAGATCATTTTGTACTACATTGAAGAACCCTATATCCAGAGATTCAGTTCAGGGTTATAAGAAGCTCTATGCTGTGTTGAGGGCTGTAATGCTTCGTCGAACAAAAGGTGAATTGGTGAATACGTTTTTAGTACTACATTTACTGGCTATTCTCTTCACATTGACACAGATTTCTATGCCTGATGAGAATAGCCCTAATCTGTTTCCTGGCATTTTTTCTTTGCTTGTATTGCACGACTGATAAAATTCTTGTATATTTATCTTTATCCCGAGTTAGTACTGTAGCCTGGTGCTAATAAGCGCCCTTTTGTGGTCTAGGTACTATTATTGATGGAGAGCCTATAATTAGATTACCACAAAAAACAATAAACCTAATTCAGGCGGAGTTCTCTGAAGAGGAGAGAGATTTCTATATGCAACTCGAAGCGAATTCACTCTCGCAATTCAAGGTACTACATTTTTGTGGTTATGCATCCTCTTTTAATATGTCAATTAATCAACACTAACCAGTAACACACTAAAGTTGGTGTCACTGTCATATATTGCTGTCTTTTAGTATTCTTGTCATATATTGCTGCCTTTAGTATCTCAGTATATAACTTAAAAGTTTTTGCTGGGATTTTCCTATCAATAATATGGAAGGAGAACTTCCCCTCGTGATGAAGGATAACGAAGCCAGGCATTTATACTTCTGTTCTGTACTTGTGTCTCATTTTTCTTGTGTAATTATTTAGCCAAGTCTTTTACTGGCTACTGCGAAGAATAGTTTATAAAATGAAAAACAAAAGATGAGTATCTCTTATTTTCCTCAGTTCATATCACTAATTACATACAAGGAGATAGATATCTTTTAATGTTAGCTGTAATGTCATCATGTTTTAGTATAATTAAGGATATATGTATATGATTTATGATGCACTTGCTTGGGGACACTGGTCTACCAATGATAATATTAATACATAGTTTATGTCTACACCCTCAAGTATCTTACACTCTAACAGGCTTCTACTTGCTAAGTATCTGTGTGATCCTAATGTTTTCTGCAGCTATGACTATTATCATTTAACATGATATTTAAGACGACTAATAAAGTGCAGATTTGAAATTAGTCTGGATGTTGACCTGTTTTGTACTTTTACCTCTTACTATTATTTTCTCCCATTTGCGGTATTTATCTTAACACCATGGTTATCAGGGTCCCTCAATACATGTGAGGGCCTAGATTTAGATTACTTCCAATCCAGATACCTGCTTGGACTTATCTGATCCTAAAAGAAAACAGTATCCTAGTCTAATATGTTTTTTTTCTGCAGGCTTATGCTGATGCTGGAACTTTGAATCAAAATTATGCAAATATTCTATTGATGCTTCTGCGCCTTCGTCAGGCTTGTGATCATCCACTGCTTGTGACGGGTTTGAGTTCTGACTCCATTGGAAGAGATTCAATGCTGATGGGGAAAAATATCCCTAAAAATATGCTAATTAATTTAATGAAGCACTTGGATACTTCCTCAGCCATCTGTTGTGTTTGCAATGTGAGTTCATCTGGGCTTTACTCTCTTTCCTATGTGTCTGCCTCAAACTTGTTCTTCACACCCACTCTTGTGGTGTTCAATTATGCATATTTTCTGACAAATGTACGAAGCTTTTTCTGGTGTTAAATTGTACTGAACAACATAGCATTTTGTTTTATAAACTAATAAAAGTAAATGTTGACTCGTCGAGTCTGCGACCAGTCAGTGTTTGGAGAATATTTGTTTGTATATAAGGCAAAGCAGGAAGTACTTGTTATAGACCAAATACTGTTCCTGGGAGGATATATTGGATTGCCTTGTTAGTTTGAAAGGAAATGGAAGGTGGATACATGACCTCGAAATTTATGTAGGATGGACTCTTCTGTGCACTGGTGAATTGAGACATGATAAGCAGCCAGACAGGGATTCTTCGATATGTTTATTTACAATTTATTAATATATGTGGTAGAAATTCAGCCAAAGAGAAAAAGATTATTTGGAATGCAAAATAATAGATCAGTTTATATCATCCCACCTTCAGAACTGAGAAAATTGCTCGTTTTCATTAATGGCAGCAGCATAGTCTCTTACCCTTTAGTCTGAATGATAATAATTGCACCAAGAGAGCAGCATCTTAACAACACAATTTAGCAACAAAGCTTTCACTTCCCCTCTTGTCTTATATGTAGCCCAAAATTCTAACTCATGAACCTCTCCTGCAACATTACAGATATAAGCTGGACTTAGATAGAAAATGATTAAGCTCTCTGTGCAAAATATAGACCTCAAGAAGATATAATAATGTAAAATTGGTACATAAATCAGGATATAATAATTTCTGTACAGTATGCATTTTAGTTTTCACTATAATGGGCAAGGTAATGTCACTGATATATGACCCAGTTCTTGGTGGTAAGGTTTGTTGTAACAGTTTCGTATTCAATATTTCAAAGAGTTAGTCTCTTGGTACCATTGAAATGAGTGAATCTAAAAAATTTATGATAAATCTACAGGATCCACCTGAGGATGCAATTGTTACCATGTGTGGACATGTTTTCTGCTATCAGTGTGTATCAGAATATTTAAGGGGAGATGATAATACATGTCCTTCACCAGAGTGCAAGAAACTACTTGGTCCTGATGTCATATTTTCTGAAGCCACCTTAAGGAGTTGTTCATATGGAAATGATCATCCTGATGTCAGTATCCCATCTGAGCCCAAAAAATCTTCAATTCTGCAGAAAGGGTATGGCTCTTCAAAAATTAAAGCTGTGATGGAGATTCTCAAGTCTCATTGCAAATCAAACAATGCATGTTCACAACTACATGGTATAGTTGGACATGGTGACATTTCATCATCTCGTGGAAAGGAAACATCTGATATAGCTGGCAGTGTTGTTAAAGTTACAAATGCAATAGCATGGTCGGAGGTACATACTGAAGCACCAAAAAAGGCTATTGTTTTCTCTCAGTGGACAGGCATGTTGGACTTGGTAGAAATTTCACTGAACCAGTCTGATCTAAGATATAGGAGACTTGACGGTACAATGACCCTATCTGCACGAGACAAAGCCGTCAAAGAATTCAACAATGATCCTGAGGTTGAACTCTTATCCCTTCTAGGTGCATGTCTTGTATTGTTATATTGTATGGACGTGTTTGTAAGATACCTGGTGGTCGGGCTCATGCATTGTAATTTTGTGGCAATGCTTGTCATTTTCTGCATTAAACTATTTGTTTGAGACCATGTTTCATGATTTTTTGCACCAAATCAAGTACAAGTTATTTTGTTAAGTCAATAATATCTGGGAAATTATATTAAAATATCCCACTCATCTGGTATGGCAAGTCCAAGGAGACTGATATTATCAGGGAATAAAGTAAATTTTGCATATTTGTGGTAAATGATATTCAAAATTTTGGACTACTTGCTTTTATAAGAAGTATAAACTGTACATTGTTCTAAAAAAATACAAGTTTCAAGAAGTTTGTAATGATTTCGACAGAGCATCCTCACTGTGCTGGATTTCTATCTTACCTATCATTCAAATGCTTTAAATTGGAACTCTACTTGGTAACATTCTCACGTAACATGGGTTTGGTTCATATCATAGTAAAATTGATCAAGTACTTCCACTTATGTCAGTATATGCAAGTTTCAGGTTACAGTGATGCTGATGTCATTAAAAGCCGGTAACCTTGGTCTCAATATGGTTGCTGCTACTCATGTAGTCCTTCTAGATCTTTGGTGGAATCCAACTACTGAAGACCAGGCTATCGATCGAGCCCATAGAATTGGACAAACTCAACCTGTCACTGTCTCACGACTCACTGTTAAAGAGACAGTTGAAGAGCGAATTCTAGCTCTTCAGGTATGTACTGCTGTTCTGATTCTGTATATACTTTGTATAAATACTCTATATTCTTTAGATAAACTTTTATTCCAAGTCGCAACATAAGAGCCTTTCTCAGTTTTGAAGTGATACTATCTTCTGCTTCATTGAACAAACCTTTTGATAGGCCATAATTACTGATTGTCTTATGAAATAAGAACAAGAAAAAACCAGGAACATCACTGTCTTTTTGTATAGGCACCATTGACATCTACTTCTTTCGAAGCTTATGCATCTAAACAAACCCCTAAACCCAACCTTATATTCATTGCTCCACAAATCAATGAGCCTGGGTTAAAATGTTTTGATTAATGTTCTTAAATCTGAAAATTGTTAAAGCTCGCAGAATCAGGGACAATGTTGTGATGATTTTTAGTTTTGTATTTCTTTTGAAGATTTAGTTTTACGACATTAACGCTGTCAATAAAGTTTGATTCATAAAGTCTGTACAGTAATGATCTTTATATGCATAGCCTTTGGCTCAAATGAGAACTAATTTTCATGTGAGAACCAGAGAACTAATTACAGCCCTAAGATCATATCCCTAAGATCATATCGCAAATTCGCAATCTACAGTTCAGATCAACTTTTCCTTTTATTAAATTAAATTGAACTGCATGGGTAATATTTTATTATAATCTTCTTTTGCATTTCAACCAATCATTGAAGGCAGGTTATGTTTTATTACATTAAATCAGATCCGGCTTCTTCTTAATTGGTGTTGGACTGTCTGTCATTCATGGCTATTGTTCGATTGTGTCCGGTTCTTCATAATTATCGGCTCCCTTCAGATAGGATATTTGACCATTCCCTACTAGACTACTAGTAATTCATGTCTAAATAGTTTTGCAGCTATATAATATGACATGGTTTTAGATATGTCGAGATTTCCTGTTTTTTTGGTACAAGTCTCTTTCCTCGTAGACATATTTAACCCTTTCTCCTTTTTTTTATAGTATAGCAGCCCTGGAGGGCTTCCATCTTATTTATTTATCAGTTAATATGAAGAAAATTGATTCTTATTACAAGATCATTAGAGTCCTTTACTTATACTTGTATACTTAAGAAAAGTTCCTTCATAATCAATAACTAGTGTCAGTATATAATTCTTATATTAGTATGGAAAAATTCCCTGTAGAACGACATATCTTGAGTCTGTCTTTTGTCTTATAAACTTGCCATCACTGATCTGTTTCTTGGATATTAATAGCATTGCTTGAAGTCAGAAAGTTCTGTGTACTATATGGGACTTGATTTGTGCTGCTGGGCTTTCTTGTGTGTTGGTGCATTTACTGAGGCAAGGTTCTGCATTTTATTGATTGTGTTTTTGCAGGAGGAGAAGAGGAAAATGGTTGCATCTGCTTTTGGTGAAGATCAAAGTGGTGGCTCGGGAACTCGATTGACTGTAGAAGATCTAAGATTTTTATTTATGGGGAAACAGTAACTGAGTAAAGCAGAAAGTTAAAATAGGTATACAAGTTAGATTTAGGACCTCATTACCTAAGAAAATATTCGCAAGAAAATTCTGAACAGGTACTTGAATAGGAAATATGCTCCTGGTATATATACCCTGGAATTCATCCTTTTGGCATTGCCGGGACTCCTCGTCTGTGGTGTGCTCATATAAGTGATTTCCACCGTTTCAAGGCCAACGAATAGCACATTTTTGTTTTGATTAAGTAGCTAGTTACCGACTTACTGGATCAAAACCTGTGAATATTATGATATTATAAGCATTTCTCATTTATCAGCTTGTCCAGCAAGTTGACGAGTGTAGTACTTCCCACAAACATGTTGCGTCAGTTATGAAGGCTCAATTTGGATGAGCCTGCTACTTTCTGCAACATGTTAAGCAGTTATGAATTTGGATGAGCTAACAATAACTTTCTAAGAGATTAGGCAGGAACAGAATTTTATGATTCGTACTTAACAAATAGAAATAATAATTGCACTTCTCATGTTGGCTAGAAGTAGAGATTATTTTAACCGAGTTGGATCCTCTAATAGATTGTTATATATCCTTACAATTTTATCATTACAAATAATTAACACTTTCTGAACTAAATGTCCTTCAAATCATTCTAAACTGCAGGCTACTCCTATTCCCTGAAATTCTCTTGGTGACTAGACAAACCACTCCAAAGTTTGAGCAGACCATGGGGTTAAGTGTGCATTACATTGATAAAATATTTTACTTTTGAAAATGATTATTTTACTGATTACTTTATGCTTGTTTAATGAGTATATTATTAAAAAAATAGTAATTGTAAATTTAATTTTTTTCACTTTGTATTCAGCAAATAAATAAATAAAATTATTAATAAAATCAATATGAAAATAATTATAATTAATATACCAATAAAAATGTATCGATTCCCATATATGTCAATTTCTAATAATTTCTATTAATTATATGTTAATTTCTATTAAATATGATATAATAATTTGTTTTTTATTGTTATTCTGATAAAATTTATTTAGGGAACAGTGGTTGTGTCTATTAACCACTTCGGTCTAAGTGTCTATCAAACAATGGGCGTGTATGGTAATAAGAACAGTTGTCAAACGTGTCATTGAATTAATTTATAAGCCTCAATGTTTAACTAGAAATCATTGAAATTTATTATTTACAATACACTGCATTAACGAAGGTGCAGATGTATAACATTAAACATGACAATCAAAAATTCGAGTTTTTCTACTCCTCTCCTGAGAGTCTACTATATCATGCTTCTCCTTTCACTGAACCAGCCTTAGAACACATAAAAAAAATTCTTAATAGTATTCCCAGCTTTATCCTTTTTCTTAGAGGACTTGCAAACATTAAAACCACTTATGAGACCTTGTTCCTTGTAGAAACTAATCGCATATTCAAGGTTGGGAAAAACCTGATTTACATGTGGCCTATTTTCTTTTGTATAATCAGGAATCCAATCATCCCCTATATTTTGAATGTGGACCTCATAATCATCATCTGGAACATTATTTTAATTCAATGCATTATTGTCCATAACTTCGACACAAAAGATCATACATGAGTCGGTTGACTATTATAGTGGAATTATATTTGATATTAAAAAAAAAAGTTCTTTTACCTGACTCAGAGTGAATTTCTTCCATCTACTCCTTTGCCTCTATGATGATTGTAACTGATGAATGATTGTATTCTACAATATTTTTGATATAAAAGTTATAAAAACAATACAATTAAAACGGTGCTAAAATTATTGCATTTGTCTGTTAATCTAATTGATATATGGAAACTAATATTGACACAATCTTATCATATATGGGAATTATTTGATTGATTACGTATACTGATAGTATATATTTTTGTATTATCAGTATTGTCAATACTATCCTTATAATTTTAAATTAGTATAAATACTAATATTTTGCATTTAATCTTAACCATAGGATTGTTCAGGATTCAACAACTAAAATCGGAGGTCTCTCGGTCTCTCACTATCTCTCTCGATCCTCCTCATATATATATATATATATATATATATATATATATATATATATATATATATATAATTATTAGGAATTTGAGAGTATTTGAAATTTAGGAAGGATTTAGGGTCATACAATCCATATTTATTGTAAATTTGTAATAAAAATATATAAATTATTAATTTTTTTTAATTTTAACTTTTTTAAAAAGATATTTTTTTTTACCAATTTTTGACTATTTCAACCGATTTTTGATCATCTCACCCAATTTTAAAAAAAAATGTTCTTCGACCCGATTTCCGATCAATCGAAATGGGACCTGTCCGCGAGTGATCGAAAAAGATACGGTCTTTTTAGAACCTTTGTCGAGGATATGAACATCTAAATAAGTCGAACTATTAATATTTTAATATTTTGGAAGAATTAATTACTTAACGCGGTACCAAAATTTTAATTAATTAAGAGGAATCTCAAACCGAGTACTTGAGTCTTTTTCATCTTTAATATTCTTACTAATATTTAAAAAAAACTTATTATGATGAATCCAAAAAGAAATAAAAAATTCTAAAGTCTTTTCAATATTCTCATTAAGTTTAAAAATTGTACTCAATGTTATAGAAATCGGCGATTTAACCGATTTATCGGCCGACATATCGGTGAAATTGATGTTACCGATCCATTACTGCAGAATCGTTTGATTATACGTTTTAGTTAATATCGGGTTAAAAAGCGGGACAAATGCGGCAACCATGCAACGTCATCAAGTTAACGAATCAAGTACATTCATGTTTTTTATGTTTTAAGAACTAGCACGATAGCTGATGCTTTATAGTTTAATATTATCTTTTTATTAAAATATTTCTTTTGGATATATTAAGTTGTGAAGTATTCCTTCAAAAAAAAATTGATGGGTAGTGTGTAGTAAAAATAGTAGAGAACATACATAGTTTATAGATTAAAATTATATATATAAATTAAATTTAGATTACTCCCGATTCAAATAAATATATTATATTAAAATATAAATATATTATTAAAAATTAATATAAAAATAAGTCTGATTAATGCTCTGATTTATCATTACGATTAATCCCCGATTTACCGATTAATCCTAAATCGATACCTCAACCAATTAGATCCGATTTCCGAATTTTACAACACTGATTGTACTATGAATTATGATGGATCCAAAATTAGAATAGGCAGCCCAAAAGTCGCGAAACATCTGTTTTTCAAATCCTTTCTTGAGTAATGAGATGTTGCAGATATAATAAGATCTAATTATAAATCCAACTCCCAACACCTTAATATCTTTGAGAGAATTAGTTGTAACACCCTTCAAATTTGAGATAATTGGTTACTTTAACAACCTTCAAATGCCAAGCTCCATGCTTGTGATATTTAAATTAATAGCCATCTTCCATAGGTAAACACATGCTAAAGAAAAAGGGTATGACATTTTCAGGATTGAAATTGACCCTTTACAAGTTTATGAAATGCAACTATTCTGATCCTCAAATTGGACAATTCAGATCGATTTGGCTAGTCGCAGGTAAGAGAGACACGATTTTGTTCATATATGATTTGTTAAGATGCCTTGAATATGTACAACTACCTCTTTTTCAGGTATTACTCCATTGAGTTGCTAATCAGGGGGCATATGATTTTCGTAATGTTGGTGAGGGTATACAAAAATCCTCCGGACTACCTGAATATCCTACAGAACTGAGGAATAATAGTCAGATGAAACTAATAATCAGGGGGCATATGATTTTCATAATGTTGGTGAGGGTATACAAAAATCCCTCTGGACTTCCCAAATATCCTCTACAGAACTTTGGAATAATAGTCAGATGAAACTAATGTAATGTAAACAAGTGGTGATTTGCCATTAAAGTAGTAGCGCCAATGAACTTGGACAAAATAATTGGGTGTCATCATCTCAATACTGACTCCTTCACGAAAGACCGGCCACCTGATCTGTTACAATTTGAGAATTTAATAAATTGCCAAAAAGATGAAATTAAATGCAAAGATTGAATAATTATCATGCTTTAACTCACGTGTATTCAAGATGAATGTTAATAAACCGACAATTTTCTCTGCTTTGTGACAATGTCACTGAGCCTTCAATGTGTTGATCTTGCCCCACTTCAATTGGTTCATAGAAGTATATCAATGTCTGCAACCATACAAAGCACAAGCATTACTAGCAACAATCTTTTCTTCACAAATAACGGGAGGCGGAAAGAATAATCGTAAATTAGTGCTCCGAATAGTACGAGAAAGGAAGACAAACAATGAGATGACAATCACCAAGGCCCGTGCTCCATTTGGTTGAAATGCATGAAATTAGGGAAGAAGGGAATGAATTTTGTACTATTTTGTGACAGATATTCATTATTTTCATTCCATTAATACAAATATAAACTAGTTGCTTGTTTGGTTCACCGTAGAAATTGACTTCTATTAAAGGTTGTAATTGGTATCCTTCATGTAATTCCTAGGAAGCAGCGAAGGTGTTTGGTTGACATGTAGGAACTAAAAGTTACAATTTCCCAGGGAGTTCGGCTTTCCCAGGAAAAGTGTCAACCAAACAACCCTACTAATTACTACTTCCCATAAAGTTTCCTACACAATTTCATGTCAACCAAACAAGCACTAGAGCTCAATCCCACCGACCCAGGGATGAAGGTTCAATCGTGCTTACTCAATTCCTTCACAGACCTCATCACAAGTATTTGCACTTTTATTTTTTCCTCATCCTTCCCTCTTTTATTGAACATAAACCCTTCTAAATTAGCTCCATGGTTATGTTGACTGGATAAACTAACAGTGGAATCAATTTAAAAAACCTAACAAGGTGTCCCATGATGAATCTGTGGCAATGCACAAAAAATTTCATCCTGGACTTGCTGGTTTATACCAAGTACCAACTGTACACTGTAGTTACTATGAAAGCTTCCTTCCTGACCAACTCACCATCATACTGGAAGGAGGGATTTTTTTTGGAGAGAGAGCATCCCACAATACCAATAGGCCTTTTGAAGTTTAACAATAAACAGCTTATATGCCAATACTGTAGAAAGTGATTAACATTTTTGTCCCACAAGACACTACAACATTTCTCTTACAACACTTTTGTCTGATAGATACAATATTGCAATATGATATATATATATATATATATATATAGTAAGGCTCAACGAGGAACTCCTTATTTGAATAACTAGGAACCAATTCTTATTTTATAATAATTTGATTAACAAATAACTATTGAACACTACAGAACATATAAAAAATCATAGAACATCAAAAATAATTGCAAAATAAACAAAAAAATTACGTAATATACAAAAAATATAGAACACAAATTACAGAACACTAATGCTGAATAGTGTTCTGTAATTTTGTTGTTCTATAGTTTTCGTATGTCATGTAATTTTTTTGTTTGTTTTGTGATTGTTTTTTGTATTCTGTAGTTTTTTCTATGTTCGAAAAAATATTTCCATGTGTTCTATAATTATATTTTTTGTTGGTTCCTTAGTTACTCAAATAAGGGAGTTCCTAATATATATATATATATATATATATATATATATATATATATATATAGATATAGATATATAGATATATATATATTGCTAAATACAATATTGCAATATGTTCCGCCCTCTTAAAAAAGTGTAGAACAATATAACAAAGAAAATATACAGAACAATTGTTCTGCCACTCTTCATTGTTCTCAATCGAATCAAACCCTATATATATCCGGCTAATTCTATAATTACATACACAAGTCCAGCAAGTTAAAAATTACACCTTTAGATTACAACACCCAAGTAAATCAACTAAAAAGTTGTTATTCTTATTTAACCAAGGGGGAATAAGGATTAAGCAGGCAGTTTTGAAGAAAAAAACATTGAGGAATAAATAATAACATGAAGTATAATTACCTGCTCCCAGTGTGTTGGAGGCTCCTCAGGTGCAGTTGAAAGGACAAGTGTTTTGTTGGGATTGGCACGTTTTCTCCCCTGACTGCCTTCAGTAGGAAGATTGGTGTAATGTTGTAATGATACACTATTAGCAAGGAATGCCCCTGGGCCAATAAATTCAACATCGAACCAGAAAGCAAACCCATGGAATGGAGCTGGAAACAAAGATTGTTAATATTATATGTCTTTAAGAGAAGAATGTTTATAGTACGAGAATGATTTAGTTTTTGTCTATTGAATGATTTGCAGCTAGCTTCAAAGAGGAAGTTGCTTCTTTCATAAGCATCAAAGCATGAAGTATTTTATTTCTTTACTTCAGAAAATAGGAAAGAAAAATATGATTGCTGGCTTCTAATTAGATAACCGTGTAGTCGTGTACCACCTTATATCCATGCAGATTGCAGCTGAAATTATCTGCTGGACAAATTTGTTGAAAAATATAGTTTTGGGAATAATGAGGATTGAGGACAAATCTCACAACTAACATAACATAATTATATACAACTCGTGACAGCATTTTTTCATCTTAAGAGTCAAATTATGAATATCAAGACGCACTACCAACTTTGGACTCAGTTGCTCAGGTTTGATAAATGTGTTATGCGATGAGCACAGTTAATCATGAACCTTAACTTAGATTTGGAAGTTAAGTTTTGGTACAAGCACTTGACTAATTTGACTAATAGTGAAACTTGGAATGATTACACACACAAGGGAGAGAATTTACCTCGCATCATTGACTGAAAATCGAATTTTGTTGTAATAGATTCTAGCTCTTGATTAGTAACTGTATAGCAGTCTACATGCTTTACCTGTCATCATGCCGAAACTTGTTACTTAGCTATAGCATCAAATCACAGAAGCATGTGAGAAATTTTTCAGAGACATAGCATGCCCTGCTAGGCCAGTGTAATTGAAGAAGGAATGGTAAAAGAACTAACCACATGTGGCCACGTTAAAACATTTTCCCCACTAATTGTCTCCACTGATGGCTCTTCAAATGCACATTGTTTTGCCAAGGGCAGCATAGGAGACACTGAAATCGACAGAAGCAATCAAGCAATAATACTGAATAATTTGATTATAAGGAATAATGAAAAGCAATGAAGGGTACATGATGAATATAATTCCATCAGTTTTTATATTAAACAATTAGAGCATCAAGGTAGAAGTGCAAGTATAAATTCATATATGATAGAACCCTTAGAAACATTGAATCGAGTGTCGTACAAGTCAATGGAATAATATAGTATCACTTACAATATTAAGAACCAAAAACAATGACCTGAGGACCACGGAAGAGATGGCAAATTCATCAAAAAGCATCAACCAACGCCCCTGCCTGGTCTCAGAGCTACCCAGCTCACTCAGAGTAAACATATTTGTGTTTGTTTAGATTCCAGTTCTGAGGAGGGTTGCTTATCTTTATAATTATTTTATAACTGAACTGGGGTAATCTTTTAAGTATAAGTAGTATTTGGAGCTTAATTAAATATGATAACTGAAAAAACATAGAACCAGTTTGATCAGACTAAAACCTAGCGGTGGGAGTGGGACTACACTCGAGACTTGGCAAGTCAACACAACTTGTGCATTTAGTCCTACAGTCGCAGTAGATCTTTTCTGATGGACATCACACTGCAGATTAACAAATTTCCCCTGATCCTCACAATGCAGTTATATGTAGATGCCAGGGATGGGAAATCCTGACTATCTCATTATCTTTTAAATAGTGGCTGGTTGAAAAACTTACATTTCCAGCGATTTTTAGGGAGCATACAGATTTATTAGAAAGGAGAAATTTAGCTATTATCTTACTATGATGGCAAAAGGAACTGCAATGACTATTTTAAAGACATGTCACTGCTAAGTTTTCCACAATTAAAGCGAGATTCTCAAGTATTGATGTATCACACAAGTATACAAGTAGCTATGGATATGCCCAACAGAATGGTAAAGCATTAAAAGCATGATAGCCATATTTTGACTAAATATAAATACAGGAAGCCAAGGTAGTGAGGAAACATTTAAATGTGTTTGAGCACATTAAAAGTTGAACTAAAGGGCACCTGAAGTACTCAATGGAAAAAATCACAAATTCGCATTCTAAGAGCTCTTCACATAGATCATTGTTTTAGTATAATCATAACATGCACAGGTATGTTTCTGAATAATGTTAGAGAAGTTCGTAATCTACTCACTATCAATTCCATAGACATTGCGCCAAAAATCAATGCTTTCTCCATATCTGTCAGGGTGTGTGACTGGTGCCAGGTACAACTGAATGGAGAACAAAATATGAAGAATAAGACTGACAATATTTGGTTGCATATAATCGGTGGTTTACAGTACATAATTATAATGAGGCAATAAAATTACAAAAATCACAGTTCAAAAAATGAAGAAATACAGCTACAGCCTACAAGAGATCGACTTTGGTTCAGGTAATTATAAATCTAGGACTTCGGCAAGAATTAAGTTATTAAATAAGACTCTCTGTCTCTCATTATTGTTTACTCTGCTCAAGTATTTGTTCACTGTCAAATTAATATGAAAACATAACTAAATCCATATCACAACATGTCAATTTGACAGAAAAAGAACAGATACCGTCGCAGTTGAAGGAAGAATAAGACCTCCAGGCTTTAGCCAGCGGTCTCTAGCTGTAATAACGCTCCCCAGCATACTCTGCAAGGTAGGTTAATAATTTCCTCACTATAATATACAAAAAATATTGTCAACTTGAAAACCAAGTTGATGTGCAAAGTTGCAATATGCACAAGGTATATTACCTCATACAGAAGCATATAGCCCATCCACTCTGAAATAATAACATCAACCTCTTCATTTATCTCAACATCCTACAGTACCAGCCTACCAAGTTATGCAAATATCTAAATTGTAAATTCTGAAAGTATTAAAATTACATCCTCTTGCTCAAATAATACTACCTCCACACGTCCATGTAATACAATGACTGTTTCAGATAGATTATTTGCCTTCACAACTTCATTTGCCTAATAGAACATTTCCAAATAATCAGAAACGTTTTAATTGTCCAGAGAAAGAGAGAGGAACTACTAAAGAAGAGGCAAGGTATCATATGCGTAATTCGGTATAGGAAGGGTTGAATTCACCAACATACAATAGTTTCCACATGTATTTTAAGTTATAAAGAACAGCTTCTACAGAAAAAAATATATATAAACAGTTGAGCCAGGCAAAGCAATAAGAGCTTGCACTTTGCAATTAACTAAAAACAGGTACGCCATGGTCCTCCATATCTGCTTGTCATAAACATGATATTACTGGGGTAAAGAATCTCTAAATTAGGGAATAGGATGATAAATCAGGCTTTAAATATTACTTGCTTGTTGTCATGTCAAAAGGCAAAGAAAATTAGCATGGTTCTCATAGATAATCTTATGTATACTGCTTTTATATTTGTGTAAATTAGAAATAATGTGCGACACAAAACAGTTCAGGATCATTAATATGGATGGAAGAAAGTCCACAGAGATCACAATTTACTAATTTGCAGCATCATTTAATAAAAAATGAGAAATGGGTTACCTGAGCTGCAATGTCACTGGCATCAACTGCATAAACCTGATTACAAACATATGTCCAGAAAGGGAATTATTTCAAAGCGATATTAAACACGCACAGACTTACATAAATATCGTAAATAACCTGATGCACATGCTAAAATCCCATTTAATTTACATAAATGAGGCAGCCATGAAAAGAAAGGACGTTATAACTTTTACCGTTGTTGTATACATGGCGACTATTTTCTGATGGAAGAGGTTAGCATCCTGTCTTTCTCCATTTAATATTTTATATTTCTTTAGCAGGCCTACTTATGCAAAAGTGTTCATTCTTATAATTCAACTTAAAAGAAGTATAATCTCCGAAATCTAATTAACAAAAGGATTCTGATGGCTCGATTTCTTCCGAATCCGGAAAATCCTGCAGGATATCTAAAAACAATAGGATAAATTGGAAGTAGATAAAAAAAAGGAATTGTCTTGGGCCTCTGCACTCCTTATGAGCCAGCATTATGTCGTATACCAATAGCAACCCCTTACTAAGTCTGATGTGCTACTACAGCTCCACCAATGACTGCAAAACTTTATTTAAGTAACATATATTGATGCATGAATAACTAAAACTAACAATGAAATTGATAAAACAAGGATGATTTAACAGTGGTAACAATTCTAGAAAAGAAAGAGAATATTAGGATTGCAAACCAAAAGAAGAGAATAATTTTAATTCTAATATGAATGGCCATCATCTATTAAGATTGGGGGGGGGGGGGGGTTGACATGATTTACATGATTCCAATTTCCAGCACTACGTAACATCCTATGTACTATGGCCCACATACAATTGGAACTACTACAAGACATAAACATATATATCTAACTCAAAACTAATACCCTATTTTCATAGTAATTCTTTTTTAAAACAAATAGACCCACATAATTCCTCTTAATAGAAGTAGTTTTATGCTACACAAATATAAACTGTTAACTAATAAAAATAAATAAATCTTGTTGTTCACCGCCATATGTAATTAAAGGAAATTAGTCATATATTTTTAAGCAGATATTAGAAACCACATTGACAAACAAAACTCCATCTTCATTCTCATTCAGTGGTTTTCTGTAGGTATGAGATTATTGTTGGGTTAAACCCATTATGGTAGTATGAGGTTTGGTGATCCAAGACAAAATATAGGTAGTATAATAATTGTATTTGGATCATTATTATGGATGATAATAATTATAGTTGGGCAATTATTATATATGGTTTGTAAGCACGGACTCTTCTAAAACCCTGTCGTACGCGAGTCGAACTCGAAAACTTGGCACTGACTCGGCTGAGTTCGTGTCCGACTCGCCACGTGGCGAGTCGATGCAAAAACGTCTGCCGACTCGGCCCCGACTAGCCCCAACTTGTTACCGACTCGCCCCATACAAAAAAAGGCCCAACCCACATATTTAACCTAATTTAAAGAGATAAACATATACCCTCGTTCAGTTGTTCTCCTCCTAAACATATATACATACAACATACATCCATATACATATATATATTATCTATTATCTTTTGTGTTCCTCTGTGTGTATATATATAAATACATATTAGGATCTTGTGTGTGTGTATATATATATACATACATCTTGCTAGGGATCTTGTGTGTGGGAATATATATATGGGTATTCACTATTCAATAAATGGTTCAATGGGTTCTAAGTGCTGATAGCAATACTGGTTCAGAAGAAAACGATATCAATTTTCCATTGTGGAAGTATGTAACGATTGTAGATAAAGGGGGGGAAAAGGGGGGGTAATGTTAGGTGGCAATGTAACTATTGTAATAAGATTTATTTTGGATCCTACTCTTGTGTTCTTGCTCATTTGCTCAATATTAAAGGTCACGGAGTTGCTGCTTGCAATAGTGTAACTCCTCGGCATAAATTTGAGATGGAAAAGCTGAACTTTGAGACTGAAAATTTGAAGAAATCAAAATCAATGAATGTACCCCTTCCTCCGACATTGTTTGGTAGTGGTATTACCTTCCCCGTAGAAGGTTTTGAATCAAAGAAAAGAAAGGGTGGTACTTTAGCATTGGAGAAGGCTTTTAATAACAAGCAAGAGAACAATTGTCTACTGAAATTGCAAGAATGTTCTACTATTCTGGATTGCCATTTCATTTAACAAGAAATCCTCACTACGTAAATTTTGAAGCTAGTCAAATAGCCTTTCTTGAATGCAATTGGATTAGTGATGTTGCTAATGATGCAATTTTTGTAAAGAATTTCATTTATAATCATTCTATGAGGTTGGCAATGTTAAAAAGGTTTGTGCACTTGTTGTTGCTTTCAGTTGCAGAAACTAGATTTGCTTCGACTATGGTGATGTTAAAAAGATTTAAGCTGATCAAGCGTGGACTACAGGAGTTCATATGATTCATTGAAGGCTAGAGGAAACCTTGATCCAAAAATCTGGTGGGTTATGTATGGCTCTTCTACTCCTACATTGCAGTCACTTGCGTTAAAATTACTGGGACAACCTTCATCTTCATCTTGTTGTGAAAGGAACTGGAGCACGTATTCATTTATCCATTCAATGAAAAGGAATAAAATACTACCACAACGTGCAGAAGATTTAGTGTTTGATGCATACAAATCCTATATATAAATATTTTTTTATTGTATTTTTTATTTGCCGAATCGTGTATTCAGGACTATTTGAAAATTGGCGAGTCCCCGTGTACCCGTACCCGTGTCCCGTGTCGCCGTATCCGAGTTCGTGCTTCTTAGGTCTTGGTCACAAAGGTAAGTAATTAGATACCAAGTATGATTAGACTTGGGTAGCTAATTAGAACCCAAGTATGATTAGACTTGTGTAACAAGTATGGTAAGTCTTGGTGGCTAAATTTGTGATGACTATATATACATAGTCATATTATGTTTGATGGGTATGCTTAAACATGGGAGTTTAGGTATCGTTTGGTACGTGGTTGTTCCACGTACATAGGTTTGGTAACACCATGAAGTGTGAGGAATGCTTAGGTATTGTTAGGTTTAAGTATTTGTGATTGATTGATTGTATTATTAATAATTGTTTGGATTAATAATACAAGTTGGGACGCGGATTTTCCACATCATATAATTTTGTTGGTGTGTTTTGCATTGGTTGGTTATCTCGAGTTTTGCTCCCTAACAATTATAACCAAATAACATTATAGGCACTTATTAAACATTGGTTTTCAGTTTTACTATGTATAGAGAGGCACGAGTTATTATGTAGAGAAAAATAGCAATCATCATAGAAAATAATAAAAAACACAGAAACAGACTTAATGGTGTCTTAAAAGTGGAGATAAATTTAGAACGTCTTGATATATGAACTAACATTAAGCTACAAGTTTTTAACGTTAAGGATAGTAATATCTCTGCCATTTGGTAAAACAACTTCATGCATATCCCAAAGACAATTCAAGCAAATACAAAATCCAAAGCACCTTACCCGTTTTGCTCCAGCTTGTGCACAAAATATGGATAGAATCCCCGTGCCACACCCAACATCTACAACAACCTAAAAAATTAACTCAAAAGATATTAGAATAAGCATTTAGCATAGGTTGTTCCACATTGAAGCTTACTCTTAACAAAATTTTGTTACATTGAACCTCAGTACAGTAAAAGGAATTGGAAAATGGTGTTTAAGTGTACTAAAACCCAAAAACAATATTATAAGTTGAGTGTTACTTTGTCTTTGATATAATCTTGATGCTGCATGATTGCCGACCTATAAGTTTCAGTGCGAAGACGGTCCTGTACAGAGGAAATCATTAGTTAGCACATTGCTCAACAAACCAATAAATATATGGGTTATATGGCTAAAACATCATGGAATTCAAAACCAACTCACGGGTGGGCTATTACACGCAGAAATTTTATGCCAAAGTAACTACAAATCTATTCATTAAAGAGTTTTAATGGGTTTCAACAGTTCTAAAATAGACGAAAGTGTGACGAGGACTGTTGATATGTAATATAGAGACTTAGTTGTCATGCTGAGGTGTAAGTTATTGGGTTAAATAACTAAGTAATCAATAAAATGGATACAAACTTGCATGGGGGTCACCCAACGATCCTTTATACATTATAAACTATCTTCATATAAAAGTGTCATACATATATAGAAGTCATACATATATACGTACATATTAATATCAATATGGCTTTTAAAAAAAATAGAAAAAACAAGAAGGAAATGGTCATTCCGATTTAATATCTTACGAGAAAATCATCATCAACAGATATATGAACTAAAACACATCAGGCTAATATATATATATTTTTTAAAATGAAACCTATTCATTATTTGAGAAGCTTTCTAACATAAATAAGACTACGGCAACACGTTACCACTCAGCGGAAAAGTCGGAGCTGTACGGTTATAATCCCAAGCAAGTTCCATACAAAACTCTGTTTCTCATCAATAAAACGTGTAAATGCACATATAGTTTGACAACCTCTTCTGAGAACTCAAACACTATACTACTTCGAGTCTTTGGTCTTAGTGGATGCAACTGTTTTGACTGGGACACGACACTACTTAGTGTCGGATTCTTTGACTAATAAGCAGAAGTCAGAACCCTGGACGACTGAATGACTGCATATGAGAAGAACTTAAGGTGCAAAAAGGGAAAGAAAAAAAGAGGAAGAAGATGACACCTCGGTAATGATGTAAAGATGTACATTGATAATAGAAATTCAATATAATAGGTTCAGGACAAAAATGTATATTGTTAAGTCCTTTGCAGATTTGTGTTTAATTTGAAATTTACTTGTACATTTTTCGATATGATAACTTATCCAATTTGTTTAATAAAATAATATGAAGTACCCTCCACCTTAGTCCAAACTAAGATCTTAACAAAATCCTATCTCAAAGTAAAAGGATATAACAAATTTTTATTAATAAAGTTTAACCACCACCTTCTCCGAATAAGAGGATATGCCGTGTATTCAGGGTGCGTATACATATGGATAATTCTGCTTCTAAATTATCCAGATTCATATCACTTTTGATACATAAATCTTTATAGAAAAATTACATAAAGAATAATGGACTATTATTTTGAAGGCATAAATTTAAGTTTTTAAGTTAAGTGACTTAGCTACAAGTATATTCCTGTTCAATGACCATTCAGGCATTTAGTAAATATCTACGGTATTCAAATACATGTGCCTGCCAACTGAGTTGAAGACTTGTGTGTCTTAAGTCAAAGATTTTCATCTTAATTTTCCCACATTCTGTTACTTTGCCCTTACTTATTAGTGGTTCTCCATAGACTACTGAATTTTATATCAGCTGCCTTAATTCTTGGTTACATGTTTGCCACTACATCACCTCCCACAGATATAACGTGGTCAGAACAATGGGTCTGCTGGCCGCTCAGGCTTTTGCATATCACTTACGGAAGGAAAAAATGCAAGGTTCAACGATAATTGTGTCAGTGATCAAACTCGATCGTCAATACTATAGTCAAGAATTTTAAATGTAGAGCACATTCCTCTACCTGGATCAGAAAACAGAGGCTAGATTCCCTAATGTTAGACAACGGTTACTAGCACTAGGCTGTTAATTTCTGTCATTATTACCGATTATCAACGGATATAAATAGCTGGGTTTAAGCCCCGTGTAACTTGTACTTTCTTTATATATACTACAAATCAGCAACAATGGTAAACTAAATATCCAACAAATTAAACAAGATAGCATATAAAGAAAATAAATACAGTTAAAACTCTTTAAATAAAGAGAACATTAGTTATTCATTTTATCAAGATTTGAAATACATTATCTCGAAAACATACAAATGAATCGAGGTTATTAATTTATCGAGTACGAGTTAACCTTAATCATTTCCTCATGAATACTGAGGTGAGCGTAAGAGTGAAAGTAAGCCATGTCGAAATCAGTGCAAGGAATCTGCTGCTGCTGCTGCTGTCGGTGTTGAGTTTGTTGTTGTTCCGACTGAACCCTAGCTCCGTTGACGTGAGTGTCGCGGCGGGCACGTGCTCTGCTGATGCGACCGGGTTTTCTGAGGCGGTGAGTGGTGGCAACGGATGACTGGTGGTAGTAATGGTGGCCGTTACCGTTGGCGGCTGATATTCCGTTGAGTTCTTCCATTTCGCCGGCGAATTGTGTGTGTGTGTGAGGAGTGAAGAGTGGGCGGTAAATAAGTGGGTTTTGAGGGTTTATTGATGACTATAGAGATATACAAATACAAATTGGGGGTTTACAATTTGGAATCTCCCAAATGTTAGGACCGCGTTTGGTACTATAGAAGCGATAGAAATTTCAACGGTAAACGCTCTTTAATATTACATCTCAATTATTTTTTTTGCAGAGAGGGACTCGAGTATGTTTATGATTTAAATATTTAATTTAAAATTGTCTAATATGTCATTTATAATAATATAATAATAAAAATTATTTAATATAGATAAAATAGTAATGTTATTCTAATATTCATGAGATTTAATTAGTAAGTTGTAATTTAAATAAATTAAAGAGTTTAAACGGTGTTATTTAATTTAATATAGATAAAATAATAATATTATTATAATATTTATGAGATTTAATTAATAATTTATAATTTAAATAAATTAAAGAGTTTGACTGTTGATAGAAGTGAGATATATTAGTTTATCGTTGCACAAAAAGTGGACTGATGGATGATAGAGTTGTATTTAAAAAATATATATATTTTAAAATTAGATGATAATTATATGGTTGCACAAAAAGAGTTTTTTAATGTATAAAAAACTTTTAATAATATTATCCGTGAGAAATTGTATAAAAGGAAGACTATCGGGGGTTATAGTTGTATGTATTATTATATATTTTTTTTAAATTAGATTTTATTAAAATTCAATGGTTAAGATTGTTTCTATGGTTCACATAAAATTGAACTATTAAAATCTTTTATATATTTCACCCAAGTACCATACCAAAATTTTTAATATTTCGATTATAATAATATAGTATAGTATAGATAGTATAGATATACTAGTTTATAATTAAAGATTAGTCAGGTAAATTTATTGTATTATATTTCTCTTAATATATAATTTGATAAATAAAATTTTATAACGTTGAGAGTTTATGTTTATATATAGAGTAAAATGCAATGTGTGTGGCTGGAGTTTGACCATGGTGCAATCTGTGTGACTATAATTTCAAAAATAGCAAGTTGTGTACCTAAAGTTTACAAAACGTTGCAACGTGTGTATTACCGTGAATTTGAGTGATAACACCGTTAGTAAATATTTTCAAAATTCATTGGCTTGTTTGCAATTTGGCTACCAACGACTATAACCCAATTTGAAATGAATTTTCGGGTTTTTAAAATTGAAAAGGAATGAAAAATTATACTTTTTTTAAACTTTTTTATTTCATAAGTCCCAAAACTATTTTTTAAAAAAAGTTAAAAAAAAGTATAATTTTTCATTCCTTTTCAATTTTAAAGGCCCGAAAATTCGTTTCAAATTGGGTTATAGCCGTTGGTGGCCAAATTGCAAACAAGCCAATGAATTTTGAAAATATTTACTAACGGCGTTATCACTCAAATTCACGGTAGTACACACTTTGCAACGTTTTGTAAACTTTAGATACACAACTTGTTATTTTTGAAATTATAGCCACACAGATTGCACCATGGCCAAACTTCAGCCACACATATTGCATTTTACTCTTATATATATGATGTAGTTTTTTATTTTATGAAAATTTGGATGAAAATAAATTAATTAGAATAATTAGTTTAAGAAAACTTAAAAGTTAGATATAATAAATAAAATTTTATTTAATAGTTTGGACCCGTAAAATGTAATAATTAAAAATATATTTTATATGTATATATACATATATATTCTGTTTTCTGGTATAATAAATAAAATTTTATTATATATAATATATTTAATTTTGAATCATAATAAACAATTCAAGAACAATTATGTTATATAGAGTTATAAAATCGAAAGGTCAGGCAGAACTTAAAATCCAGGTGCAGCTCGAAACAAAATGAACATTATAAAGAAAAATGACGAGATGATGAGGGCGGTTGAAGAGATGGATTCAGATTACATGGCTAAGAAAATAGGTTCCTACTAGCCTATTCTTTTTATGATGAACCAATGTATATAAAAACATGGCTACAATCTCTTCTAAACTCATATTCCGAGTACCTCTTATTCCATCTATATCGCTAACATCACCATCCATGATTAAGTTATCTTGTCTACTACGTTTTTTATCTCTAATTCGGTGTATGATATACATAGTTTTACCAATAGCACGTAACACCATATACATGATAAACAATAATAACTAATAAAGTTACAAGCAGTTCTCTTTGACTCCTCATTGTTAAGGATAGTCCGCATTGATCCATTATGTATATATTTATGTACACAAAAGTTTATAGATCAATTTTACAAAAAAATAATATACATGTCAATGGAAACTATCACATTGGTCATGCCATGTAGTATTCAACTTTTTCTTCCACTAATTTAACAGAAACACAGAAGACACATAAGTTAAAACATAAGTTTTTCAAGGACCATATTGAGGAAAGGTATAGCAAGTATCTTGAGAATGTTAAACAGGTGAAAGAAAAGATTGCAGCCGGAGCATTGCTTCCACACGAAATAGTTAAGTCTTATTTGAATCCTTACAGTGTTAATGAAGAAGAAAATATTGTTGTTGAGCTGTAATGGCAAAGAATGGTGGATGATATGACAAAGAACGGTAAACTAACAAATTGTATTGCAGTTTGTGATGTCTCTGAAATTATGGCTAGAGTTTCAATTGAAGTTTCTGTTGCACATGGGTTATTGGTCTTGAAGCTGAGCGAAGAACCTTGGAAAGGACATGTGATTACATTCAGCGAGAACCCACAGCTTCACATCATTAAATAAATACACATCAAGAAAAGATTAAATTTGTTAGGCATGTGGACTGGGGTATGAATACTGATTTTCAAAAAGTTTTTGATCGTATACTAGAAATTGTTGTCAATGCACAGCTGATTCAAGAGCATATGATAAAGACGGTGTTTGTTTTCAGTGATATGAAGTTTGATCAAGCATCACAGAATCTACGGAAAACTGATTACAAAGTGATTAAGAAGAAATTCAAGAAAAGTGGGTACAAGAGAGTACTTGACATTGTGTTTTTATGCATATAGTAATTTAGCAGGCTGAATTGTCCCAACCAATTTAAAAGTTGTCAAGTTACCGATTTTAAAAGTTATCAAGTTGTCTCAGCCTTAATATTTACTTGCCAACTTGACTAAGAAATTAGAAGAGGCTTCATGTGTATTGGTTAATGATTACAGAATTTTCCGATGATTTGTGGTGTGCACTATTTTGTTAAAACAACTTATACGTATACCAGTTTATAATTGCACTAATTAAACTGCACTATACATAAGTTTAACCCATGGTTAAATAGAGTAAACAAAACAACTCTATATGGGAAAACTAAACTCCAAAAAGGCAACGACAAGGGCTAACTGCAATACGGGCAGACAAGACATATTCCAGAGGATAAATGCAAAAAAGAAGATGTTACATATTAGAAACTAATAGTATATATATGAAGCAAACTTTGAGGACAGAAAAAATAAAAGCACATACAAAAACAGTACTGAAGATGAACAAAAACATCGGATGACAAAGAGAATATATTTTGTAATCATTATGTCTGTAATAAATAAAAGTGTGTGGTGCGTATTAAATAAAGTAAAAGTGGAAAATATATATTTTTATCTTATAAGATAAGATATTCGCATTGTAAGAGTGTTTTGTAATCCTGTAATGATATCTTATCATTCCCAATCAACAAAGAAGCCAACTGATGTCCAAATATCAAACAAAGATATCAACATTTACTTAGATTTTATTCACTTTTAAGGTTAATGGATATGGAAAAGACTATGAAAAAACGAAACATATATATCATCATAATACTCTATCTCATCAACTGAAACATGCGCTCGCGCACGCGCACACACACACACACAGACATATATATATATACACACATACATACAGAAAACAAGTAAACAAAACTCAGGATGAGAGGAGAATAAAATACAAGAAAATATAAATCATGGAACAAAGAAAAAATATGGAGAAATTATGAAATATTGCTGAAGTATTACATGTAACTAGCTCTTACACCCGTGCGAGTAATTTCTAAAATTTGAGTTATATTTTATATTTTATTTACATATATTGTTTTTAAAAATTCATGAAATATAGTCTGATAATTTGAAAATATATATTCAGTGATTAAACTAGTTTTTAACCAATCTGTGTTGGTAAAAAAATTCATATGTGTGCGTAAATTCTTTGAGTCAAAAGAATTATATATAATTTTGTTGACGACATACTCTGAGATATCTAATTTTTGAAGATGGAATATTAATTAGAAAATGTGTATAAAAGTATAATAATAATAATTTATGAAATAAAATCATTTTCTAAAAATATAATATTGTAAATTAATTAAGTTAATTAAATATGCATAAAAGTATAATAGTAGGTTAATTAATTATATATATGGGTATAATAGTAATTTAAAAATTAGAATTAATGACGTGACAAGTGATGTGAAATAAAATCATTTTCCAGAAAGTGTATGTTGTGTTATTATATAATAGAGAGATTTCGCAGCAAAGTAGAGTAAAAAGATGAGATGAAACTGACGTGTGTTTTTAATATTTAAAACCTATTTATTTTCTCATACCTGGGTGTAAGGATTGACCCATACCCATCTCCCTCAAGGTTTTAAAACCCCATAACTCATGGGTTTAAGAGATGAGTTTGAAAATTTTAAAAATACTCAACCAAACACTGTGTATGAGTTTTGTTTATTCTAAACCCATATCTGATTCCTAATTTGACTGAACAAAATGACTCCTAAGTGGGTTTTGAGGGTTTATTGATGAGTAGAAATATAGAAATAGCAAATTGGTGAGATTACAATTTAGATTTCTGTTAGGAATATTCATGTAATTTGATGATACCTTTAATTTTAGAATCATAAAAATTTTAATTGATGTAACTGATGAATTGATATGAAAATTATAAATATCAATTGATCAAGAAACCATTTATTAGTTGAAATGTTTATATGAATTAACTGATAATTTGGATTGTAGCATAGGTGTATTTAGTCTATTTTCAATCGATAAGGTGTAAGTCAATTGATATAATTCTCATCAATTGATGTTAGAGTTGATTGATATAGGTCATCAACTGATGTGTAACTTAGACTGTCTAATTATAATTATTTGAAGAAATGAAATTATACAAGTGAAGGATGATCGGTTGATATTGAAGCATCGATGGATAGAAGATCAATTGAAGAAGCCAAGTCAAGTATTGAAGACCATCAACTGATTTGAAGACCCGTCGATTGATATACCGATTGATAATATCTATCAATCGATAAGTCATCATTTATCAATTGATGGATATAAAGATCAATCGAAGAAGAATATCAGTTGATAGATAAAAGGAAGGATCAATTGATATGATTGACAACAAATTATCAATTGATTGAGACATCACAAGTTGACAAGTGGACAGACAAAAGCACACATATGGAAGACAGTCTATGATGACTATGAAGACTCAAACAGAAGCTGTCTTTCCAAGACTAAAAACTTTTCCCAAAATGGAAAAAGGCAAAAGGAAAGATAGATCAGAAACAATCCTAGTTTAGATTAATTATTTTATACTATTTCTAGGTATTGTAAACACACTTATGGTATATAAATAAGTGTGGTAGCATTGTTAGAAAATATACAAGTTAGACAATATTTCTTAAATCAACTATTCATCCTTAAAGCACTTTGTAAGAACAGTTGATTTATTTTCTAACCTTGTAAAAACGAAGCTAGGTTTCATTAACCTAGAAAAATTGAGCAAATATACACTGATGGAAAAATCAATCCATCAGTAATTTTAAAACATCTTTGTTCAATTTAATTTTCAGTTTCACTTGTACACACACACACACACACACACACACACACACACACACACACATATATATATATATATATATATTCTCTTAAACACTCAAACCTTAAGAACAAACATTAAAATAGAAAAGTTTTGGTAATTTGTATTCAACCCCCCCTTTCGACAAATCATATTGATATTGTTTTGGGAAATAATAATTGGTATCAGAGTGTAGGTTTTCAACATACAGAAAGTTTAAAGATCAAGAACAGTCAATATGGGCAAAAAAGATTCAAGTGTGAAAATTTCAATGTTGGAAAAAGATGAATACTTTACATGGAAAGTAAAAATACATCTGCATCTACTTTCTATTGACCTTTCATTTGTTAACTGCATAGAGAAAGGTCCTCATGTTCCCATGAAGCTAGTCACAGGTGTAAGCCCTGATGGAACTCCTGCATTTGACAAACATGTTCCAAAACTCATCATTGAATTCACAGAAGAGGATGAAAAAGAAGTGCTTAAAGACAAGAAGGTCATGAACATTTTGTTCAATGGTCTTGATAAAAATATGTTTGACAGTGTGATAAACTGCACTTCATCAAAAGAAGTATGTGATACTCTTCAAACTCTGTGTGAAGGGACTGAGCAAGTAAGGAAAAACAAGATGCAACTCTTGATTCAGAAATATGAATCATTTCATTCCAAAAGTGGAGAGTCTATTAATGATACCTATATCAGATTCCAGAAGTTATTAAATGGATTGAAGCTATATGGTAGGGTTTATGCAAATGAGGATACAAATCTAAAATTTCTTATATCTCTTCCAAAGGAACAGAAACCAATGACTATCTCCATTAGACAATCTCAAGACTTCAAGGATTATACTCTTGAGAAATTTTATGGTATTCTCAAGACATATGAGTTGGAAATCCAACAAGATGAGGAGATTGAGAAGAATCAAAGAAAAGAGAAAATTGTGGCTTTGATGGTTAAAGGAAATGAAGAGAAGAAGGAAAGAAGCTGTATAGAAGGTTCGGTCATGATGGCTGGTGATGCTGATGAAGAATCATCCAAAAGAAAGGGTAAGGGCAAGTGCGAAGAAAATAAAGAATGCTCTCAGGATGATTTGGATGAGATTGATGAGCACCTTGCATTTCTGACAAAATGAATACAAATGCTCAAAGGCCTGTATCCTAGCTTAGAAGTAACAATAAAAATAAAAATTTGGTTGATAGATCAAAATTCAAATGCTTTAACTGTGGATTGGCTAGTCATTTCTCAAATGAGTGCAGAAAGCCAAAACAAGAAAAAGCAAAGTCATATGATGGTATTGACTACAAAAAGAAATACTTTGACCTGTTTAAACAAAAAGAAAAGGCTTTTGTTACTGAAGAGAAAGACTGGGCTGCTGAGGACAGTGATTTTGAAGAGTTCATCAATCTAGCTCTGATGGCCAACCATGAAGATGAAGAAGCTAATTCATTATCAAATCAGGTATTAACTACTAACATTTCTGACCTTACAAAAGATTAATTCAATAGTACCATTAATGAAATGTCTAATGAATTGTACAATTTGCATGTCACTCTAAAATCTCTAAACAAAGAAAACCTCAAGTTGAAGAACACCATTAATGCCTTAACTGAGAGAAATACTTTTCTTGAAAATGAACTTGTTTGTTTAGATAGATTCAAGTAGAAAAGTAAGGATGCTAGAGATGAACTAATAAATAGTTTGAGAAGAGAAGAATTGTTAAAGAACAATTTGCTGGAGAAATTGAAACCATTAACAAATGGAATAAGTCTGCTAAAACTGTCAAACAAATTATTGATGTTAAGGATGTAGATACTCTAGGAGAATCCCTTAAATCAGTAGGCAAGCCATTGGTTGATACTTCAATGGATAAAGATCAATCGATTGCTAATCATTTATCAACTGATAAGGATTATCAATCGATTGATGTTGAATCAATTGATAAGCATTCATCGACAAGTAAAACATCAATGGCTAATAAGAAGAATAACTTTAGCACCCCTATAAAGTTTGTTAAGAAAACCAAGAATCAAGTTGAGACTAAGGTTAAAAAGATCAATATTGGTAGCTTATCTACGAAGCAATTTAAAGAGAAATTAGAAGGGATAACACCTGTTGAAATCATTCACCCTAAGTCTGAGAAAAAGAAGAAAAATAGGAATGGGAAAGTAGGCATAAATAAGCACAATAACTCTACTCCTAATATGTATGCACCTAGTAAGGTGTGTGATAAATGTGATAGTGTAAATCATTTGTCTATGAAATTCAAAAAATAATTTCGTGCTTACCAATCCTATGCTCATGAATGCCATGTCTTCTAATTTGGTTGCATCTAATGTTCATATGGCTTATGCACAAGTTCCATACATATATAATCCTTTCTTTGCCTATGCCAATATGAACATGCCTGGAATGCCATGGAATATGCATATCCCTGATAACAATCATACTAGTCAAAATGTTAAGTATAAAAATATGCATGATAAATCTGCCATAAATTCCAAGGTGTTTGAACCACAAAGGTCAACTCCCAAAGTTAAAGTGGATTTAAACCCACCAAAATAAAAGGAATCAAAGTTGGCAACCAAAGTTCAGGTTTCAACTAATAAAAGAGGACCCAAGGCAACTTAGGTATCAAAAGAAACTTGATTATTTTATGTGTGTGCAGGGAAATAAGAATCTATTTAAAAGACTAATCTGGATCTATGTAGTATGTGTATAGATACATTTATAACAGTTTTGCCAGTTTGCCAACTCTGTTTATATGTTCCTTGGAACCTTCAATTTAAGTGGGAATGAGAGTTGTAGACTCTGTTTACTTGTAGATGCAGTAGAACAAGCTGACACCGGAGTTAACATAGAAAAAAGTTGTTACTTGTCCAGTTGCATATAATTCCACAAGGGATAGTTAAGTATTGATACCGCATCATTCAAGTCTCAAAAATATAAATTTGAGTTTTTGAATGTGTTATAAGATAACTAATTATTACTAAGATCATATGAAAGAAAGGAAGAAAGAGTAATCTAAATTTTTATTAGATATGTCGAGTACCTCTCTTGTAAAATGGATAGCACCCCTATTTATAGACGCAAGGTGGCCGCCTTTGATTTACTTCTCAATAAAGTTTACAAGGTTATCTGTATTAAGGTGGTTGTATATTAAATTTGGCAATTAAACAATTATTTATATAACATTCCCCCTTGATTGTCAATGTAGAGTTTGACTGCCTCATTAAAAGTTTGCAAGGAAAAAAAGTACAGTCTCCCCCTCAATAAAATACTTCAAACTCCAACATCTTGATTTAGAAAGTTTCTCAGTCTTCACATTCCAACATTATTTCACAGCTTTTCAAAAGTTGATGTAGGCAATGATTTTGTCGGTAAATCTGTCAAATTTTTACAGGAGCGAATTTGTTGTATATCAATGTCACCATTTTGTTGGAGCTCGTGAGTATAGAATAATTTTAGCAAGATGTGTTTTATTCGATCCCCTTTGATGTATCTTTCACTAAGTTGTTTAATGCAAGCTGAATTATCTTCAAACATAACTGTAGGACAATCTGAGATACTTGATAAGCCACATAATTCATGAATATGTTGAATAACATATCGCAGACAGATACATCCTCTGCTTGCTTCATAGATCGCCAGCAGTTCTGCATGATTTGATGATGTTGCCGCTATAGTTTGTTTCACAGACTTCCAAGAAATAGCAGTGTCACAATATGTGAATATATAATCTGTTTGTGATCGTCCAAAATAAGGATCTGGCATGTACACAACATCTGCATATCCAATTAGCTGTGAATTCAAATCTTTAAGAAAAAATGATATTACATGCCATAGAAAAAGCATATACATCATCAATTTCAATACTCCCACGATCCAACAATTTTTCGTTATGTACATAACTTATCGAGATCTCGTAATTTTCAGGTACCTTTGTTTCAATGGAAGCATGTGCCACTTCTGGGGCAATATCATCTTTAGGAGGCAATACCAATTCAGGGATTTTTTGTCACAGCCACTTCAGGGGCTTGTACCTCTTCAAGAGGTAATACCACTTCTGAGGTATTTTCTGGAACGCTTGACACTTCTGGGCCTGTCCAATTAATTTTCCTTTTCTTGGTACAATATCTTTTGCACCAACGGGTCTACCATGCTTTTGGCGTAGTTTTGAATCACCAATCAATTCTTCAGGAATTGATTTTTATTTAGGGATTTCAACCCTTACTGGAGCATTAACAACAAGTATATATGATTTTATAATGCGTCTAGAATCATTAAAAGCATCCGACATTTGATTAGTAATATTTTGCATATGAATAATTCTTTGAACCTCAGTTTCATATTAATTAGTATGCGAATTAATAGAATTAAATCCTGATGCATTCCACGACAGTTCAGAATTTAATTTAAGCAAAACGTTATCTCCCACAAATGAAGGGAACAAAGACTCGTCAAAATGGCAGTCAGCATATCGGGCAGTAAAGACGTCACTAGTTAATGGTTCAAGATATCTTATGATAGATGGTGAATCAAAACCGACATATATACATAATCTTCTTTGTGCTCCCATTTAGTTCTTTGTGGTGGTGAAATTGGGATATATACAGCACAACTAAAAATTTTAAAATGGGAAATATCAGGTATTTGACCAAAAACTAATTGATGGGGTGATTCTTTATGATAAACGGATGGTCTAACTCTTATGAAGTTCGCGGCATGAAGTATTGCATGACCTCAAACAGATGTAGGTAACTTACTTCTTAGAAGTAAGGGACGTGTAATAAGCTGAATTCTTTTAATCAAAGACTTCGTCAAACCATTTTGTATATGCATATGAGCAACTGGATGTTCGATTGAGATTCTTACCGACATACAATAATCATTGAAAGTTGAAGATATAAATTCGGTAGCATTATCTGGACGAATTGATTTAATGGGATGATCAGGAAATTGAGCTCGCAATTTAATTATTTGGGCAAGCAATTTTGCAAAAGCTGTATTTCGGGTTGAAAGCATCTAAAAGGACCGGAAGATGGATGAATAGGGCCACAAATATCTCCTTGAATTCTTTTTAAGAAATTTGAAGATTCATTCTGAAGTTTAACATGAGATGGTCGGATAATTAATTTTCCCATAAGACACGCCGAACAAGGAAGTTCATCACGTGGTATGACCTTTTGATTTCTATGAGAATGTCCCGTAAATTTTTTAATAATACGACGCATCATCAACACTCATTGATGACCTAGTCTTTCATGCCAAATGGTAAGAGATTTTGGATCTATGATTTTGGGAATATTGATAGTATGAGATTCAACGATTTTAATCTTTATAATATATAGCCCAACGGAGATTGAGGGTAATTTTTCTAAGATTTTCTTATAGTCTGAGCTAGTTGAAGTGATATCCTTAAAACATGAAAACCATTAATACGAATATCTTTAAAACTCAGAAGGTTTCTAGTTGATTTGCTAGAATACAGAGCTTTTTGTATGTGAATTTGTGTTTCATTTGGTAGAATAAAACTAACTTCCCTGAAACCTTCTATTATACTAGATGTGCCCGAAATTGTCCACACATGAGAATTTGTTTGAGTAATTTTTAAAAGTATTTCTGATTTTGTAAAATAGTGTGAGTGGTTGCACAATCAACAATATATATATATATATATATATATATATATATATATATATATATATATATATCACATACATATGCTTCTTTAATAAACAAGTTTCAATTAGAAGAGACTCGTGCTCGTGCTCGTGCACGTGTTATAAGATAACTAATTATTACTAAGATTATATGAAAGAAAGGAAGAAAGAGTAATCTAAATTTTTATTAGATATGTCGAGTAGCCGCCTTTGATTCACTTCTCAATGAAGTTTACAAGCTTATCTGTATCAAGGGGGTTGTATATTAAATTTGACAATCAGACAATTATTTATATAACAGAATGGGTATTTTCTATTTCTTTTGAAACTTGTTTTGCTTATGAATGAGATTGCTTATGTGTTAGATAATTGTGTGGTAGCAATGTGTGTATGGAAATAACAAAATAAAACACATGAAATAACTTTAATCCAATATTGTATTGGATCAATAGTTTGCTAATCAGAGTTTCATTCCCAGCTTCTTGTTCTTAGAGACAAGAAAATTAAAGTTTGTGTAGAAACGGAAAACAAAACAAACAGTACATTACACTGGGTACACTCCTATTTTAACTACCAATTTAGAATTAGATCACTACCAATTTTGCAAGACAGAAATAAAATAAAAATAATAATAACATATTTGTAATAATACAATTATATTCTATTCTCACAAAATTGACACTTCGTATTTTAATAATATAATTCTTCTGTAATCGTACCCGCACAGATAAGATTCTCAACTTTCTCGAATATATGTGAGGATAAAAATATACAAATGTGAATCGGGTCGCTAAATTTATATTAAAATGTAACATTCAGAAAAACCATCATTACATTTGTATTTTGTTAATACAAATACAAATTTATATGTTTATTATGTTTATTATGTATTATTATGTATTATTCTCCATTTGGTGTATTATGTAACTAAATTTGGTGTATTAAAGTGTATTATGTATTATTATGTAACTAAATTTGGTGTATTTGTATTATGTATTAAAATGTATTATTACATTTGGTGTATTACAAATAGAAAAACCATCGCTAAATTTATATGTTTATTATGTATTATTCTCCATTTGGTGTATTATGTAACTGTGAAATGATAACCCAACTCTGTGAAATGATAGCCCACAACTCCAAGACAAGTTTGATGCTCATCTCTCTTCGTCAAACTTTACTTTGATTTCGATATGTATCTTAAACTCAAGGCTTCGGGCGGAGATATCTGCTTAATATTCAAATCTTCTTGCATATAATCACATGCTGCAAATTACCCCTTGTATATTCATATTGAAAAACTAGCCACTGATTTGGAAAGCTAACCATTTATACAACTATAGAACTTGAAAACAAAACGTTTTACATTTCAGAGTAATACTTGGCTAAGCTGATGAACACATTTAGAAAGGTTCTAAATCCAATTCAGGTCGAGTTAAATTTTCAAATATAACAAGCCGCACATCTTCTTTGTTGGGTGATCTGCTGGATTACTGGAATGCATCTGTGGATTACGTAGGAACTTGCATTACCTGTTGCTGCATTACATTGTCGAGCCTTAAAAGATAGATAAGCTCTACTTCTCTTCGCAGATTTTCCACTTCCAATACAAATTCTCTATCATCCTGTTCTAACATCTTTTGCAACTGCTGCCGCAATCCTTCCAGTGCCATATCCAATCGGCAAAACTCCTTAAATATTGAAACATCCACTGATCTAATTTGTAAGAGATTTTTGATTGCTTGTAGGACCTGCACACGACAAAATCAATTGGCACACTGAAATTGTGTTACATACATAATAAGCTACAACATTACAACTTGCAACAATATATATATATATATATATATATATATATATATATATATATATAACAGTAATTCCTCACAAGAACATAGTGCATTTCCTCACAAACACGTGAAGAAAAATGCATCAAATTGTTATTGAAACTAAACAAATAAGGGTGAATGATTGACCAAAGTTAACCTTTTCATATAGATTGAGGTCGGGCATTGCTGTTAGGTCAACGACAGATTTTAAGAGAAAATGATTGTTAAAAGGATGCAATTCTGATTCTTTTCCAGACTCTATTTGAAATTCCGCAAGATCAGCAACAAGAACCATAGCCTTGCTGCGCAGTCTGATATCAGTACTTGAATTGCTCAGAATCTCCTGCGAAACAAGCAATGAAATGCTAGAGTAATACTAAAGAAGATGATCGAAAGATCACTACAAATTCGTAGTTCCTAAGTTACCTGAAGTACTAATTCTCCTGCTCCCTTAAAGAACAATTCTTGGCCAGCTGGATTGTTTCTGATCAAGGCTGAAACAGCAAATAATGCTTTTATGGCTTCTTCTCTTAAACTAGATTTTACCATCATCATTAGCTTTGGTAGTCCCCCAAGTTCCAGAACCTATAGAACCTATAATAGGTTACTTCTATATGCACAAGCACATAATAAAGCACATAATACATGAATCTAAACTAGTCCATACAAAGTAAATTATAGGCAGTGTTAAAATGAAAACAGATATAAAGACTAAAGATAAGATGCAGTTACGCGTTCATATATAACCTTGTATCTTTACCTGCATCTGAACAACATGGTTATTTTGACTAGCTGTACCAAGTATCCATGCAGAAATTGTCCTACACTCAGGATCAGGATTACTGAGTTCCCCTATGATTACAGCAAGACCGCCAAGTTTATGGAAATCTGACAAACAAATAGGGGTGAGCCTTCAACAATGAGATTTGTAGATGATGTACAATAGAATGTGTTGACAAAATTCTTATGTTGTGTCTGGTTGGGGAGCATGATCTGGAACAGGATGAGATTAACGAACTTAAAGGGGCAATAAAGGTTGGAGGGAAGATTTTTTTTTAAAAATGACTGCAAATTTTCTATAATGAGAATTGTGAAAAAGATGAGTATGGTGAGGAATGGAGCATCCCTACTCATATTGAGGGTTTGAGCTAGTTTAGATTGTTAAAAATGGAATGGAGGAAAGAATACAAATTTTGAACATTTGCCCAAACCACAGTTCAAACTTCATTCCATTCCCTCCAATTTTATTTTATTCATCCCAACCAAACACAACATTAATGATGGTTCACAAGTGCATCAGTGCTTTTGTTAAAAAGTTCTCCGCGAAAACACAGGATACGTAATGTTATAAACTAATTATTAAGTAGAGAATGACATAATAGTAAACTATCTGTAGGGCCACATCACCCCCGTAAAAGATATGATTTTCAGTGTTACCAATCATATTAGCTGTGAGCATATAGCTAAAATCGCTAACAAGTAACAACTGCAAGTATCAATAAGAAAGGCGGGGACCTAGAACAAGGATGTTCAAAAAATGTAGACACCACACATTTGTATTACAAACCCATAAATCAAAATTTGTTTTGTTAGAATGAAATGTCTAGAGTCATTACAGTCTCTTGCTTTATTGTATAAGATTGACATTGGGAAAAAGAAAAAAGAAGGATCCAGCACTTTAATTATCTTCCAATGAACCCCCTATTTCCATGTGGATTCTAGGGATATCCCTGTACAGCATAAACTTTTAGGCCATATATTCAATGAACACCTTTAGTAATTCTAAAATTAACATATCTCCTTACTTGGTTGGGAAAATCTACTGCCATTTGAAAAAAAAAACATACAACTTGATTAGATTACAGCACCAGATTAACAATATGTTATTTATCTTAAGGAAATAATAAGTAAAACTGCACACACCATTTGCATTATCTATAGGTTCAACAAGAACCAAAAGTTCTTGCAATGCACGATGATGATCTTCCAGAGACAATGATGAGTTATTCAAATCCCTGATTGCAAGTTGTATTAACTGCGCGTCTGATGGCATTTTCAATTCCTCCACCAACTCCTGAACAAGACGAGACGGTAAGCTATAAAAAGTACAGAACCATTTTTATATTGAAAAAAGGGGAAGTAGCATGATATCAAAACTTGACCTTAAGAAAAACTGATGAAATGGACACTAGTTAAAATCTTAAATCATATGGAAGGCCTCTAATTAAAGGGTTTAACCTTGTGAAAAATTGAAAGGTGACTGTGACACTGCACACATCAAATTCATTTTAGTTCATTCTCTAGAAAGTTCATAATAACTAATTAAACACACATGAGAATGTCATAAAACAAAATGGTAAAATGTAAATGTTGAAAGCCGTAGGAAAGGACACCCTTCTATTTCTTTTGAAAGCTCTCATAGCTAGACCCTTATAATCAATTACCTGAACTCTATGATAAATCTAACATGGCACATATAAAATTGGACGTGCAGAGTCTCATTCTCAGTTCATATAACAATTAGAGTAAAAAAAAGGTTTTTGTAATTATCTTATTTCTAAGGTCATGAAATCTAATACATACAACACAATCTAAATATAAGAACTGCCACTACAAATCCTGAATAGAGATGTCTGTTGCTTCCTGTACAGGTATATGGACATAATAATGTCAATGTTCTGGAATTTAAAAAAAAAAAAAAAAAATCTTATGAGCAAAGTGGAGATAATTATTAAGTGGACTACTTACCACAGAGCTGTATATCAAGGCAATTCAAACCTAATCTTGCATTTGGTTGGAATAAATAAAATGTGGAAACCTATAAACATAAACAATATATGGACTTTTATGAGTACTACTCATTCCTTACTCTGTTCCATTCTACAAGTTTAACCTAAAGCTTGACCACAGATTCGTACAATATTTTTTTTCAGATGAATACTTATGCCTACCTCCCACTCACATCCATGACATATCTTATAATTCAAAATTTACATTCTTATTACTTTGGGCATTGTCACATCCTCCACCCTATTCTTCTGCCTACAATTTCTTTTATTTTACAATTTTCATTCCATTCCTATATCTATCCCATCCCACCCAAATGTATATAACATAGTTGCAAAGTGTATGAAACTTCTGTTTACACAGAAAAGAATTACAATTAATCTAAAATTACAAGGAGTTCTACAGTTTTTTGATCATAAACTAACTGTGTGTCATAATTTATGGTTCTGAAAGCTAGCAATTTGATATTTACTGACATGAAGTAATTGCACAAAATGACTCCATTAATTCATCAGAGTATAAATCTCACTTTAATTTCCATCTGACGCTTGTTTAGTTCACTGGATGATAGACCTTGGACGTCTTTCGCTGTCTCCTGCAGCTTTGTGGGGTCAGAATGGCCTGTTAAATTACAAGAAAGAATTCTTACAATAACATTCAAAACATAGTGGGCACGAAGATTTAAAACATATCCTTATCGAAAGGAAAAGTATTATCCGCCACTAATTTCCTGAACTCTGGAGGTGCAGACATATAAAATTCACCGCCCTTATATCCTCACGCACAAAAAAGCATTTATTGACTTTAATTATGCTAGGAATAGTAATAATCAGCATCCAAAGTCGTTAAACAATACAAGGACAAACCCCTGATATATATAACCCACATTTTAGAGGAAAGAAGTTGTTCATGAAAAAATCCCAACACATTTGAATCCTTAACAAAATCAGGAAACCCAGAAAAACACCCGTTTATTTTCATTTACTGAGTCCGAAAACCAAACTTTTACCACAAATTATTTCCAGAAACTTAATAATACAGATTAGTATAGAGAATATTTTAATAAAAAAACAACTAATAATTGAGATGAGTGGAGGTTAGGACTTCACTGCTAAAGCTAGACACCTAAGAAAAGAGGCTAGCTTGAGCAGTTGGAGCTCAAAATGTAGTTGAAGTTCAGGTCATTAAGATATTGAGCTCTTAGCTAGCGGGCCCCTCCATATTCACCACAAACTTATTGTCTAAGAAGCTCACAAGCTCGCTGTATATGAGTACAGAAATTAGAATAATCATATATGTTCATACATATGAGAGCCCATAAATTCAAAATACATCACAACTATATTAGTGAAGAGAATACTTGAAGTCCTATGTTTACCACTGTATTCATTCCACTAATCTTGATTGTTTACGAGCTTTCCACAACCAAGCTACTTACAAAATTTGCCAACAAATTATTCATAACATAAGGTTTGGTAAACCAAATAGGAAAATAATAAATTAATTAATATTTATTTGAATACAACTAGGAAACCCATTGAAAACTTGATAAAAATCGAGAGAAGATGATACCAATAGCCCACTGTAACATGCCATCGAGAGAAGAGAAAGCACCGTCCAAATCGACCTGATTGTTATTAAAAACAGAGAGAGAATCGTCGACGCTCTGTTTTCGCGTATTTGATCTCCCTGATTCATTATTAACCCCACCACTTTCTGCTCTATCTATACATATTCCTATCAACATGAACCCTAATATCAGCCTTATTAATCCCCCAGACATTGTGGTGGACTCACTATGGCGTGTGCGTGTATGTATAGGCGTATGTATATGTTGCTGGTTTTGACTTGTCAAGTTTGATTTAAAATGTAAAGTTGGACTCTGTTTTTTGTGTTGTGCCCTCCCTCCTTGCACAACAGCCACGCCCTTTGATTTCTTTCCGGATACTATTATTTCATTATTTAAATTAATAACATAATTTTTTAATTTTTTTATAATTCAAAAAACCCTTTATATTTTCTATACAAACTCGTTATTTAAATATATTTATCATTTCAAATAAAATACCTATGTTTTTTTTATCTATAGAAAAGTAGGCTTTAATGTATACAAAACAGAATTTTCTTTGTTCTACTACTCATCCCTTTTGTTTTACCATGGTGACCAGGCCTATATGTTGTCATCTCATTCCAGAATCTCTTGTCTCCACAAACGGCCTTGCTGTTTTTGCTGTTGCATTCTCCTGTGTAAATTCTTTTAGGTTGGTTATTAACGATTTGCTCATGCCTCTCTTATCACCCCATGCTGCAAAATGTAAAACCTAGTTGAACAGATACCACCAGCAACCAATGACAAGATCCGCACATAAAAATCATGCACCAACACTCATGACTCTTCACCATCAACAATACATGGTTAACAACTACCAAAGATACAAATTTTATACCTAATTGTGCACTAAGCACGTGATAATATATAAGAAGATGTATGACTTGCTTCTGATACTCTCTTTAGGTATGTCACGATCCTGATATGAAGCTACAACATCTCGGATATCATCTGGTCTACGTGTAGCAACAACTGCACCCCAAAGAAAGCCACTAGTGAATTCTAATAACCAATATATACAAACTTCGCATGGACTGATTTAATGCAATCAAAGACAAGGAGAACATTCTATTCTAAATTTTAGAGTTAATTGCAAAATGCATCCCTTTGCTTTAGGCCAAATGCATTTTTAATCCAATACTTTAGATAATTGCAATGTGCATCCCACAACTATTTGGGCATATGTGGAGTAATAATATTCAAAGGGTAACAACGTCCCTCAAATGAATGAAATTATACATAACTCCACGGGCGTAAAAAATGCAAGTATTTACAACAGGAGACGCAAGTCTAATTTCAAATACTGTTATTAATTTTAAAGTAGTTATGCTATCTGACTTGCTCTTAGAGAATACATAAAAATAATCTTTTAGAATTTAGCTACATATATGAATTTAACCCAATCATTTCAAATCAAAACTGGCCTGATATACATTTTGCTAAAAAATATGATGTAACAACTTACCAGTAGGGAAAGAAATATAAAGAGGGAAAGAAAAGTATTCTCCGCCACTAATTTTCTGAACTCTGGAGGTGTTGACATATAAAACATATCAAATTCACTGCCCTTATATCCTCATGCACAGAAAAGCATTTATTGACTGTAATTATGCTAGGAATAGTAATAATCAGCATCCAAAGTCCTTGTACAATACAAGGACAAACCCCTGATATATATAACCCACATTTTAGAGGAGAGAAGTCGTTCATGAAAAAATCCCAACACATTTGAATCCTTAACAAAATCAGGAAACCCAGAAAAACACCCGTTTATTTTCATTTACTCCCAAAACCAAACTTCTACCACAAATTATTTCCGGAAACTTAATAATACACATTAGTATAGAGAATATTTTAATAAAAAAGAACTAATAATTGAGACGAGCGGAGGTTAGGACTTCACTGCTAAAGCTAGACACCTAAGAAAAGAGGCTAGCTTGAGCAGTTGGAGCTTAAAATGTAGTTTAAGCTCAGCTCATTAAGATATTGAGCTCTTAGCTAGCGGGCCCATCTATGTTCACCACAAACTTATTGTCTAAGAAGTTCACAAGCTCGCTGTATATAAGTAGAGAAATTAGAATAATCATATATGTTCATAGATATGAGAGCTCATAAATTCAAAATACATCACAACTATATTAGTGAAGAGAATACTTGAAGTCCTATGTTTACCACTGTATCTATTCCACTAATCGTGATTATTTACGAGCTTTCCACAATCAAGCTTACTTAGAGCATATGCACCGGAGTGGGAAAAAAGTTGATTCATCAACTTTATCAATCCTACTTTGTAAAAGTACCATGCACCGCATCCTTTTTTACTCCATCAAAAGTTGACGGTCCATTAATTCATCAACCATCTCTTTGATTTTCGCTGGAGTTGACAACGAGCATTAATCTGTAGGACCCATGTTAATTTCATTTTTTCTTAACTATTTCCATTTCTGATACATTTCAACCGATGCATACGGGTAACTGGTAAGAAATTTACCAACGGTTATATTTTTATTTATAAATATGAACTTTTTGTGTTCATTTTTTTCACACAAAATTTTATAACACCCAAATTCATACCTTCCCAATCACATTTTTCTTTTATTCTTATACATATAATTATATAAATATATAATGGGTACTAATTCATGAGGATTATGTAAAAAATTTAACTATGTTCAATGTTTTTAAATTTATTTAAATCGTGGTTCTTGCTTTCAAATCTTATCAAAAATTTAAATTTATCTACAATCTTATCAAAAATCTAAACTTATCCGAAAATCTATAATTGAATATTATTTGTGAAACCATTAAATAATAGAAATGAATATGAATTTATGATATAAAAACATAATTATTTATTTGATGAATAGTAACCGATGAATTGATAAAGTTGTATGGATACATAAAAAATAAGCAAAATAATTGATTTTTCATGAATAGTAACCAACTCCATCAATTCAATTCATGAATAGATGAATTGATGGCTCTCATGGGTGCATATGCTCTTACAAAACGAGTTTCGACAACTTATTTATAAACAAGCCAAACTCAGGCCTCTCTTATCTTATCAACAAACCTATTAAACAACATATAATCCACTTATTTCATTTCTCGAAAAACATAAATTCACACACCTTAAACACGAATAGAAACTTAAAACGAAACAAATCACCACCAGATATGATAAAAAAAGTGTGTGAGTGTGTATAGAGAGAGAGAAGATTATACCAATAACCCACTGTAACATGCCATCGAGGGAAGAGAAACCACTGTCCAAATCATCCTGATTTTTACTGAAAACAGAGAGAATCATCCATACTTTCTTATCGCGCCAGATCTGAGCTCTCTTTCACAATAGAATTCAAAACATAGTGGGCATGAAAATTTTGAACTTTTTTGTTTTGAAAACACATTTTCGTTCTCTACAACTTTCGTTCTTTAAATTTTTCCAAAAAATATTGTTTAAAGGGTCAAAAAGAATTTGCAAATTCATTAAGCATAGGTTTTATTTAATTTCAGTTTCGTTATAATCCCAAAAAATTTGATCCTTATTGTTCTGAAAAGATCTTTTCGTCCTTCACAACTTTCATTCTTTAAATTTTCAAAAAATATCATTTAGAGGGTCAAAAACCTTAAATAAAGGTCCAATTATAATTAAATATTTTAAATTTCCTAAAATACCCCGAGTATTTTAACGGGAAGAGTGCAAAATGTTGCGCCCAAAATAGTTGTAAGATGCACACTGCAATTATCTAAAGTATTGGACTAAAAATGCATTTGGCCCAAACCAAAGGGGTGCATTTTACAATTAACTCTAAATTTTATTATGGAAATAACTTACATTCAAGAAATGGAATATAGTCCAAGAGTGTTGTATCTTCTACTTCACCTTTCCATGGTTTTATTGGTAAACAATTTTCTGGCTGCAGGCTAGTTTCTAGTTATTACCACTCAAATATAGAATCCTTGAGGCGTCCCTTTTTAGCATTGAGAGGTCCTGCAAGCAAATGACCTGAATTTGCGGCAAATATTCCCATATGTGTTGCACACATAGAATTGCCAGTGAGAATAGTTCGACACGTCCAACTTAAAGCAGAAAAAATAAATTTACTCGGCATATGTGGAGTAATAATATTCAAAGGGTAACAACGTCCCTCAAATGAATGAAATTATACATATGTGGAGTAATAAAATGCAAGTATTTATAACAGGAGACGCAAGTCTAATTTCAAATACTGTTATTAATTTTAAAGTGGTTATGCTATCTGGCTCGCTCTTAGAGATTACACAAAAATAATCTTTTAGAATTTAGCTAGTCTAAACATATATGAATTTAACCCAATCATTTCAAATCAAAACTGGCCTGATATACATTTTGCTAAAAAAATATGATGTAACAATTTACAAGTAGGGAAAGAAATATAAAAGGGAGCAAAGAACCAAATCAAAAATAATAAGAGTAAACCAAACCCAAATACCACTGTATCCCGCTCTATGTGCAAGGGTCTAGGGAGGGTAAGATGTATGTAAGATTTGTACTTACTCTATAATGCTTCTGATCCTTATATTTAGTTGCAGACCTTGATAACCTATATCTTATAAAGTGCTTCGGATCTAATCTCTCAACAGCAGGTTCTACATACTGCATATGTCAGAGGTTCGGATACTGTCAGTGATATTAAAACCTGGGAAATGGCACAAACAATAAATTTTTACTAGGCAAACAGCATACTGTAGGGAGCTGATCAGTGTATAGCACAAGTTCATCAAATTGGGCCAGGTGTTCCAAAAAGGTATCAACACCTGGTCGTTTGAATGTTCGCCAGCCTCTCTCACGCTTCAGACAAATTCAGATAAATAATTAACAACGAGATGGTACCAAAAGAAAAAAGTACATTGTAATTAGATAAAATATACGATGATCAATGGCTGAACAAATCTCATACTTTACCTTCCAATCAGAATATATTAGTGTCTCGCTTAAATCAAGCACTAGAGTGAACACATGCTGCTCAGCAGGGATCAAATCTGGGAGAAGCTTATCCGATGATGGTTCTGTAAACCCCTAAATTGAAATACGATGTTGTCAGGTGGCATCAAAATTTAAATCTAACTATGAAAAAATTTAATTAAAATCCGAAAAAAATAGAGTGACAAATAAAGGTCACAGATTAAATTGAGTACTTTCGCGAATGTGTTCTTCAGTTGACCTCCTTAGGTCTATGTAAAGCTCAAGTAACTTTGCAGGCTCTGAGGAATTCAAATTAAAACAAAAACAGAATAGTAAGTTCAGACAGAACTTAAACAACATGTTTGACATGTGCCTATAACACACTTACACAAATGATAGGAAAACAATAGTAGTAGTTGAACATCAATCACACAATAAACAAAAGAAATAGTCAAATTTGATTCTGCATCATGAAACTGAGCATATAGATAAGAAAGATAAAGATTACATAAAATATAAATAAAACTACAAGATTAAAGGAATAAGTTTGTCGGTTCCAACTTCCAAGTTCATCTTGAAGAAAATACAAATAGAAATGACAACAAAACATACATACAAGCCTAATGAACTTCAGTTTAATTTTTTTGGTAATAGATCAAATAGCTTTGAATCTGCGGTTTTTCTTGCTTTCGGGACATAAAAAGGGCAAGCAACTACGTCACTGTCTACTGGATCTCTAGAGTCAATAGACTCAATACCTCTGTTAAGTCCTTTAAATCGCAATCTCTAATTATTTTCTTTATATACGAGGAATAATCGCAAGATATTTAACCACCAATAAATAAAAGTGTGGCAGTGTCTACCAATCTTACCAATAATGACACAAAAGTTGTACCAACTTGCAACTTTTTTTGAAAGACAGTTCCTATTGCAACACTAACACAAACTTAATTATCCACATTCCTACTATAACATAACACAATATAAACACCACAATCACAAGGCATCAAAAATAATATTCCACTCTGTCTCTTCACAGCAATACACAAAGCAACTTGCAGCTATTCAGTAGTTATCTTATGCATCAACCATCAATAACAATCTACATACATGGAAACGTAATTGAAAAAGAATCCCTTAATACTTCACATATCAGTAGGTTAGAATATATAAATTCATCTGAAGGCTGTTTCATATCAGAAGCAAGTTGTTTGACAGAGTATCTTGATCTACAAATCAATGAAGGGAAACCCTTACAGGGCTGGTCGAGACCATACAAGGGCCCCCAAGGGCAAAGTAAAAAAATTAGGCCCTAACAAATATGTGAGATCTGGTATAAGATGTTGACAGAGAGAAGAGTTGAAATCCATGCAAGGGTTCGAAGGAGGAGTTGAAATCCATGTATCAGAGGAAAACAATAGCAGAAAAAAATATTATTGCAAAAAAAAGGTGTGATAGAAAGACTGACAGTCGAAATCACTTGTTGGTGGCCATATAGCAATGATGTTACTTATGCTTAAAACAGAGGCAGATCTACTTTATTCTCAGAAGGCATAAGATGCTTCAGGACTTGAGAGAATAAAAACATGGCAGAAGATATCACATGCTTCAGAACAGGAAACGTTTATGCAATAAGATGCACTCAAAACTCAAAAGATGAGTGTCATTTAGCTCATAGTAGTTTTAAGGTTTCACCAATGTTATTTGGGCAGGAGCAAAAATAAGAATATGATAGTCATATCCTTGGCCAACAGGAGGGACCAATAATACACATGTTTCTGATCTGGATATCACGGGTATAGCATGTGACACTGCAGAATATAGATGGTAGCTATACGACTTCAGTAATGAAAATTAGTTTGTGCGCAAACTGAAAGGAAAGTCGACAAGTCGTAATAGTGAAACAACTAAAAGTTTCACATGAAATTTAATTTCACATAGCACTATATGATACCTGTAACTGTAGCAGAACGTATCAGCGCTTTAAACTTCTGCAAAACAAATGGAAATTGCTATTTAGCTAGAGATATACTTCATAACAAACTACTAACGTCAAACGTGTGTCTGAACAATAAACCGGGAACAAAATTAAATAAGTCAACAAAATCAAACAAAAAAAAACCCTGTAAATAAACACAAGGAAGCTCAAAAACTTTTGTTAATGATTAGGAAGCACCCCTCCAAAGATATTAACAAATCATAACTGATACCTACAGAATAAGAAGACTACCAGCCATTAACTACAAGCTAACATAAACTGTGTTAAATGAATAACTAAATTCAATAAAACTTTATTTACAAAGTAGCTTTGAGGTCTAAATAACAAATTATTCTGACTCGCATACTACTACTATGCTACCATGATGAAAACAGTTTTAGCAACTCTACATGCACAAAATTATAACATTAAATTTATGCATCATCCAAAATGTTAAACCTGTTAACTTGGTTTGTAGCTTTTGAAAGTATAACTATATCTCCGATTAACAAACAAACATTAAAATTGTGACTGTAAAACTGTATCATGCTTGCGTATGAGCTATGCACAATTCTTATTCCACAATTATTCCATATTCATTCAACAACACAAATGGGAAAGATAACCCTAAATCACACATCAAAACGCTATATGTCCAACGTTCTCTATAAAGTAAAGAAAACGTTAGTCAGTCTAGCGTTTTAGGGTTTAATAAACACCAAAACGCTACTTGAAGTAGTGTTCTTATTCATTTTTGTTGATGTTCAGTTGGAAAGTGTTTGTTGGGCGTTAGCGTTTTCGACTATAAATGAAAACGGTATTTTAAGTGTAATTATAGAGTGCCTTTCATCGAAGTAGATTAACCTAAGGTTAAGATAAATAGAGTTTGGGGTTTTATTTTCTACTTGTACTATTCTGGGCATAATTTTATTTAAGGAATATTTTAACTATAAAACCTAACTCGTTTAAGTGAATATTTTGAATATATAGAATATTTTCAAAAATAATTTATAATTAAGTAAAATAATATTTTTTTTAATATTATTTCTTAACAACCGTGCATCTGTGAACTATACTAGTATTTAAAATAGCACAGAACACAATTCACTGAAATAAATTATTGTTTTTTATTATTAAATATTTACTTACCATTTATTTTATTTTATTTATAAATTAGTAAAGTAAGTAATTTGGTAATTAATACTCTCTCCGTCTGGACTTGTTTAATTTTTTAATAGTGAAATTAACTAAATTTTGAAAAAAATTATGTATATTAGATAATTATAAAAAGTTGAAAAAAATATACTATTGAAAAATATATTTAATCTATTTTAAAATGTAATTCTAAATTTTCTAAAATCATAAAAGAATAATTACTAATATTCTATCAAAATGTAATCAATTTGATTATAAAAAGTCAAATAAGTAATGGATCTGGGCCATAGAGAATAAGAGATTAGGTAGTTCAAAATATATGTTAGATAAGTTAGCTAATATGCATAAAATTTTATCTCTAAATATGGGAAGGATAATTTTGTAAAATTATGATTTATTTAAAATTTTACTAATATATTATTATTTTATATTAAAATCATAGAAATTTATTTAAAATGTATCTTAAGTTCTTTTTCCTCATAAATTTTAAGTTCAAATAGAAATTCATTATTAATCGGGAATTCAGGAACTATTCTCAAAATAATCTAATTTTCTTAATTTGACCCGATCCAATTAATAATTAACGTTTGATTATCTAAATTATATGTTTTTTTTGGAACATCTAAATTATATGTTTAATTGAATGTTAATAATTTTATAAAAATATTAAAAATATGTTCGGTAAAATATAATAATACAGAATATAAGAGAAAATATATTACAAAATATATTTAATAAAAATAATATAGAACATACTTACATTAAAAAATATTATAATTATTAAATGAGAAAAATGGGCTTGAAGATGACCTCTGAGGTTACAAGCTCCTCTCATATAAATTTAATGGCATTTTTGTAAATATAAAAAATTTATTATGAATTTACAAATCTACCATTATATATTTATATATGAAATTGTTATAATTTTATGTAGTATATCCCAGGATACATGATTCTCTTATTAAATATAGGTAAAAACATACTGTAGTTACAAAATTGGTTAGATAAAAGGCTTAAATGTAATTTAAACCCTGTGTTATCAACAATATATAATTCAAACCCTCTTTTAATATATTTAGAAAATTTAACCCTACATTTTTTAACTATTTACAATTGAAACCTTTTTTAAAATAATTAGTAAATTTAACACTATGTTTTTGAACTATGTACAATTCAAACCTTTTTTAAAATAAATAGTAAGTTTAACCCTACGTTTTAAAACATTTAGTAAATTTAACCTTGACTTTTTAATTTCGGAATAAAATAAATTTTACGACAAAATTTTGAATAAATATTCGTCAAATGCACTATTGTCAATTTTTTTTGTATAAATATTATCTAAACATAATAAATATTTGCAATTATTAGAGTTTTTTCTTATAAAATGGATATTTAGATGTTCTTTTCTATATTAATATATCTATATGTATAATATATTATATATGTTCAATAAAATTTTAATATGTGTTTATATTATTCCATCTTGTCATCACACTTCCCGCTCAATATATTCATGAATGTTCATCACCAAATTTAATTTATTTTCAAAAATACTTTTCGGTGAATATATTCTCGAAAATACTTTTTCGATATAAAATTTATTTTATTCCGAAATTAAAAAGTCAAGGTTAAATTTACTAAATGTTTTAAAACGTAGGGTTAAATTTACTATTTATTTTAAAAAAGGTTTCAATTGTACATAGTTAAAAAACATAGAGTTAAATTTACTAATTATTTTAAAATTTTACTAATTATTTTAAAAAAGGTTTCAATTATAAATAATTAAAAAACGTAGGGTTAAATTTACTAAATATATTAACATAGAGTTTGAATTGTATATTGTTAATAACATAGGGTTTAAATTGTAAATAAGCATAGATAAAATAAGAAGAAACAAGGGGGGAGAGAAAAAGAAGGCAGAGATGAGTAGTGGCAGGGGTGGAACTAAGAAAAAGCACTACACCAAAACAAAACAAGATGATGAAAATGAAATGGACCAAGTGGAGAGGCTTTTGAGAGCAACAGAAGATGATATATTACTCAAGCTTAGCGTTGATTCTCACATGTCCCGCGCCTCTTCTTCTCATGCTATTCATCCAGATCTTGACCGTCGATTCCAAGCTCTCCGATCATCATCATCCAATTCCAAACCACCCGAGGCCGAGGCCTCTGTTGTTGTTAATGATGATGATTTGTTTGCGAGATTTGCTGCTTTGAAGTCCACTATTCCTTCCTATTCCAATAAGAATCAACAACATGTGGAAGTTAATGATCATGGTGGTGATGAGGTTGATGAGGTTGATGAGGTCATTAGGTGGGCTATTGACGCTGCTGCTCTCGATCCTTCCCCGCCTTCTGATATTAGTAGCGATGATGATGATGAGGATGATGATTCTGATGTTAGTAGCGATGAGGACGATGATGACCCAAAGCCAAAGGAGAAGGAGAAGACAAATGGGAAACAAAAATGAGGTGTAAGATTGATTTTGTTACCATTTACTCATATCAACTGAAATTCTAGTTGCAAATTTATACAACTTTTCTCGGAAAAATAATTGAGGATTTCTTTTACTATTGTTGCTTGCCTGCCTTGGATATAACCACAAAACATACATAACCACAAAAGAATGCCATTCCTAAAGTAACTCGGAGATAAGTGGATTTCTTAACCGACTACACACGGTATGATTATAAGTTGTTCAGAGGGATTTTTTTTTCCCCAGAGAGAGTGATATACAAATTATTGGTGTGCAAATTGAAAAAAATAAAATAAAAGTATCCCCTGATCGTCAACTAATACAAATGGCTAGACAGTAAATATAATCTAAAAGGTTAATGGCGTGAAAAGAGCTGCATGATCAAGATCAGCTTACTAGCTTTAGCTAGATGCTTAAATTCAACAGCTGTAGAAGTATAAATCTCTGGTAATCATTCTTCTGAGATTCACCAAGCCCCTTTACGTGCTACAACTTTCTTGTATGTTACAATTTGAATGTTTTTCAGATCCTGCAAATCACGCACCAAAATTTTACCTTCAATACCATAATAATTAAAAACATATGGAATCACAAGCCCTGAAAAGAAATAGACGACATAGCATGTGTCGGTTGTTACTTGCCTAGTATATTGGAGCTAACGAAACTCATCATGGTACCCATATTCATCTTCTTCATCTTCGCTGAATATTGCACTATAGAATACGTATGGGTTATCAATCATCTCCATTAAAGTTAGACGTCCATCCTTATCAGCATCAGCCTGCAGAGATTGAAATGAGATCCTGAAAGTAAAAATGACATGCTAAATATATGCTAATCCCTAACTATTCTTGTTAATTCTGACTATTGACTCCTAATAAAATAGTAATTTACAGCAATGTTGATTTCTAGGTTTATGCTTCTTTCAACAAAGCAGAGTATTTGTATTAAAAATAGGTTTTGGAACAGTCTGGAAGATATGATGGTATGCAATGTAGTTACCAGTGTTGATTAGTTATATACATACCCAACTCAAACTGGAATAGCAAATACAAACGAAGAGCTAGAACCACAAGAACACAAACATATCCCGGAAAAAAGAAATATACAGGCAATTCTAACTCTGATAACTGTGCCTACAGAATTAGAGTCAACTATTTTAAAGTAATATGACAAATATCAAAAAACTAAAAATATACTCATTGCCAGGTGACAGTTAACCAGACCAAATTCTGCATAGCTTACATTGCTCTATTTATCTGATTACAAAATAAAAATAAGATTACAGATACTAAATGCATAAGCTTCTACTAACAAAAAAAATTCTTTGTATGCTTTTGTGAGCTGCTAAGTAATCCTAATTTATGCATAGTGTGCTTAAAGATGGAAGGAATCATCAAAATGTTGAACATACTAATCAATAAAGGTATAGTATGGATTTCTTGATACTTGGAGTCTCTGAGTGCTCTAGTTTTCCTAAACCTTACATTGTGCAGCCAGCCTTTCACAAAAGAAAACTCATTTCTTATACAAATTTAACCACAATATACACCAATGCCACATATGAAGTTTTTACTTGGCAAGTAGCAAAACCTTAATTGGTAGCAATAATTGTAAGCAATTAATATTGCAATAATAATATATTGGTGGTTGATTAAACACATATAAACTCTCCATGGGCCATGGAGAGAAGAAGCACCGTTAAGCTTATTGTTGACCAAATGACCAAAAAGCTCTTGTCTATACAATCAGAGTGCATTGTTCCCAGTCATAAATGTGCAAATTCTACGGCAAAGCCCATAACATCTAGTCTAATCTTAATAAAGTTTTAAGCAGTGTCAACTCAATTAAGTACCTGTTGAATGACAAAGTCTGCCTGTTGTTTAGCATAATAATGCTCCGATGGATGAAGTTTTCCAATTATAGTTAGCAGTTCTGTACCTGACAAATATCTGTAAAATCGAAGTTAACTAACATATAAGAACAATAAATCCAAAAGCAAAAGGTCAGTTAACGTTAGAAGACTAGCAAATTTAAAAGATAAGAAATCTAGTTAAGCACCCATCATCGTCTTTGTCAAGCTCTGCAAACAACTTTTTTGCAGGAGCGTCCTTAGAGACATCAAATACGTGTGACGAATTATGACCCTCCTCTTCATAGTTTCGTACCAGATCAAAAAGCCCATGGAAAAATTCTTTGAAATTAAGCTTCCCATCTTTGTCAGTATCTCTTTCCCTGAGGGAAGATAAGATCAAGACATATATTAATCCTAAAGTAGCCAAATAAATTTATGTCTCCTATATTGCTCGTGAGGAATGTGTACAAGGAAATATATTGGAATAATCATTAAAATGCATGAATCACATAGTTATCATAGTAAGTAACACCTGACAGTTAATAAAAAAAAATTGATCCTTTCTATCACTGTTGGCTAGATTACAAGGCTTAGATATAAAATTGTCCATGTAAGCTTTACGGGCTGGGTTTTGTCACAAGAAAAAAAAACAATATCAGATAATTTTTATCTTAGGATGAAATAAGCAACTGCAGGTAAATATATGAATACTGGTACAATTGTACAGATACATATCCTGCATATTCCATACAAGTGTACTTACAAATAATGCAACCAACGGTAAACATATCAAAATATTCTTGCATCTCTTTCAGTCAACTCCTTGGGTCCAAAGTTTGAAACACCTATCATGCATATTTTTAAAACTATTTTGCAGGTATTAGAGCACAAACAAAGTTTTGTACTGTGGTATAAATAGTTAGTCTTGTGTTTGAAACAAAATAGTCGCTAGCTGCATGTATTTTGCATAAAGCAAACAAGATAAATATTCTTACAACTTACGAAAATGCATCAATAGTTTTTCTTTCCAGTGGGTGAGAGCTATACACACTCCTCACCAAACCAAACAAACCATTCAATATCATTATAAAACACAATAAGAAACAATATCTCAATTGGAACTTTGATGTGAGCTAATAAAAACTCAGTAACTATGTTATGTATTTATAAGAACAGAAACAACAAAACATTGCAATAGTGGTACCTTACTTCTTCATTGCACAACCATTGAAGTAGCATGGGACTACCACTGTCAGCTGGATGCAAAAAGCTAGAAAATAACCAAAAAAGATAATTCACAAGACATGGCTAAATAAAAAGCAATAACAATAACGAGGGTGTAGCATATACAGGTGAACTTTTACTTGATTATACTCACTTGTTGAATTCTGTCAAATTTAGAACACCATCTCCATCTGCATCGGATGCATTGAAATGCTCCTCTTTCCACCAACCCATATTATATCCATATGAATCGTTATCTGTAGGAAACAGCACAATTAAGTTATTACAATATCCTAACATGATAATACGTTAAATGCTTAACTTTTAAGTGGAAAAGGGAATCCTAGGACCATGTAACAAACTAAGCTCATTTAAATTTAATCCACATTAAGTCCTCGTCATTCACCTAATGGATACGATTGATGTGGAAGCCATAAATTAAGCATTGTATAAAAATACACAGTTCCAAAGTATTTAACTGACGTGTATTCTAAAGAAACAGGTGTTTTCAGAATAGGAGTGCATCGCAGATCCATAATTACAGCAACCTTCCCTTGCGATCCATGGTAAAAGAAAGGGGTCACTAATTACTATAATGGTGGAAAAAATGAATATGGCTACCTACTACAAGTCTACAACCACATGCATGCAGAAAGATACATCTCCAGTGACCAAAAGTGGCTAGTATATATTAAAAGTTCAAGAGTATTATGGGCCAGAAAAGAAAAATGTAATATCCAAACAATTATGCAAGAGAGTAGAAATAATGGTGTGCGAAATTTGGATGTGAATTTTAAATATAGGAAATTCCATTAAAACAAATTCTTAAAATTTGTCTAGTATTCAGAAGATGTCTTGCGCCGCCAAGACTTTTCACATGAAGATAATCATTATCAATGAGAAAGTTGATGCTTTGAACTAAAGCAATTTGTCATAAATTTTGAGTGAGTTAACTTTATACTATTCTACAGCTCATATATGTTTGTGACTTAATACAAGGAAATAAGTTTCATTAGGTACATTACTACATTTCCACTTCACTTCCAATCAAGTCAGTAACCTGTAACCTGTAAGTAGGTAATCCTGTATAGTTTCATTCTATCTGAGCCATTGATATATGAATGAGCATGCGAAGCGTAATTGCACTTGGTTACTGATGAGGAATGATAATAGAAAGTTATATATATTATATTGTGATCAGAAATAGTTAGTATGTGTACTAATTGATTAGTATTCGACTTATAATTGATACACATCAGTGTGTATCCTATTTATTAGCATTTGACTTCTGTACTATGTAGTTTGTTGATGAATAATGTTGGTAGGTAGTAGTTAGTAGCTGGTTAGTATTTAAAATAGTAATCTTGGCCAGCTACATTATCCCTATATAAATGCTACTGGACTCCTTGTAAAAGGTAGGCTTCATAATATATACAACTGAGATTATGTATCTTATTGAGCTACTTCCTTCTGCGGTTGGAAATCTATTGGGGTAGAGATTGTTCTGCGGTTCAATCTCTTTTTATTCCATACTTGCTTCTTTATCAGATCTGTCCTACATCTGTTACTCTTTCTATCTCTCCTCTTGCCTATCTATTTTTCCAGTTCTCTATGAATCACTGAATTGTCTCCTTCCATTTTCTGATCCAAGTCTATTTTTCCTTTAGTCATATCTGTTGATCTCGATTGGACCCATTTTGAGCCAGACATAGATGAAGATATTTTTATGCAACTACAGATACACACACAGACTAATTGATATGACTTCCTAGCAAGAATTCACAGGCAATTCTGCACTAATATAGTACAGGATTCCAGGGCTCCAAGTCAGAACAGCATTAGCAAAGTAAGGTTTGTAGATAGTCTGATATTAGATGCATTATTTTCCTTGTTGAAAATGAGAAAGTCATTTTACCTAGGGTTTTGTATGTTCTCTGTTGGGTGATGCATAAAAAGCAAACTTCTGGAGTTTCAGAGATTAGCAATCAATAAGTATGAAAATTAGCTGTCCATTCAGATTATATTCAAGTTCGCTTGACAAATGAGGGCCTCATGACAGTATAAGGAATCTATAGGCTAAAACTTCCATCATTGGTAATGGCTCTAAAATTAGCTTTTTCCTTGTATTTTGCTGACAATTATTCATCCTTTCCATCTTGCATACTTGTAAGCAGCATAAGACGATGAATGAAATCACAAGGGAAAAAACAAGAAGTATATCAAATATGTAAAAAAACAAGGCCAATCAGAAGTTAGTACTAATGGCCTAGACTTTACAACTAAATGGAAGCTGGTGTCATGCTTCTACATTAATATCCTCCTCATCTCCTGTTCTCCCACATTTCTATATGATCCCGAATCTAAGTATAATGATCTAATCCTATGCAAGTTATTCAAGCTAAGCAAAATTACTTCTTTTAAGTATCATTGTATCACCCACAATTTACCAATCAAAAAATATATTATATCGAAACACAACTAAGAAAACACACAATTACCTGAATTTCTAGTCCAACTAGGGGGATCATACTCAGCATACGACACGAACCCATCCCGATTCTTATCATGAATCTCCATATCCCTCCTACTCCTATGCAAAGTCTCCCTCTGAGCCTGCTTCACATTCCACTCCGTAAACTCACCTTCACTCAAAAAACCATCTTGTGGACTCACATCGATTTTCGGAAACAACAAAACAATCCTATTAGTCACATTAAACTTCTCCTCATCATTCAAATAATCCTCAGCATCCATAAAATCCTCCCATTCGGGTTGTGATTCTTCGCCAGGGGCAGCATCATCCAACTTAAACTGTGACTTCTCCCATACCCTATCTTCCCTCTTCAATTCAATATCAGCTACAATGGGATCAAAGGGTATTGGGGTGGGCTTAGAATGGTCGGAGAAAGTGAAGTTTGATCGGAGTTTGAGACGGCGGTGACGGCGGTGCGGGGGTTTAGTGGTGGTGGGGTGGTGGGAAATCAAGAAAAGGAGGAGAATGGCTATTGTAATGTATATGATTACAGAAACTTGGCCCATATTGTGTAGCTATACACACATAGATAGATTATAGATACATATTCAAGGTGGGGTTGAAGGGAAATGTGAAAGATCTGTAAATGAGAAAAGAAGGAGAAAGAATGTTGAGGATCTGTTAAAGACTTTGATGTGAAAAGCTAGTAATGATGCAATTAAACAACACACAGTTTTGAAAGATATGATCAAATCAGTGTAATGTATATACAAAATAATAGAGTGTATGTAATATAGTAAAATTTAGTCTAGTTGGGATAGGAATGCTAGGAGCTACGAGGCGTGCGCCGTGCAGGGTCCAATCTCAACATCAAACAACATTAACGTGAAAAATTAATGGGTCTGTTTGGTAAAAACTAGTTTCGTAAAAGACGCTAAGCGGTTCTAAGCGGTGAGAGGAACTTTTAGCGCTTAGACGGGTTAGGCAGACCCTAGACGGATTTCTAAGCAGGACGTTAAGCGAATTAGTAATATATATTTAAATATTTAGATATAATATTATTATATTTAAAATTAAAATTATGTAGTAATAAGAATTTAAACTTATAATATTCTTAATAAAATATATTTTTTAAAATTTTAAATGTAATTATAGTCATATTTAAAAAAAAAAATTAGCTTAATAACCGCTTAATTTTTTAATATTCCGCTTAATGACCGCTTAATCCGCTTACTAATCCGCTTAATTTTAAAAAATGTTTAATCACCCACTTACTATAAAATCGAAACATTTTATACCCCGATTCCGCTTAGGCGGCCGCTTAATCCGTTTTTTAGAACACTGCTAAAAACAAACTTGTACTTTTATGAAATTATGTATATAAGGGTATAATCGGAAGGAAGTGATCTTTAAATTTATAAAATTTTACTATAAATTTCCGTGGATAAGTTTATAATTTTTTTGTAAATTCAGCGTGTTACGTTGTCTATTAGCACTTGTTGCTGTTGTTTTAGATTTTCCTTATCTACAAAAAATTATAGTGGATAGATAATTAAAGTAACAATCGTTGTCGGTTGACCGACTATTATAATAAATATATGGGAAAAAAAGTTAAAAGTTCATTTTTTTGAAACGAAGAAGGTAACAAATTTGATAATCATTTTTTGAGTAATTTTTTTGAAAAATGTATAAAAAATAATGTTATGAAAATTGTTTGATTTGTTGGAGTAATCATTTTTAACACAATTTTTATTAATGAGGTCAAAATTTAATTTTATATTGTTCAAATCAAACTCATTTAAATTGATAAGTGTTGCAGAAGTGGAGTTGAATGCAACTTGATTAATTATGAAATATTCTTGCTAGCAACAAATAAGAATGATAATTAATAAGTATATGATGCAAGCAAACTAAACAGATAAAATGAAACAGTGTTTAAACTTCAAAAAATAATTTTATTATTTTTTGTTTTGTTACAATTGTCTGGAGAATAATTTCAATTTTGATAGATACAATAACAATAAGTTTGCTAATGTTTCTGTACTTAAGAAAATCTAGCTCAATTGTATAAGAGAAAATATTTATGAGATATGTGTATTTATACTGAAACACATATCTCAATTACAAGTGTACTTTCCCTTATTTCTAGAACAAAACTTGAAATAAAAATTTTGTTTTTTCTATTCAAATTTGTCTTCATTCCATTTATAGATAAAGCAGCTCTGAGATATGCAGAAATCTTTGACTCTTTGAGCACGCTTTACCTTTTGCTTGTATTCTCCCAAGTTACAGTAGTAGACTTGACAGACTAGATAGAAATGTCCAAATCATTCATTGTATTTTCACTATCTAGTCTGCTACCTGAAACAGACTGTCAGCTTCACTAAAAGTATACTGTCAACTTTTAACTCCTCTGTGATGACAGTATCTTCGGCTCCGCATACATTGCTGTCAAACTAGATAATCCATGAAACATACTTTCTCCAAAGCTGTTATCAACTATCCCCACCAATGTTGTTGTCAACTACTCCGCCAAAGTTGTTATCAATAAAACTTGTAGTCTTCAATTCTTCATCAAATACAACAAATTTTCTCAAACTAAGCTCCTCTAGACTAAGGAAATCTTCAATTGCAGTTTGAGCTTCCTTCCTCACTTCTTCTTGGGTATCTTCATTTCATGCAAATTTTCAAGAGCTTTCAGTGCATTCTTCTCTTCATTTATTCTGGCATAACTGGAGACACAATCAAGAACTAGCTTCACAAATTTGTAAGGTAGATCTCTCAAATCATAATAGGTGTAGTAGTTCTCCACTAGTCCACTAGAAATATAGAGATATTTCATTCCAAGCATATCAGCAATGAATCTGTCCTTTGTAGAAGAGAAAATTTATTTCACCCTCATTCTATCCACCTCATCATCCTCTTGAGATCTAGATTCAATGATTTCTCCTGTTACTGCACTTAAATTCCTTTCAGTCTTTAGAAGTGAACCTGCAGTCAATCTTAAAATTCTCATGAGATTAGCAGTGTTGAGAACTCCAAAATCTTCAGCCTTCACCTTCATGGTGTCAATGATGATTCTTAGTGGATTTGTAAAGACATGAGACACATAGTTTGGTTTTCTGGAGTATTGATCATTCAGCTTAGCACACTTTAGATCAATCTCAGCTTCTTTGATTTGTTTGTTAATCCTATCTATATCCTTCTTTGTGGTTTCGACATCAGCATCAAATTTTCTTGCCTTCTCCCTTTCTTCCATCCTCTTCTTCCCCTTCAAATCATAGATTTCCAGAGCTTTATTCTTGAGATCAAACACCTCTAAATTTTTGATATTGAGGAGTTGTCTCTTGATGAGTTCTGTGATTTGAGGTTCCTTCTCGGCCAATATCCTCAATTGATTAAAGGTGATCTCTTCTGCAGATCCACTAGTGTTGTAGAAGATAATTCTTTCAGGATTCCTGAGAAGACATTTTTGAGTCCTCTCATAGTCTACTTTTTTTTCAAACTCCTACTTCCTCTTTGATTGAATGATCCTTTGGATTGTTAGGATAAACTTCTGCTCCTTGGGATAAGGATACTCTTGCAGTTGCTCCACAAGCTTCATTAGGAGTCCAACATTTTTGTCTTGCAAGGAATCCATGCTCCAGAATTCCTTGACTCCGTCTTCATTGGCAAACCTTAGTCTATCAGAGTAGATGACTGGCTCAGGTTCTTCTTCTTTAGCATCATCCAAGGGATATGGTTTGAATGAATCCATTAGCTCTAGGAATTTCCTGATCAGCATCCCCCTGAAGACTTGAGTCTTGATATTTGTTCCATGGATGATTAATAACATTCTCCTGACTAAGAAGTAGCTGGCATTCTTCAATTCATAATTCATCTCCTCCATTTCTCCATTTGCGTAGTGAAGAATTATCTTACTTAGAGAATTGAATTCAGACCACTCAACATCTACCTTGATCAATAAATCTGCCTTGGATTGAGCCAAGTTGTTGATTGTAGGCCTCCTCACATCCAAGCATTCTTTATGAAGTACTTCTGTTACCAGCTTCCACTCTTTTCTGCTAGGCTTCCTGCTTGAATGTGGCTTTGGTCTCTTAGCCCTTGTCTTCCTGCATTTGTTGGATATAGAAATTTTGCTTGACAGTAACTCTTCCATCACTTCTTTTGACAGTGACTTTGAAGTTACTGTCAATACAGGCTTGACAGCAGGTTCTGGCTCCTTGATAGTAAACTCCACCTTATTTCTCCTAACAGAAATCTCACTAACTATCTTCTCATCTTCTCCATTATTTTCCCCATCCTTATCACCAGTCCCAGAGGTCCCTGCATCACCATTATTATTTTTGGACTTGGAACTACCTGCACTTCCATCAGGCTTTTCATCATCATCACCACCATATTTTCTTCCTTAATCTTTCTTCTTTGTCTCCCTATATTTCTTCTCTTTCAACCTCCTTAATTCCTCAACCAACATCCTTATTACTTCACTTCTTTCTTCAGTTCTTGGTAGCTAGTTGAAGTAGTTGAAAGCTTCTTTTACTAACCTAGGCCTACACAAATTGACTTTGTCCAAGTTCATTGATCTGTATTTCCCATCTGTTGAGCTACTGAACTTGATACAAAGATGATTGAGAGTAATCTCAAAAAGTTTTTCAACCACCATTCTCTGCGGGATTCTTTTCAAATTCTCATTGAGTCGGGACTTGTCTGTCTTGATTTTAAGCTTGATGGCTTCAATTACTGTAATCTCCAGCCTGCTCAAATATCCCATACTAATATACCAACTGAAGCCACTCTCAGTCCTGACAGAGATCACCCATTTGTTGCTCTTTAAAACCATGACAACAACTCTATTTGTTGACTCCTTCATGGCTTCAGAAAATTTTCTAGGATCTCTGTTTGAAGAGTTTCTAAGAGCATTTATCCTATCATTGAAGCTAGCATCCTGGAACACCCTGATATTCTCATTCTCATCCATCATTAGTAGAGATGCTTCTTCATCATTCAAGTCCTCCTTCTCTTCAACTATAAAATCATCATAATCTTCCAGAAACAACTTCTCCTTTCCTTTCCCAGCTACATGAACATGGGCCTTCACAACTCCCTCCCTGATCACAATTCCTTTCTCCACCTTATTACCTCCAAACTTTTCAGCCATCTCAGTGGCCACCTTGGACAACAATGCCAATTGACCCTCCCCCTGAGATGTAGCTTATGTCTCCTTATCACTCCTTTCAACTTTCTCAGCTACAAACACTTCACCAACCTCCTTCTCCCCCTTAGTTGAGTTGGCAGCTGTAGAGATTGTGAATTTACTTTTCAACTCCTTTAATTTCTCAAACACAGCCTGAAAGCCCTCATTCATGCATTTTTCAAACTTCTCCATCTTGACTACCATCTTGATTTCTCCCCACAGTTGCCACCTGCTTAGACAATATAGACACCTTCATTGAAAGGGATTTCAACCTTCCATCTGGTTTTTTGGTGCCATCTTTTATTGTATGACCATGCTCAAAGCCCTCTCCTTTTACCAGGGTTTTTCTCTGCCTCTCTATTTTTTCTGGTTCAATTCTATCTCTTTTTTTACTTTTATTTTTTCACACCCTCACTCATCCTAGGTGCAAGGGACTGAGCAGGTACACCTTGCACAGTTGGTTTAGATTTTACCTTCATGACTGAGGAGATATGAGCTGAATCACTATCTTAATGTGCTTCAATCTCTTAAGAGTTACTGTCAGGATTAGGAGTGTTGATAGCATCTTCAGCTTCAAAGTTACTGTTAATAGGAGTGTTGACAGTAACTGAGTCATTAACAGCATCAATGGTTGTGACAATAGCCTTAACCAATGGAGGGACAATATCTTCTACCCTTTGAGTGAAAGGTTCTTGTGTACTGCCAAAGAGAGACTCCATGGTAGGCTGCTCCCCCAAATCAAAATGAGATGTATCATATTGAAATGAGGATTCCTCCATGTGCTCAAAGTCAAATATGTGTGTAACTACAAGTGGGGGCTTATGTTGAGTGAGTTCAATATGTGGTGAAAACTCTGTACAAGTTACCATGAAAGACTTGCCAAGTTAAATAGGTGCCCCCTGTTGAGAGGAGACATTTAAAAATGAGCTATTATCCCTTTGAAGTTCTGTGCCCTTTTGAGAGGACACGGACTGAGTGACAGAGGTTAATGTCCTTGCCCTCTTCTTCTTAGTCCCACCAGGACTCTCTGTGGTTTCATTGACATTTCCATCCTTATTTGCTGCACTTTGTGCAGTTACTCCCTCAACAACTTCATACACTATTTCTAACCTAGAGGTTGAGGATCTCTTCTTTATAGAAACCTGATCCTTTTGAGAGGATACAGGCTCTTGGCTGATAATAATACACTATCTAGAGGCTCTAACAGACTTGAAAGGTTGTGAGTGTGTGTTAGGAATGGAGAGGTCTGTTAGTAATTGTGCCCTAGAGACAATTACTTTATTATTTTAAGGAAAATATTTTATTATTAAGGATTATGTTTTATTGATTATTATTTCTTATGTTTTAGTTACTGCGTAATAAATTGAAAGTATAATAAATGTCCTTGGAATTTTGATATGTATTATATATCTTAAAGTATGTGACATAAAAATGAGATTATATGAATAATATCTTACTCCTAAAATTCCCTAGTCGAGTATTATTATTTAAGGACAATAATAATGCAATAAGACTAGTATGTTTGTTGACAGATGACCACATCTCATTGGTCATAAGTATAGTGATACTAAAGTCAAGAACATAAGTGCATGGCATTGGAATGACCCATTTTGAGATTCTACATGTTAATAAGTGTCATAAGTAATTCTCACTATGATAATGGTGTAATGATCCTTTGACCTGAAATCATTATATTTCTATACGATAATTAATATACTTTGATTACATTAAAAGTTACCTTTGACCGGGTGATGATAAAAGTGGACATTGGGTATATAATGAATCGTATGAGAAATATGAATGATCTAGATGAGATTTACTCCTCCTAATTTTAGGAGTGATATTATTGGCCTCTTGTTTGAGTTAGACTATGAAATGCACGGCCGTGCTCAAATGTTGATTTGATTTTAATAGTCTACTCTTCAATAAAGAAAATAAAGATTAAATTATGAAGAGGATGACACGAGACATGCCTTGAGTTTAATCTATAATATCAAGATTAAATTGATTATATTACATGGAACATTATTTACGAAAGGCTTAATCTAATCACTGATTTTATTATTATTACTTGGGTAGCAATGGTGTATTACTAGATGCCGCTCATTGTTTACAATTTTAATTAGATATTAAAATTGTTGCCAACGTAATAATAACTTACATGGACACACACAAAGAATGCTTGAAGGAGAAATAATTTAAATTATGAATTTAAATTAAATAAGTAATTTATTTTATTTATGATATTAATTAAGTATGATTTAATTAATTATATAAATAGAATAAATGAATTACTTAAATTAATTCCAAAATTAGTAATTAATGAATTAAATGAGACTTAATTAAATAATTTTGAATTTTAAATTAGTATTAATTATAATTATATTATAATTAGAAAACTTATTCATCTCTCTATATAATCTCTTTATGGCTGATTTAATAAAAAACACATATTTTCTAAAACCCTAGCTGTTTTGAGAAAATAGGAAGATAGAGAAAAAGAAACTAATACACATCAATCCTTCATGAAAAGTGTTCGTGTGGATACCGTAGAGCGTAGATCGCGAGAGCGGGATACGTGGTGATTAAACAAGTTTTGGACCTCCATTAATCTTCCATTAATGAACCGTTAAAGCTTTTAAGGTATTTATTCTTTATCTCCGAATTAAATCTTTTGTTTTCGCATGGATCATGCGGAGGATTTCGATTTATATTATGTTTTGTATTTATTTTTCATGTTTTTCCGCTGCGTTTGTGCCTCGAAACCCTTCAAGTTCAACTCCATTCTCATCACTCAAAGAAAAGACAGAAAAATCTCCCACAATTCTTAAATTGAGTGAGTTTATTATAGACCTCATGTGGTCGGTAATAAATAAACCCAACTAAGAATTAAGGGGTTTGCTGGAAAGTATGTAGTGAGTGTTTTTCTTTAATGTGGGGGACTCCATACATTGTATACTATCTAGATCAATTATGTCTACGGAAGAATTAATGATAAGCATAAAAAATCGAGGATAATATATTACCGGCCTCCTGCTTTCCTTCTTGCCTAGCACTAGTTTAAATAGCGGCATCAGGAGCTTTCCAATGACGATTCTATAATTATGCACCATAGAGTGCACAATCTTCCTGATATAGGCTGTGACCTCATTCCAGCCGCTGGTTTTGCTAGACATGGCTCGAGTGACAACATCCATTATCATGCTCCACTCCTTGACTAGGTACTTCCTATCCATCCCCCCCGATGGATACCATTCTTCTGAATTTGGGCTTGTCTTGGGTCCAGTATACCAAATCATTCTGAAAAACCTGGCTAACTGAGCATCATTAGCAGGCTCCTGGAATAGAGAACCTTTTTCAGCTTCAACATGAAGATCAACATTGATATGGGTTGAGTCGATGGTGTAGGCGGTGTTGTTGATTTGGAAGGTTATGGTGCTAGCATCCTGCTCCCCTCACATGTAAAAGAGGTCCAAAGTTATGACAATCTAGGAATCTCCAGCATTGGGCTTTCAGTAAGAGCGTATGACATAAATGAGTTATTCATGAAGCCAATCAAAGGCTTGAAGGCTTCTCCTGCTTCACACACCATAACAATGGTGGTGAAGTTGGTTTGGGCAAGTGTACAAAACATTTAAGGTCCAGACATGGTTGTAGAAGAAATAAATATTAAGAAATTTGGCTAGAAAAGAGAAAGAAACGAACTGAGTTGTAGAGAGAGAATATAAGGTTTAGAGCAAAAGAGTATTAGAAAAAGTGAAGAGTGTAAGAAAATTTATTGTTTGTATTTATATGAAGTGAAAAGAAACTGTCAAGAAAGAATTTTAATCAATTAAATTGATAGTTATATGCTTAATCCATTCCTTTTGACAGTAACTCATGCGCTAGAATTTATAAACACTCTTGATAGTGATATTAGCGGTTAAAGAATAAGTAAATAAATAAATAACCCTGATGTAATTGTTGACAGTATGTTATGCAGAGATTTAAAAAACTATGATGTCAATGAATACTGACAATAAGTATTGACAGTAAGTTTTAGTCCCGCATATTATGTTGTCAAGACATGACAGTATGTTATGCGGGGATTTAAAAAACTATATTGTCAATGCATACTGACAGTATATTGTTAATAATAAGTTTTAGTCCCTTATACTATGCTGTCAAGACTCTTTCAAGTGATCTACAATAACTTGTTATTTCCCTTAAGTACAAGAAGCTTGTAGAATGAGGGGTTGAATACAAACTTAAGAATTATTTTAAATTCTTGCGGATTTAAGTTTATTCAATAATAATGTTTGAGTGTTTGGAAAGATTAAACAAAAAGAAAGAGCTGGAAGAATTAAAAAGAAACTTGAAAATAAATCTGTTAAAATTACTAGTGGTTTGGTTTTTCCACTAGTGAATATTTTTGCTTTCAATAAACCTTGGTCTTAGAACCAAGCTGTTTACAACATATGAATAGAACTAAGCACTACAATAATTTTATATCTCTCTATTGTGTTATTCTTGTTCAACTTTCTTATGTTTGCTACAATGAACTGCTAAACCATATATAGCAGCTCATTTTTATTTTTATTTTCTATCGACTGATAAAATGCATAAAATATATTTTACAATGTTTACATTAAAATAGAATGTAGCTAATTTCACAGTCTTCATAGGCCTTTGCCTTATTCTGGACAAGTCTTTGTCTTATTCTTCTCCTTAAAAACTGTGTTCCCTTGAAAGTCTTCACAGTTCTGACAGGACTGTCTTGCATTGATTTAAACTCCTGCAAAGATCCCTTTCATTTGCCTTTAACTATTTTGGGAAACTTTGATCAACTGATCATTGATGTGAAGCTTATCAGTTGAGCCTTCTTTGCTTATTTATCGATGGATAAGTTATCCATTGATCCATTGATGTATTAATAGATATTTGAGCATCCATTGATTCCCTTATCCATTGATTGCCTTTTATTCGTTGATTGCTTTGATGCTTTTATTCGTTAATGAAGATCCATTGATTTGACTTTTGTTGACCTTTTATCCATCGATTAATCATTCATATCCATTGAATTCTTTATCTGTTGATCACTTCATTTGAGAAAATTCTGACTTGGAATATTTACACTTTGTCAATCATTCTTCACATCCATTGATGAGCTATCAATCGAAATTAATAAACATCAGTTGATTAGATGATCACATCCATCGACATATTACAATCAATTGTTAACATAAGGAATTCTAAATCACTATTACAATCTATTTTATTAGTTGATTAACAATAACTTCAATTAATAAATAGTTCCCTGGTCAATGGATATTTATAGATCAAATATCCATTGATCAGTTATAAAATTAAGATCAAAATTACAATTCTATGTAATTTTTTATCATCATATAACATGATTCCTAACATAACATATCACAATATGACAGTATATTGACAGTATAGATAAAATATACTGTCAAGACATTTGATAGTACTTTTTATTAACACCATATGAGATAAATTACTAAAAATAAATTAGTTAACCTCTCGGTGAAATTTCATCATGTGTACCCACTATGATAGAAATCAAAACATCTTAACAGGCCATTAATTCCTTGACAACAAAGTATGCGGAGCCGAAAATACAAGGAATGATTTGGACATTTCTATCTAGTATGTCAAGTCTAATACTGCAACTTGGGAGAATACAAGCAAAAGGTAAAGCGTGCTCAAAGAGTCAAAGATTTCTGCATATCTTAGAGCTGCTTTATCTACAAATGGAATGAAGACAAATTTGAATAAAAACAACAAAATTTCTATTTCAAGATTTGTTTTAGGAATAAGGGAAAGTACACTTGTAAATGACATATGTGTTTTAGTATAAATACACATATCTCATAAGTACTTTTTCTTATGCAACTGAGCTAGATTTTCTTAAGTACATAAACATTAAAAAACTCATTGTTATTGTATCTATCGAAACTGAAATTATTTTCCCGACAGTTGTAGCAAAACAAAAAATAATAAAATTATTTTTTGAAATTTAAACACTGTTTCATTTTATCTGCTTTGTTTGTTTGCATCATATACTTGTTAATTATCATTCTTATTTGTTGTTAGCAAGAATCTTTCATAATTAATCAAGTTGCATTAAACTCCCCCCCTTCTACAACACTTATCTTATCTAACAACTGGTATCATAGTAGCATGTTTAACATATCTAACCTGAAAAGATCCAAGATGAGTGCACAGAAAGTAAGTAGTATAAAAATACCCACCTTTGACAAAGAACATTACAATCTTTGGAAAAGAAAAATGATGTTGTTCATAAAAATAGTCAATCCACTTTATCATGGCATTTTGAAAAATGGTCATTTTATACCTCAATCATATGTACCTAAAATCACAGTGTAAGGTGAGACAATACCTGCCCACTGGATTCCTAAAAAGGTTTCAGAGTACAATGATACTGAAAAAGAAAAAGTATCTCTGGATGATTGTTTACAGTTTATAATCATTGAAGCACTTGACAATGTTATGTACAACAATATTGTCAACTGCACAAGTGCCAAACAAATATGAGAAACCATTGAGATACTGTGTGAAGGAACAGAAGATGTGAAAGGCAACCAAAGACAAATCCTGGTGTCTCACTATGAGGCTTTTATGGCCAAGTCAAATGAAGGGTTGACTGAGATGTTTGAGAGGTTCAACAAATTGATAAATGACTTGTAGCTGCATGGAAAGTTTTATGACAAGAAGGAAGTAAACATGAAATTCATGTTAATACTTCCTGACCATCTGGAGCACAAGATTACTGCTATAATATAAGGAAGAGATATGTCAAAAGTATCTCTTGAAACTTTGTATGACAGTCTCAAAACCTATGAGTTAAAGCTGTTATAAAATAGAGCTATCTAGTCTGGCCAAAGAGGAAAAATGGCCAACATCTCAAATGCTCTAGTGGCTCAAGATCCAAAGATGTTGCAGTTTCAAGAGTCTCAACATCAACAACAAATCAAGATTGAAGAGGTTACTGATAAAGATGAAAGTATTACTCTTGAACTCAAGGATGGTGATGAAGATGATTTCTACACCCTGGATGAACTTGACAACATGGAAAATAAAAATATGGCATACATGGCAAGGAAGTTCTCAAACCTGAGATTCAAGAAGAACATGTCCTTCAAACCCAAAGCTTAAAGCTCCTAGATAATCCATGAAACATACTGTCTCCAAAGCTGCTGTCAACTATTCCCACCAATGTTGTTGTCAACTACTCCACCAAAGTTGCTGTCAGTAAAACTTGTTGTCTTCGATTCTTCATTCTCCGCCAATTTTACTGTCAATGGAATAGTTGCTGTCAGTAATACTTGTTGTCTTCAAATCTTCATTCTCCGTCAAGTTTACTGTCAATGAAATAGTTGTTGTCGTCTGTTTCAATTGTGATGTCACTTGTAGTGTACTGTCATAGGCTTAAGTACTTGAAATGTTGTTGTCTGAGTTTTGAATCATGTTATGCATGAACACTTAGTGAACTTCTACTACATGACTTATTTTTATTCTTTTGTACAAGAAAGTAACTTTCAAATGTACTGTCACTTAACTAATACTTATTAAGTGTACTGTTTTCAAATGACTACTAACTATACTGTCAATATACATATGGCAATATGTTTTACTTACCTTATTTAAACTTAAAATTAAGTACATTAGTTGATTATATCACAATCCCTAACATTGATCAATTTCGAACAAGAAAGATACTCCAAATTTATATATCTATATTATAATATTTTAAACAAAAGTTAGTAAAAGAATATACATTTAAGTCTATATTAGTCAATCAATTTGTTCAAGTGTATTTGTAAAAATTCGTTTTCAGGAAAGAATTAAATTCAATATTAAGCCAAGCAGATTATTCGTACTATTTAGAAGAGTGAGAAATAATTGTGTGTTTTTCTATCAAATAACTTTTATATTCATACGAATTACAAATAATTTTTAAAAATTGAATAAATTTATGAATTTAATTTAAATGTATTATTTTTTGAGATTTATGAGTTATAATTTGATGATCGTGAACAATACTTCTAATTCGTGATATGTCCTTAGTGAAAGCAATATTTCTCATATTGGAATCTTACATTTAACTAAATTATTAGTTACTAAATATCATATAATAATAAGATAAAACATTTAATAATATTTTTTTCTAGATTATGATCAAATTATCGAGTATATATTAATTAATTGAACCAATTGACACAGGAACATTAAAATGCGTTTAATCAAGTGATACAACATATATTTCAAGCTTCCTAATAATTTATATATTTTATTAAATACAATTAAAATTTTGTAACTCGCCAATAATTCATTAATATTACGTGTTGATAAATAAATATATAGCAATTAATATAGATAAATAATGATACCTGTATTAATTATAAAGTAAATAGTATTAGTATATATTAATAAATATGAGATATTAATTTATATGATAATATAATAATTAATGTGAATGTTAAACTAATATATAAGTGAAGTGATTTTAAGGTTATAATAGTATAAATATATTAAATATTAGGGTATAATAGTAAAATTACATTGAATAAATTGTTTCTACAAAAAGGTGTGTTGTCGGACACATAGATTAAATTAAACTATAAGCATGTTGTGGGACACATAGATTAAATTAAACTATAAGTATTTAAATATTAAAACTCAACTATGTGCACAATCAATTCAAGAATTAGGGTTTTTCAATTATCTTATTTTGCTAAAAACAATTCTTGTAAGATTTATATTAACATTTAATGTCACTCCTATAATCAAGCAAAATATAATTGTAAACTATTAAAATGAAAAAAATTATAGTATCATAACTCGCCTATCATTCTCACGATCCAATATTTGAATTATGTATATCATATCATGTACTAAAATTATATCTCTTCGTCCCAATTTGTTGTAATTCATATAGTTAAATGTTCGTAATTTCAATAATTTTGTTAAGTCCTTAATGATAGATTTGTAAAACTAGAAAATTCACAATATAATCAAACAAATATGTTAAATCAACGAATATCATCTAATTCCCGAATTTATGGAATTAGTTACTTATAAATAAATAAATCAAACACATATATATAATGAGAAATATATTTATAAGAGTTAAGAGTAGAAGAATACAATTTAAAAAGTCTCTTAAAACTTGAATTGAATTCTTTCAATTCTTATCCTATCTCTCTCTCAGTAATACAGCTCTTTTTTTATAAACTCTAGTAATTAATAATTATGTGGGCTTTTAAGAGTCATACAAGGTATAAAAAGAGACATAAAACAAAATATTAATGCTATAGTATTAAAATTTCCCCCACCTTTAGGACCTTGAACGTCAAATACAGGGATTCGAAAGAATCTGCATCAGGGGATCCTCAGTCTTTTTTTACTCCTTGTACTCTCAATATTGTCCTACGAGTATCTAATCCAAGTTAAAATGCTATTAATAATCCTAATCAAGGACTAAATCATTACAAATAAAAAATAAATAGGAAAAAATATTTGTTATAAACTGTGTAAATTTAACATGCATCAGATAACAATATTAGACATAAAAATAAATCGTTTTTAATAATATAATCACATAAACACCTATATATTAGAGTTAAATAATACAAATTAAGTTTTTTTAATTTAATATACCAAATACTAAATTTTAAAAAAATATTTAGTTCATTCCCCAAACACAAAACAATTTTAAATATTTTTCATTTTTTTTAAAATAATATTATTAAAATAACAAACCGATTAGACCTTATTAAAAATATAAAAAGAGTAATGTTAGGTGCACAGAAATGAATATAGAAATGTGTACAGAATGAGGTGGATTCCACTATCTTTTGTTTAATATTATATTTTTTATTAGTTCACGTTTACTTTTCTTTTTGTTAATAATATCAGTAGTTTATTATTATATTTTTTCTTTTTTTTCTAATGTTCTTTTCTTGGATAACTTTTTATTATTAATTATATATTCATATCTTGTTTAATTGTTTTTAAATTTTCACGGGTTTAATTCTTCTCGTATAGTATGTTCACTGAATTACATTTTTTTTAATTTATACTCCAAAAATATTAGTACATTTTATTATATGTATCATAATTTAAAAATAAATTTTTAATTTAATATTTTTATATATACACAAAATAATATAATCTAATATATATTATATATCGGTATCTAAAAATATTTCATAAATATGTATATATTCTTTCTTTTAACTGTTGAATTGTATATAAAGTACGGTAATATATATGTAACATATATATTATACTATATTTCGTGTATATATAAAAATATAATATTAAAGTAAAATAATAATTTTGGTGTATAATTAAATTAAAAAATATTATTCAACAAACAAACTATACAAGAAGAAATAAAAAACTTTTAGAAAAGATACGAACGAATAAATTAATAAAAAAATCCAAAAACAGAATACTAAGAAGTAAAATATATATATATATATATATCAACTAACAGTATTACTCTACCTTTTTGACGAAAGAGAAATAATATGAGCGTAATAAAATAAGAGTGAAATTCAGAGTCATTTTATACGCATTTATGTGCATCTAACCTTATATAAAAGTTATTATTACGATTAAATAACCCAAATAATAAGAAGGGTTTATCTCTGTGTTCCCCGTCCCGGGCCCACCCCACCCCACCCCACCCCACCCCACCCCATATATACAGTATATTACAAATTCATGCTTTCGTTTCTTTCTCGTTGTTTCCCAAGCTTCAGATCACTCCACATTTGCTCTCCCCACCAAGGTATATCTTTCATGTTTCTCCCCAATTTATCAACCTTACTTTTTTATTTAATTATATGTATGTTTTTTTAATATTTATTCATTTATTTTAATTACAGTCTGAAAAAATGGACTCTGCTGCCATAACTTACTGCACCAAACCTGTTTACTCATCACTCCCGGTAATCTCTACAACCCCATTTCCTCCCCCCTCATTTTTATATATGTTTTGTGTGTATATATTTAATTTACTGAGTTCTTGATGTTAAAGATTTGATTTTTCTTCAGTGGGATTGAATGTTTGATTTGATTATTGATTGGAATAGTGAGTGGCCCTTTTAAATTTTGTTTATGTAGCCTATGTTTTTTTATGTAATTGAGGTTTGCTTTGGGAGTGTATGTGGGAGTGTATGTTGAAAGGTGGTGGGAAATGGTTGATTATTTTGTGGTGTTGTGTGTGTATAAACTCGGGCATTTTGATTAGCATAATTGTGCGAGAAAAACTGTAAATTGTTAATGCATATAGACGTATAGTCGTGGTTCGTGCTTGGAAGGATCACATAGATTATTTTCAAAGATGGGTATTTTCAAAGATCACGTATGAATTTCTATGAGGACGTATTACATGATTATTTGTCATTCTGATAAACAAGTCTTGTTGATTTTACTATCGTAATTTAAATTTGCAGAGACTGTTTAGTGGGAGCTCTTCTGGAATCAAAAGCTCACAATGTAGTTTCATGGTGGGAAGAAAAGTGAATTTTCCTATGCAAAGAATCCAATCTTTTCAAGTTAGTCAAGAATGCGGGAAACATGGGGCAGCTCTTAGTGTTAATTGTAAAGCTGATAAAATTCTAGTGGCAAACAGAGGAGAGATTGCTGTTCGTGTCATACGCACTGCTCATGAGATGGGGATACCTTGTGTTGCTGTTTACTCAACTATTGATAAAGACACCCTTCATGTGAAGCTGGCCGATGAATCAGTTTGTATTGGCGAAGCACCAAGTAACCAATCGTACGTTTTCCTACCTTTCTCGTCTCTGGGCATGATATTTTGAAGTAGGATGACTGTGAAGTGTTTTTTTATGGTGTATAATTTTCATTGCAGGTATTTAGTTGTTCAAAGTGTCCTCTCTGCTGCTATAAGCCGTGGATGCACAATGCTTCATCCAGGATATGGCTTCCTGTCCGAGAACGCGCTTTTTGTTGAAATGTGCAGAGAACATGGAATCAACTTTATTGGGCCAAATGTAAGTTCTTGCTACTAGTGACTGGTCAATCCTCAATTCCTCGGTGAATTTTTGTAGATGGTTTTCCATAATGACATCATCTTGTACAACAAGTACAGTACTGTCGGAACATATTTGGTCTTTCTTTTGTTAAGCAACATTTTTGGTCATTTACATGCAATTTTCATTCAAATTGAGAACTATTGCCAACTTGTGAGTATATAGTTATAACCTCTTACTCTTGTCAAGTGACCTTCGGATTTCTGATTAGGGGAGTAAAAGATGTCAAAATATTATAAAGCATTATGTTTGTGTAAGATTTTTTATAAACATAATTGAGTATAATGGTTAAGATTGATTCTGGTTCAAGAGTAAATGAATGTCTGGTTTCTGCAGCCTGACAGCATTCGTGTCATGGGTGACAAATCAACTGCTAGGGACACAATGAAGAATGCTGGGGTTCCAACTGTTCCTGGGAGCGACGGCTTGTTACAGGTATAAGCTATGATCTATATATAAGAAATGGTGACCTCATATTATTTGAAGTGGCTTGCTGACTCATATATACTGTGCCAATAATTGTCATAATAGAGTACTGAAGAAGCTGTCAGACTTGCTGAGGAGATCGGTTACCCTGTAATGATTAAGGTAAACAATCTCGTATTTGTATATCAAGTCTCCAAATGCCTATACTATAAGTAATTAATGTGATGAATGACATCTTTTTGTATTATTCTTAGTCTGTTCAACTTCGTCTGTATAAGAGTATGCAATAATATTTAGTGTTTGGACCCACAAGATTTCGAATAGGACATAATCTGGCAGAAAGACACCAAGTGCATGACCCCAGAGGATATTGAGGTTGTTCTCTCAGGAGGCTTAATAGGCATGAGTAATATATTTGCCTGCTTCTACATGCTTTTCAATGCTCCTTGGCTTTGAAGAGTAGAGAGGACATGAAACCATTTGTTGAGTCTGGTCAGCTGGAAAGAATTATTATTTAGGCTATTTTGTTGATATAACTTCATTTCTAACCTCACTCCATTTCCAACAAACTATGCTGAGATTTATTCCTTCCATCTCACATAGGTAAATTCATTACGTTCTCTTATGTCATATTATTCAATAATTTCATCATCTTATTTTTTACACTCCGTAATCCCTCAACTTTGATCCTTTTAAGCATTCTCTTCCACTTCTATTTTTCTTCACAACTCTAATGCCATTCATTCAACCCCCCAAAAATATCAGTATTATAAAATATCTGAAGTGAAGTTTCTATTAGAATGGGATTATTCTATCAAGTGTCCGAGTGAAGAGAGGCAATATAAATTTTTTAACGGAGGTGAAGTACTAACTATGCCCAGGAAGATATGTATAAGCTGACATTTGCAATAAAATAAAAGATTACTTGTGAAATGATTAAGAGATTCTATATAATTAATGGTCACTCTTTATGCTCTGAAGGCAACAGCAGGTGGTGGAGGTCGTGGAATGCGTCTTGCTAAAGAGCCTGAGGAGTTTGTGAAGCTATTACAGGTTTGCCTACCATTATATATTAGAAAGTTACCTGGTGATATATATCTTAAACTTTTGTATCATACAAGCCATCGTACATGTTTCCTTCTAACAATACATGTGTTGTTCATAAGCTCTTCCTAAAAAGTTGAATTGTACGATAAATTGTATGGTATTGCACTATGTATTTGTCTACATTAGATAACTTGTACATGCTGCTGCTTTTTGGCTTTTGATATCTGACCACATGGTCTGTTCAGGACTATTACATAAGCATCTCATGTATCAATTTCTACATATTACTCGACCTACTTGCATGCAGAATGCATGTGAAGAGGCACATATCGATGTAAAGTCTTGCAGTTCAATGGAATAGAATGACTTGGATTTTGTACATGCTTCCAACAGGATGCACCTTTACTTCTCTTCTTTGATCAGAATTTGAGATGTTGTTTCTCACTAGACAATAGGCAATACATAATTAATTGCCTAAAGCAGCCCTACAGTGTCTTCTGGGATAAAGTTATTTTTAGATAAGAGCTAAATGTCCTGAACCAGTTATGTTTTCTTTAAAGTGTTCCTAATTTTCTTGTTTGAATTGTTTGTTCTGGCAGGCAGCTAAAAGTGAAGCTGCGGCTGCATTTGGTAATGATGGTGTTTATCTTGAGAAGTATATACAAAATCCCAGGCACATTGAGTTCCAGGTTTGGTTATATTTGATAAATAATTGACTTGTGTACTTTAGAGGTTGACCAGGAAAGAGAAGATTTTTGTCTCTATTGAATTTGGCATGTGTTACGTGCCACGATTAGCGCACAGTAAGAAAATTGTACAGAATTGGGACCAGAGAAGGGGAAAACACAATTAGATAAAGTCGCTAGTCTTAATAATAATAATCTAAAAGCAAGTGTAAATTAGTATAATTTAAATAGATAATTTTACTAATAGGTAGCAAAACATTGTTAGCATTGTTAGTAAAATGAAGAAACTTGTGGATGATCAATATCATCTTAATTAAATAATCCCAATCTACTATAAACTGTTCCAGTTAACCTAGTTCATAAGCTTTCTCTTTTATTAATCTATGTGTTGCATGAATATATAGGTTCTTGCAGACAAGTTTGGCAATGTCATTCACTTTGGAGAGCGTGATTGCAGTATTCAGGTACTATAACATTGTATTCATGTTTGAAGTTCTCATTTCCCATGTCGCAATGTGACCAACTATTAGATATATTTTCTGAATTTTTGACTTGTATTGAATCGAAGAACAAATATTTTGGGGTTTTGTCTGGGGAAAGAGCAAGTCTACGTCTGTGCTATAAAATATTTAAAGTGACATAATGTTTCAGTAGCTAAGATATGGTTCATATGTCAGTCCTTGTTGGGCATAAAAATGATTCAAATATGTTGAACATAAATCTGTATGCTTTCTGCTTAACATGATCACTGCAAATCTGTGATTTAAGTTAAAAAAATAATATTTCTATGTCAAAGTTACGTGTTACTACCAATATTATTAACAACTGGATCATTCTTTGGTCCCTAAGAAAGCCTTTTTCTGGCATATGGGAATTACAAACAGTACTCATCAGGCAATTTTTTAGGAAAGGTCCGAGTTCTATACACTTATGTACCTACATAGTCATGACCTCAGAAATTGGATTATGGATGTGGTTTCTTCGTCCTTTTAGGAACTTGCATCTAAGATTTCATAATTTGGAAAACATCCGAGTCATATAATTATGCCTCCTTCAGTAAGCAACTTAAAAGAAGCCTAACTTGCCTTCTGACCCTCTTTAAGATTCATGATAACAACTTCAATACCTATCAATTTCAGAATTACTTTAAATACTAGTGTTGTTTAATATACAAATATAATGAAGTTTAAGCTATACTCTCATAGCTAGCGCAAATGCAATATTGCTTCAGCTTACATGTGATTTGTTGGATTATGCCACTAGGGATGTAAGTTATAGTTAAAAGATTAATATACAAATTATAACATTTATATGGTGGATACTAACTAACTTAGTTGTGCAGAGAAGGAACCAAAAGTTGCTAGAAGAAGCACCGTCACCTGCATTAACTGCCGAGTTGCGTAAAGCAATGGGTGATGCAGCAGTTGCAGCAGCAGCATCTATAGGTTACGTTGGTGTCGGTACTGTTGAATTTCTGTTGGATGAAAGAGGTTCCTTTTACTTTATGGAGATGAACACTAGAATACAGGTGAATTTAGGAAAAAATGCCGATTAGGATTTAGGCGTTTTATAAATGTACTGTGCATCGTGTTTTTTGCTGAATGTCTAATTACATTGAATATGCAGGTTGAGCATCCTGTGACAGAAATGATTTCTTCTGTTGACCTGATTGAAGAACAAATCCGTGTTGCTAGGGGAGAGAAACTACGTCACAAACAGGTAATACATAAGTTGCTCAGTTTTTTTTTTTTGGGGGTGGGGGGTGGTGATGCCATAATCATTATATTTACTCACTGATTCCCGGTCAACAGGAAGATATTGTGCTCAGAGGGCACTCTATTGAATGCCGTATAAATGCTGAAGATGCTTTTAAAAATTTCAGGCCTGGGCCAGGTATGTCCTTGCATTGTGTTTATTCTTTACTTGAACATATATTTTGTGTGTTATCCTCTACCTATTTACTCCCTTTTTCCTGGTACTGCTATTTGCCCATCCGTGACTAAGATATTGTAAATCTGTAGTTCTTTTTTATTTAGCTGTTGATTGTGCGTACTTACACACACATACGCATGCAGATAAACTTTCTGTTCTGCTTTTACATCTTTCGGGAATGCTTATAACAGATAAAGGAGCTAGCTCTTATAGTGACATGACAAGTTTCTAGAAATTAACTATATAACATGTAATTATGTTTAGGGAAAATAACAGCCTACTTGCCAGCTGGAGGTCCATTTGTGAGGATGGATAGCCATGTTTACCCCGATTACACGGTTCCACCCAGCTACGATTCACTACTCGGAAAGGTTTGCATCATTCTCTTACTTATCTCTTATTTTCAAGTCTGTTGTATGATACATATGCAGCTGCATAATTTGGGTGTGTGACTCCTATAATCTTGTGGATTTGCTTGTATACTGTAGGTATTCTTCTATTACAATTATTTTGTCATAATGATTTGTGCCATTTCTTCATATATCTATCTTTTGCATGTGGTGAACATGAATTGTTTAGTTGGAAGATAGGAGTACTGAACCTTTCAAAACATAGGCTGTGCCACCGTTATTGATATGTGGCTGATGCTTCTTACTTAGAACTTAAGAATGTTTGATGTTAATTACTGGCAGGAAGGTCCTGGACTAGTTTCACGGCCTATTTTTCAGAGAAGCCTCATTATGTAGAAAATGCTTTAGCAAGTGAAATTGTTTTAGTAGACTTTGGTATTTACTGTTGAGGCAGGCAGGGCTGCATTACTTTGCTGTACCTTAAAGGGTTCATGTCCCCTCCACACTTATGTCTGAATTTTACCAAGTTGCGCTCTTAAAAAATAAATAGACAAGTTTATATATTCAGTTTGTTACTCCGTTGATTATCATGACATCCCTAAGACTATTGTTTGTGGACTGGAGGTAAGTGCTACATCTTGTTAAGAATATATATCTGCCAATGCCTAATTTGAACTGTGATTTTAGCTGGATGTTAAAAGAATTAATCCATAGGACTTTGTTTTATTGTATGCATGGATATAGTACTATATTCTACACAATATGATTATTATATTCTATTATAATCTATCTACACTAAATGCCTTGGCATTGAAGCGCTCTAATCATTTAAGAATCTTTTCAGCTGATTGTATGGGCTCCAACAAGAGAGAGGGCAATTGAGCGCATGAAAAGGGCTCTTAATGATACCATTATTACAGGCAAGTACATTTTCCATTGGATTCATACCAATGACTAATATATAAATGTCAAATGGGCAGAATAATCCTCTCCTTAATTCGAATCGAGTCAAGTGATACCCTTCCATTTTAACTGTCTGGTTCCATCTCTTTACTTTTTGTTGTTACATACAAGAAACGCCTAGTGAGTAGTGTCCCCATTGTACCCATCTGGTTAGTTACTGCTTATTCTTTTTCCTTTTTTCATTCTTGGTTGATACATCTCATTCTATCTGAAACTAGGTTGAAATTTCTCGTTCATGGTTATACTATGATATTCCTCTTGGTTTGTTTTGGTGCCTACATCACGCTATAAACTTTTTCTCAAGTATTCTGAAGCTTCTCATTTTGGAATAAATAGCACTTTTGAGTTGAATCTTGTGATCGTTAATAATTGGCTAATTGCTAATGGTTGATCTCTGCTGTTTGTAATGATGGGATGAATCAATGTTTGGATGTCATGATTGGCTGTAATCTAAAATTACTTGCGAAGGAAACAAAATTTTCTTAACTTCATATTAGCAGTTAAAACTATCTGATCAAGATCTCTACTTCCATAGTAAACCTCTTTTAGCAGGTTGTTAGTGGTAATTTAACCGAAAACTTCTTTGTTGCAGGTGTACCAACTACAATTGAATACCACAAACTCATTCTTGAAGTTGAGGTAGAAGAAGTTTACATTGTTATTGATTTGTTTGTGTGAAAAACTATTGTGAATTCTAACATTTGATGTATATCAGGACTTCAAAAATGGAAAAGTTGATACTGCCTTTATTCCAAAGCATGAACATGAGTTGGCAGCGGTAAGGATTTGTTTTGACCTTTGTGTTATTTTCTTCCCAAATATTGCTTTTGAAGCAAATTCTTTTTGGTTTGTTCATTGAAAAAGGTCAACTGAGGATTAACTATATTGAAATTACTCGACCATTTTTTAGGATAGACACTTCTTCGGTTCTTTATGATGTATAAGATAAAACCCATTGTGGAATCAAAATGTTAGCATTAGCAGCAATAAACCTAGTCTTCTGCTCATACTGCCGGTGGTCAAATAATTTATAGAGATACTGAAGCCTTTACTTCCTCAAGTCTTCATCGAGGAGGCCGATAATCAATCGTTTGAACATTGAAGATAAAAGAACCACTTTTTACTTGTGAAGTAAATTTAGAGTCTATAAACTCTTCATAGTACACATATCACAACCTACTACCACCTTGAGCAACCCCTAAAAATTTTACACATGGAATGATGCCAAGCTAGAAAATCTTATATTAGTTAACAGAATCCATGTTGAATTAGGTGCCTCTATCTAGAGAATTTGACCCCAAATCCCTAATCACCCAACATTCATAACAAATTAACAGTATGTCGAAAAGGTGATGACTAGATTTTGTTTTGATGCATGCAGCCCCAGAACATAGTACCGACTACTCCTGCTAAAGAGCTTGCCAACACTGCAGCATGAGGAAGAAAGAGAAACTCGAAACACTCCCGACGATGGTTAAACATACTGACCCATCAGTTTTAAATATACTAATCTAGCCTCTCTGCCTACTGAGGTTTCCTTAGACTTTGGATCTGGATTTGCTCATGTAAGAACTAGTTACAGAAATCAATAGAATTTTATATCACATCACTGTTTTCTTTTTAAGGTGGAAAAGAAGGACGTAGGAAGGAAGAATGCAATTGTTCTATGATAATATATGCGAAGGGAGGATAAATGAACTTTTATTTTCAAATTCATTAAAGTGACATTATGCTAATATCTGTATTAATGGAATAAAGAAAACAATTAATTATATATAATAATTTGTACAATAGTATATTTAAGAAATAAAATATTTCGGACCAAAAATAGTAGAGCACCGAAAAGTATGTTTTCACGTTACTTTTGAACAATATTTAAATAGTAATTATTTTGTTTAGATAAGTGCGAAAATTATTCGCCTAATTTTTTTTAGAACCTTCTAATAAATATAAAAAATAAATTATATCTAATATCTAGTCTACTATTAATAATTAATAACATAAATAAATAAAATATTAAGATATTACATAACACCCTAATATTACATTGAAATAGATGTAGATTTTAGTTTAATATATAAGGTAGAGTAATATTATCGAGTATACTAACGAATCACGAATTTTTGTGGGATTGTGGTAATTTTGTAGATTAATTAAATTGTTGCATTTTGACTAATATACTTGACTTTATGCGTGATACGAATTTAAAACTTGACCTGATTTTGAAAAGAACTTGAGATTTAATATAAATTACGCAGTTGATATCAGAACTAACTCTCAAAAAGATTTTTGTCAAATCTGTTCGTTTTATATTTCGTAGTATTTTGTAATCCCTATCTTTATATTTCGCTTTATTCAACAACCTTACATATAACTCTCGTCTAGTAATATTATCAAAATTAACAGAGTCAAAGACAATATGAACTTAATGCCTTTTAACGGTTAAAAAAAATGGGGCCAGTTTTACAGCTACAGTCGGATATAGAGTCGTAAAAAACCAACCCGTCTATTATTATTGAATTTTAAATCAATGGCTCTGATTAAAAAAATAAAAAAGGTATACGTTGTATCATATAGCGTATACGCTATATGATACAACGTACGCTATGTGATACAACGTAAAGTAAAAATAATTTATTTCCTAAAACGCTCTTAAAGAGCACGTGTAAAACATGAAAGTTTACGTTGTATACAGCGTAAAATTTTAAAAGCTTACGTTGTATTATACAGCGTAGGCGTTTTTTTTGTGCCAAAACCCCGATTTTTTAGCACACGTTTGGTTGAAAAAAGTTAAAACCTAAAATTATATTCCTACCAAAACCACAAGCAGCCACAATCACACGAATTATCTCAAGCAAAACCGAATCATCTACACAATCAAGTGAGCATCTTTTTCGTATATACAGTTTTGGATTGTAGTTGTATATATAGTTGTGGTTGTAGTTGTAGATTGTATATATATGTGCGTATAAAGTTAATTTTTTTAGTTGTGGATTGTAATTGCATATATAGTTTTGATTGTTATTGTGGATTGTAGTTGTATATATGTTCGTATGTTTTAGTTGTAGATTGTATGTATATGTGCGTATATAAAGTTAATTTTTTTAGTTGGCTTGAATTATTTTGGGATTATTGTTATAAATATTGGGATATATTGTCGAATTTTATGAAATTTTGAGATTTTGGATATAATTGTCGAAGTAATAATTATTGTGAATTTTGGGAATTTTGAAAATTGTGGGATTTTGGATATAATCATCGAATTTGGATATAATTGTCGAAGTAATAATTATTGTGAATTTTGGAAATTTTGAGAATTATTGTAAATTTTAGGATTTTAGATATAATCGTCGAACTAATATAAATTTTGGGAATTTGCAGTTATGTCGGAGAATATGGGTGGCCTTACAGATCTTTCGGTGCTCCATGACCAACAAAATCATAGAAGCATGTCGATATGGTTTAGGGATCATGCTCGGGAGAAATTATAAATTCGGCAAAACACTTCTAAATTAGGGGAATGGACTTTTACTAATTTACAATCGGAATTGATACGACAATGGGGTTTCGGGGCATTTTTAAATCCGAATTCAGTGATGCAAAGTGATATCTCATTGGTTAGTGCATTGGTAGAACGATGGAGGCCGGAAACAAACACTTTTCATTTTACTTTCGGGGAGATGACTATTACCCTCGAAGATGTTTATATGCCACTAGGGCTTCCGGTTGTTGGTGAAGCGGTGACCTTTGATGATATAGGTGTGAAGAATATGTGGCTTTATAATTGGCCCGATCCGCGACTCACGTATGATGAAAGACTAGCGGTTTTTGATAGAGGCGGTGTGAGGTTGAATTTTTTGAGGGAAAGATATAGTGGGTGCAACTCGCAGGCGGATCTAGAAACGCAATTGATATATGCACGAGCCTATATATTATACCTATGTGGGGCGATTTTTTCCCGATAAAATTGAATAATGTGGTTCACCCGAAATTTATTCCACTCATATATTATCCTGAAAAATCTTCGATTATGCTTGAGGTTTAGACGTCCTTTCTTATTTATATTGCCAGTTGGGTGAAACAAGCAATAAGGATTGTAGATCTATTAGTGGTTGTACAACTTTGTTGATGTTATGGGCACATAAGAGGTTACTTCCCGGGAAACCAAAGCTTGCTCTCACTGAAGACAAGACATGACCTCGGCCATTAGCATGGACCGTTGATCCTATTGGAAGGAGGAAGTGAAAGTGGATCAATGTGCATCATAACATCAATTCCTATTGAGGCATGTTTGACAATTTCGACGAAGCATGACTTAAATAGAGGCCTTACTCCCGTTTCTATCATCGCCGAGACTATGATTTTGAGAGGGCTCAGATTGTTTCAATGACTCATGTGTAATATCCTCATTTTTTAATATTAATTATAGTTATTGAATATATATATATATATGTTAAATTATATATATGGGTGTGACTTTGTGTATTATATATAGTTAAAAGATATGATTATAAAAGTATTAGAATAGTTATTTTTGTTTTAATTGAAAAAGATATGGCTATCTTTATTTTTGAAAAGTTTTTGAAATTTGAATTAGTTGTTAGAATATTATACTGATATTATGAGTATTAATTTTGACATCAATTAAGGATTGTGTTAAGGGTCAGGAATGTTATAAATAGAGGCTTTGTGTTAAAGAAAAATACACACAAAGTTAGTCAGATAGTTTTCACTCTAGGTAATGTTTTGTTTCTCTAGCAATATTTTTATGTTCTTAACAATTTCTTGATGTGATATATAACTCATATATATTACATTGAGTTTTTGTAAACACATCTGAGTTATAGTATTTTGTGTATATATATATATATGTATATTGTGTTGACTCATTTACTCATCAGTTAGCTATGATATTGATACTTGTTCTCAAGATTTGGGCTATGTCAAGCTTTATTTACAATGTAAAGATTGACAGATCCCTATTTGTATAGTTGTATTTTAATATTATTAATGACTATGGTACTACCTACTCTCCTGTATATTATATAGTAATTTTGACTTATTTTAAGATTGGGTTATGTCAAACTTTATTTACAATGTAAAGATTGACATAGCCTTAATGGTATAATTGTATTGTATAGGTTATGAATGGTTATGTCGCTACATAGTCTCCTGAATAGTATGTAGTATTTTAGTCATTTTGGGTCAAAACCCTTTTTACAAATTTTATTAATGATTATATTTTCGCATCAGTGCTATTTTGTTATGTCACTATTTTATTATATTGCCATTATGCTAGTACAAATTTTTGTATCAAACACCTCTTTTATATATTGTTATATTTATTGATTTTATCGTTTAGTTGTAGTTTTGTAGCACGTATATTTGTCAATGGATTTGGTCAACAATACTAATATGTTATTTTTCATTGTTGTTTGTGTTGAATATGTGATTAATTTAGGATCTCTTCGTGAATAGCTTGATTGTTGATTGAGGTAAGTTTCTCTCCGGACCTTTAGTTGTTTTTCGAAATGTATATTTATACGTTTAAACTCTGGAAATTATTGTTTATATTCCATATTTTATTTTATTAAAATATGGTCAAGTGGTATTATTTTAGATTCGTTAACGTATAAAATGTAAGATTTTAGTACCCCAGTTTAGTCTTTGTATTGGACCCGTTAGTACTTGCGTTATAGTTCCGGAACTAGTCTTCGATACCTTACTAGGGCGCACCACTTTTGGGCCCTTCGAGAATGTGTACTTTTATCGATACCTTAGTAAGGGGCGTAGTATTAACAATTTTGTGTTAAGAACCGTGTCACCGGGTAAGTGGCCTGAGTATTAAACTGTGGGGATAAAAATGTTTTCGGATTTTGTATCGAAATTGTTATCGTATTGTACATCGAAAATTGTTTCAAATTGATATATTCAGTTTACTTGTTTTTACTGTACTTACTTGACCAGACTAGTGGCGATGTTAGTTACTTGCTGAGCTTTGTAGCTCACTCCTTTCTAATATTTCAGGTTATATTTGGGATGAATAAAAACGTTTCAAGCATGCTATGGGACATTTAAATTTTATCTCTAAGTTTAAGCTTTATTTTTTTGTGAGAGCTGCGCCTCTTTATTGTGAACTTTAATTTTTGTTTGACTTTCAGTTGTACCTTGACTAGACTTTTGCCATCAATAAATATGTAGTGTTTCGTTTTAGTGGCTTTTCCATATAAGTTTAATATCCCAAAAAGTCGGGATGTTACAGTTGGTATCAAAGCTCTAGGTTATTTTCCTGTAGACTGCCTTTAGGCTTGACCTGTGAGTTGGGAAAACATATTATGACTAACGAAAGATATAAATAAATGATTTGGATATTGTAGATGTCATATGATGATATTTGAGGACAGACAGGTTTCCTTCGGAGTGTACTAGGTATGGGACTAGTATATCCCCTAGGGTGTGTTACTGAACATCGTGTATATTTTGACCTTTGTTATAATTAATAGTTTAGGATCAATGCGTTTATTTTTGTGGATTTTTTGTTGTATATGTGTGACTATGTGCAACTTTGTACTAATTGATCTTTTGTGTTGTGGTAAGAATTTTTGTCATGTTATAAATTTGGAGGACCAAATTTTTAAAGGAGGGTAGAATGTAATATCCTCATTTTTTTAATATTAATTATAGTTATTGAATATATATATATGTTAAATTATATATATGGGTGTGACTTTGTGTATTATATATAGTTAAAAGATATGATTATAAAAGTATTAGACTAGTTATTTTTGTTTTAATTGAAAAAGATATGACTATCTTTATTTTTGGAAAGTTTTTGAAATTTGAATTAGTTGTTAGAATATTATACTTATATTATGAGTATTAATTTTGACATCAATTAGGGATTGTGTTAAGGGTCATGAATTTATAAATAGAGGCTTTGTGTTAAAGAAAAATACACACAAAGTTAGTCAGATAGTTTTCACTCTAGGTAATGTCTTGTTTCTCTAGCAATATTTTTATGTTCTTAGCAATTTCTTGATGTGATATATAACTCATATATATTGCATTGAGTTTTTGTAAACACATCTGAGTTATAGTATTTTGTGTGTATATATATATATGTATATTGTGTTGACTCATTTACTCATCAGTTAGCTATGATATTGATACTTGTTCTCAAGATTTGGGCTATGTCAAGCTTTATTTACAATGTAAAGATTGACAGATCCCTATTTGTATAGTTGTATTTTAATATTATTAATGACTATGGTGCTACCTACTCTCCTGTATATTATATAGTAATTTTGACTTATTTTAAGATTGGGTTATGTCAAACTTTATTTACAATGTAAAGATTGACATAGCCTTAATGGTATAATTGTATTGTATAGGTTATGAATGATTATGGCGCTACATACTCTCCTGAATAATATGTAGTATTTTAGTCATTTTGGGTCAAAACCCTTTTTACAAATTTTATTAATGATTATATTTTCGCATCAGTGCTATTTTGTTATGTCACTATTTTATTATATTGCCATTATGCTAGTACAAATTTTTGTATCAAACACCTCTTTTATATATTGTTATATTTATTGATTTTATCGTTTAGTTGTAGTTTTGTAGCACGTATATTTGTCAATGAATTTGGTCAACAATACTAATATGTTATTTTTCATTGTTGTTTGTGTTGAATATGTGATTAATTTAGGATCTCTTCATGAATAGCTTGATTGTTGATTGAGGTAAGTTTCTCTCCGGACCTTTAGTTGTTTTTTGAAATGCATATTTATACGTTAAAACTCTGGAAATTATTGTTTATATTCCATATTTTATTTTATTAAAATATGGTCAAGTGGTATTATTTTAGATTCATTAACGTATAAAATGTAAGATTTTAGTACCCCAGTTTAGTCTTTGTATTGGACCCGTTAGTACTTGCGTTATAGTTCCGGAACTAGTCTTCGATACCTTACTAGGGCGCACCACTTTTGGGCCCTTCGGGAATGTGTACTTTTATCGATACCTTAGTAAGGGGCGCAGTATTAACAATTTTGTGTTAAGGACCGTGTCACCGGGTAAGTGGCCTGAGTATTAAACTGTGGGGATAAAAATGTTTTCGGATTTTGTATCGAAATTGTTATCGTATTGTACATCGAAAATTGTTTCAAATTGATATATTCAGTTTACTTGTTTTTACTGTACTTACTTGACCAGACTAGTGGCGATGTTAGTTACTTGCTGAGCTTTGTAGCTCACTCCTTTCTAATATTTCAGGTTATATTTGGGATGAATAAAAACGTTTCAAGCATGCTATGGGACATTTAAATTTTATCTCTAAGTTTCAGTATTATTTTTTTGTGAGAGTTGCGCCTCTTTATTGTGAACTTTAATTTTTGTTTGACTTTCAGTTGTACCTTGACTAGACTTTTGCCATCAATAAATATGTAGTGTTTCGTTTTAGTGGCTTTTCCATATAAGTTTAATATCCCAAAAAGTCGGGATGTTACAGTTGGTATCAAAGCTCTAGGTTATTTTCCTGTAGACTGCCTTTAGGCTTGACCTGTGAGTTGGGAAAACATATTATGACTAACGAAAGATATAAATAAATGATTTGGATATTGTAGATGGCATATGATGATATTTGAGGACAGACAGGTTTCCTTCGGAGTGTACTAGGTATGGGACTAGTATATCCTCTAGGGTGTGTTACTGAACATCGTGTATATTTTGACCTTTGTTATAATTAATAGTTTAGGATCAATGCGTTTATTTTTGTGGATTTTTTGTTGTATATGTGTGACTATGTGCAACTTTGTACTAATTGATCTTTTGTGTTGTGGTAAGAAATTTTGTCATGTTATAAATTTGGAGGACCAAATTTTTAAAGGAGGGTAGAATGTAATATCCTCATTTTTTTAATATTAATTATAGTTATTGAATATATATATGTTAAATTATATATATGGGTGTGACTTTGTGTATTATATATAGTTAAAAGATATGATTATAAAAGTATTAGAATAGTTATTTTTGTTTTAATTGAAAAAGATATGACTATCTTTATTTTTGGAAAGTTTTTGAAATTTGAATTAGTTGTTAGAATATTATACTTATATTATGAGTATTAATTTTGACATCAATTAGGGATTGTGTTAAGGGTCATGAATTTATAAATAGAGGCTTTGTGTTAAAGAAAAATACACACAAAGTTAGTCAGATAGTTTTCACTCTAGGTAATGTCTTGTTTCTCTAGCAATATTTTTATGTTCTTAGCAATTTCTTGTTGTGATATATAACTCATATATATTGCATTGAGTTTTTGTAAACACATCTGAGTTATAGTATTTTGTGTGTATATATATATATGTATATTGTGTTGACTCATTTACTCATCAGTTAGCTATGATATTGATACTTGTTCTCAAGATTTGGGCTATGTCAAGCTTTATTTACAATGTAAAGATTGACAGATCCCTATTTGTATAGTTGTATTTTAATATTATTAATGACTATGGTGCTACCTACTCTCCTGTATATTATATAGTAATTTTGACTTATTTTAAGATTGGGTTATGTCAAATTTTATTTACAATGTAAAGATTGACATAGCCTTAATGGTATAATTGTATTGTATAGGTTATGAATGATTATGGCGCTACATACTCTCCTGAATAATATGTAGTATTTTAGCCATTTTGGGTCAAAACCCTTTTTACAAATTTTATTAATGATTATATTTTCGCATCAGTGCTATTTTGTTATGTCACTATTTTATTATATTGCCATTATGCTAGTACAAATTTTTGTATCAAATACCTCTTTTATATATTGTTATATTTATTGATTTTATCGTTTAGTTGTAGTTTTGTAGCACGTATATTTGTCAATGAATTTGGTCAACAATACTAATATGTTATTTTTCATTGTTGTTTGTGTTGAATATGTGATTAATTTAGGATCTCTTCATGAATAGCTTGATTGTTGATTGAGGTAAGTTTCTCTCCGGACCTTTAGTTGTTTTTCGAAATGCATATTTATACGTTAAAACTCTGGAAATTATTGTTTATATTCCATATTTTATTTTATTAAAATATGGTCAAGTGGTATTATTTTAGATTCATTAACGTATAAAATGTAAGATTTTAGTACCTCAGTTTAGTCTTTGTATTGGACCCGTTAGTACTTGCGTTATAGTTCCGGAACTAGCCTTCGATACCTTACTAGGGCGCACAACTTTTGGGCCTTTCGGGGATTTGCACTTTTATCGATACCTTAGTAAGGGGCGCATTATTAACAATTTTGTGTTAAGGACCGTGTCACCGGGTAAGTGGTCTGAGTATTAAACTGTGGGGATAAAAATGTTTTCGGATTTTGTATCGAAATTGTTATCGTATTGTATATCGAAAATTGTTTCAAATTGATATATTCAGTTTACTTGTTTTTACTGTACTTACTTGACCAGACTAGTGGCGAGGTTAGTTACTTGCTGAGCTTTGTAGCTCACTCCTTTCTAATATTTCAGGTTATATTTGGGATGAATAAAGACGCTTCAAGCATGTTATGGGACATTTAAATTTTATCTCTAAGTTTCAGTATTATTTTTTTGTGAGAGCTGCGTCTCTTTATTGTGAACTTTAATTTTTGTTTGACCTTCAGTTGTACCTTGACTAGACTTTTGTCATTAATAAATATGTAGTGTTTCAATTTAGTGACTTTTCGATATAAGTTTAATATCCCAAAAAGTCGGGATTGATGGTGAGATGGGATGATGAGATGATCAATCAATTCCGGTTTCGTATTGGTTGTGAGATCAAGAAAGGAGTTGTTCGTCATATGATTGATGGTGCTTATGAGGCTAGAATGGCCGGATTGTATTGGATTTTAGATTCTTTTTTATGTTTTTGGATTGGTTTGGTTTTCTTTGGATGTTCGTGAGGATTTGATCATATTTTTATGTTTAATATTATGAATTTGGTTGTTATTTATTGGTTTCATTATTATAGACCCGGTTTGGTTTTATTCTAATTATTATGTTTGATGTGATTTTAGTTTGACAAAAAAACAGAAGTTTGGTTATTAAAAGAATGAAAAAGATAAAAAAACAAAACCTCTGGTGTTACGTTGTATTATATTGCGTACTTATGCTATATAATACAGCGTAAGTAAGTTGAAGAAAAAAAACTAAGGAAAAGGAAAGAAAATCTCTAGTCTTACGCTATATAATACAACTTAAGTAACCAACCAAAAAACAAACTAAGGGAGACTTACGATGTATAATGCAAAATAAATAACCAACCAAAAAATCCTAAGGTAAATAACTTTTTAATTCCAAATGCTATAATCAAAGTGTACCAAAATCAAAATCAAATTACAATACCAAAATCAAAGTACAATCAAAGTGTACATTTTTTTACAACTTTTTTTCAAATAGAATGATCAAACAAAATTTGATCAAAGTACATCAAAATCATAGGGTTACCAAAATCAAAATCAAAAATTCATTAAAAAACAAGATCAAACTACAAAATGTGATGATCAAACAAAATTACAAAATTTATTAAAAAACAAGATCAACTACCCATTGCTAATTTAGTTGAACAATTTCTTGCATCATGTTTGGCATTAATTACACCACAATAACTACATTTTCCTGATTTTTGGATTTATACATTTCTATACCACTTTTTGCTCTTTTCTTAGAGTGACCTTTGGCTGAGACATCAAAGGGTTCTTCAAATTGTCAAAATTCTCATTGTTATCAAAATCTTGACCACCTCCTTCATCATCCCCTTGTGCTTGATTCTTCGAAGTAACCTCATTCGGAAAATTTTCAACATAATCCGTTTCTTTTTCAATCAAACCCATGGCATAGTTGAATCTTGCAATTGAACAACTCTCATGAGCCGCTAAACCTTGAAATTCTTACATAAAGTGCTATACCGGGCGGGTTGTGATTGAATATAATTGCCAATGGTAGGATTTTTATACGATATAGACCCCACAACTTTATTTCCTTCAATTGTCCATCTTAGGCAGATTAAATTTGAAGGAATTTTCGTCCATTGCATTTTATTCAAATATCGAATAATGTGACGGCAAATCATTCCGAAATTTTCAAATTTCCGAAAAACACAAGTTATCGTGCCATCCTCGGTCATAACCATAATATAAAATTTTCTACATCTGGCCGCCACTGTGGTTTTATATGTTTCATACACCTTATAGAGCATAGTTCTCTCGGCTGTTTTCTCAATCACAACATAGGCTCCGCCTTGTTTAAGCTTGTGTTGAAAATGTCTAAATAATTTCTTTGTGTAAATAGATGCCGCGTGATTCTCCAATAAAGAGGATGTTATTCTTGATCTTTCCTTGTACTTTGTCTCAAAGTCCGCTTCTTTCTCACGTAGTTATTGATTTTCCAATACTTTTTGTGAATTCTCTATAAACTCTTTTAAACCGGTGCTCACATTTACATATTCATCGAAAAAAGCATTCATCGACTCACTTCTTGAGGTAGTGGTCATCCCGCCAGTATAATGAAGTTTAGTGTACACACGAACCCACTTATGTCTAACGGAATACATATCTTGCAACCAACAATGATCAACCAAGTTATATTCTTCAACCAAATCATTCCACCTATCTTCAAATTGTTCAACCGTTAATGACTTGTAAATACACAAGTTAAAATCTTATTTAAAGTGTGGTTCATTTCCGTATAAATTTGACAAATTTTCCACAAATTTAGTACTTATATGCCAAGTACAATAAAAATGGTTCATGTTTGGCAAAACTTTGGCAATTGCATTTCCAATAGCAACGTCTTAATCAGTGATAATTGAGATTGAAGGCTTGTTCCCCATAGCTTCCAACCAATTCTTAAAAACCCATAAATACGAACATTATTTCTCATCCCTTATTAATGCAAATATGAACACTGTGGATTGGTAGTGGTGGTTTACCCCCGTAATTGGTACAAATGGCATACAATACCTATTTGTACGGTATATGAAGTCAAACACTACCACATCCCTAAAATTTTTATATGCATTTAATGATCTCGGGTCTACCCACAACATAACACATAATGTCAAACCTTAAACTATTACATTTCAATTCTGTAAGTAATGCCAAACCTTCTAGGCATCACTTGAATAAAACACATAATTTCTAATATCACGCAATTTTTTTTGAATGTCTTGACTAGTAAATCCAATATTCTCTAAGCCTCCCGTTAACTCACCTAATACATTCAAAGTTTTTGAAGGACCAATACCCGATTTTTTCAAAGTAACAATCAATTGTCGAATGATGGGTGCTATATTTCTTGGTCTTTGCATGAATTGTACTTTACTAGGAGAAATCATTGAATGATTGTGCTTCAAATTAACCAATGTCACTTCCCACTTCTTTAATTTCTCTCTATGAACAACATACATCTGCGTCTTACAACTCGTTCTACCAAGAGTATCCCTATTTCTCTTTCTTTTTCGGACATCACCTTCATCCAAATACTTTAAGCCTAATCTACCGCCCTTTCGACATATGTACAAACACGAATAATTTTTTTTATTTTTCAAGCGTCTATGCATAGTTTTAATTATTACCTCAAAACCAATATGTCTACCATGATCTCTATAAAACATCTCCGCTTCATCTAAACTATCAAACAATTGACCAATACAAGGGCAAATATCATTCAAACCATCCAAAGGAACATCATCATTATCTTCCGTATTTTGTGTGTTTGTGGGTGAATTTTCTGACTTTATGCAATTTTGTATGTGTGGTATATCATCATTATCATCAACATCATAAAAATCATCACCATCATCAATATCATTATCATCATCAATAATCTCTATAATAGGAATAAGTTTTTTATCTTCTTCATTAACATCATCATCAATCTCAAGTTTAAACTTATTAAAAGACTTCTTATGAGACTTTAATTTTAAAAAAAAATGAAAGAAGCCATAAAATAAAGAGCTAACCTTAACAAGTTCAAACTTTTAAATCTTCTTCTCCCAAACTCAAACTTTTAAATCTTGAACCAAATGAAATCTTATTCTCCCAAGCTCAAACTACAAGATTATAAAGAAGTGGGAGGTGATAGAGAAGTGGTGAAATATCACACAAAATAGTATAGTTTACTACTCAGCTGGACATGTAATATAAGTGAGGTGCAGTCAACTTACAAGATATAATATAGCGTAAGCTTTAGAGGGGCAGTTTTGAGTTTTTTTTAAAAGTTTACGCTATATAATATAGTGTATACGCTGTATTATATAGTGTAAACTTAAAAAAAAAATTATCCTAGCCGTCCATTTGATAAATCAATGGTAAAAAATGATGTTGCCTAGAATTTAACTTTTATCCAACTGTGGTTGCTGAACAGTTTGTAAAAAAAATATTTAAATATTTATATAAATATATACACACACCAAAAAAAATCTCAAATCTTAATTTTTTATAAATCTAAATTTCAATCTGAACTATTTTTAAACTATTATTGTGGGGATTAGAATGTACACCAAATGACATGAACTTTGACCAACGTTGGTTTGTCTTATTTTGTTAGAACTTTGATCAATGTTGGTCGTAATTTTGTTAGGTGTGCTAAGCGGAATGTGATTATTTTTTATGTTTGGATCCTCCTACTTATTCTTATTCAGGTGTGCTAAGTGGAATGTGATTATTTTTTATGTTTGGATCCTCCTACTTATTCTTATTCAGATATAATTCCAAATCTTGTAAAACGATTACTAATTTTGAAATTGAAAACGAATTTAGTGAGTTCAATAATGACAGATGTATATGAATATGTGTACGAAATGTTTATATTAACTTTGATTTTTAATTTTAACAATATTAATAATTTGTAAATATATGCATGGCTGTAAAACGGAACGAAATTGAAAAATGAGAGTTATAAAATATTATGAAACATAAAAATGGGTTAATTTGACAAAACTCCTTATTATTGTAAGTGTAAAGTATTATTTTCTCTTTAATATATTCAATTATTGGAGATGAAGATATGAAGACCGATTATATTATTTCATAATAATAAAAGTTTGAAGATGGAATTGTGAAATTAGTTGATATTATCCTACAATAATCAGAGATATTTCAATCTCCTGCCCTTGTTGTATTTGTTTGTGTGTTGCCAATTATGCAGATTAAAATATTACAATTTAATTGGTTTAAACTTAAATAGTGAATTCTTGTCAAAAAAGAAGTTAAATGGTGAACTCTAATTAATTATAAAATAAATCAAGATCTTTGATTAGTTAGCCGTATAGGAGGGTAGATTTGGATATCATAATAAAATTATATTTTTAACCATTATGTGATGTACAGATAAGATAAACTATACTTACAAGGTGTACAATAATTGGGTTGGTTCATATGTCTAATACTCTAATGAATAGGTCGAGTGTCCAAAAGTTTTTAAAAAAAGCAGCAGCTCGAAACTTGCACTATTCATCGACTGATGAAATAAAGAAAGAGGAATATAATTCACAATTTCACATACACCAAAACATTGTTATTTTTTAGTAGACAGACCCAAATTATTAGTACTATATGTTCAAGATCGAATTTTTGATCATTTTCTGGGTTTTATGAATCACGAAGACGGAAATGAACACTGTCGATTATCCCAGTTTAATAGTATTAAGGTAAACTCTGATGCGGTCATTTTTTAGGAGACTAGTTGTTATAATTATGCTTTTATAGCTGGAGACCAAAACGGAAGGCTGATTGAAACTAGATCGAAGTGTTTGAGAGAGAGGCCGGAATTGACAGAAGTAGTGGGTATCTGTGAGACTTTAAGCTGTGTGAAGAATGGAGGTCATGAGAACATTGTCATGGTGACTGACTGCTTGCGGATAGTTCAAGCCATCCGAATCTCCATCCTGTGTTTTTCGTATTTGGGGAGAGTAGTTAAGGAATGTCGTGGTATTCTAGCAAGTTTGAGTACCAAAAACGTTAAGTTTAGATTTGTAAAACGGTCCGAAAACAAGACTGCTCATTTTTTAGCAAAAACCACTTGTTCTTTGATCATATTTGGAGGGTGGGAGATGTCCATCCCAATTTACATCTTGTTTTATCGAATGATTTGAGTAATCAATAAAGTCCGACTATTTTTATGGCAAAAAAAAATTGTTATTTTTTAGTAGACAGACCCAATTTATTAGTACTATATTTTTAGTTTTTGGCCAAGAATTTCAAAGTCCGACAATTTCTGACCTGCAGATCGTTATCTCATTATCATAATCCCTGATACAGATAAACTCGTGCTTTTGTAGTTTCCTCATTCGTATTGTTACGTGACTTAATAATTATACTATTATAAATTTATTTTAATCGACATATAAATTTAACTGAATAATCAAGATGAGATGTTACAAATTTAATAACTGCTATTTCTCTTGTTTCGTTAATTTTGTAGCTTTTTTCTAAAGTAATTTGCACTTTTTTGAACTTAAATTACAATTTCATGGAAAATAAAATACCTTTGTTTGATTTGATATTGTTAAATAATAATATAAGTTCCATTTGGAATCTTACTCTAACACCTTAAAATTTTAAATGAGCTGTTTATTTAACATGATATTAGAGCCAGAGCCAGGTATGAGTGAAGGGAAATGTTAAAATATACTCGTAATATAAGATTCATTTGAAGTCTTTTTTCTAACATTTTAAGATTTTAGATAAACTGGTTACTCAATGTAATTTCGGTTACTTTGCAAATTTTGATAAATTGAGTTAATATATAAATTACGGTGATGATGGGGAACTTCATAATTGAGTTCATGTATTTTTAATATAAATCATAATTATCGAGATTATTTTAGGAAAATTATCTAAGTTGCAAGTATTTTTTAATAGGGGTGTTTTTGCAATTGTATATAATTTTTTTATAAATACAATAATACCTTTTATATGAGACAACGTCAGAAATATTAATCAATATAATATAAGTAAAAATATTTGAAATTATTCGTCTAATCAAATAAATACATGAACTAATTAAAGTTTGAACGAAGTTATACTCGTATGAAAACAAATGAAACTTAAGTTTTTATCATATAAGGTATAAACATCAACTATTTAAAAATGAAAAAAAATGTAATTTTTAGCATTTTGACGGTTCTTTGGACCATTGTAACTCTGATTTTTACAAAATTTTGGATTAAAAAAAATCCTATATCTATATTATATTATATTATTATATCCGAAATATTAAAAATTTTGATCGGTCGGTCGGTACTGGATCACGGACCTAAAAAATACATATATAATTTTATTTATTAACTAAAATTTTACTAAAATTTTATTTTTTTATACTCAATTATATATTTATTATAACACGAGTTCAAATTATAATATATTTATATTAAATAGAATAAATTTATATAAAATAAGAGAACATATAATATTAATATAAAATTTTAATATTATAAAATTTTATATTAAATATTAATAAAAATATAATTAAAAAATTAATTTATTTAAATATTAGTTATCACGTGCTTCGCAAGGGTCTTAAGCTTGTACTCCCTCCATCTCTTATTACTTTTCATGTTAATCATGTGCGCGTTTGCCAACACACACTCTTTGATCATTAATATCTTTAATTTTGTATTAGTATTAAATATAAAAAATTTACTGTACTAAAGTACTCACAAATACGAATCAAACAAAATCACTCATGACTATATTTTGTCTTACAAATTATGTGTAAATTAATAGTTAATCGCTTATAATGAACAGTACAAAAAGTCAAAACAAGAAAAGCTTAACGAGACGGAGGGAGTATTTATTAAAAATTCAAATATTAAAATATTTGGATTTTAATGCAAGATCCTACCATTCTACTCCGTGTGTGGGGGTTGATGACTTGATGCAGCACATTCATATTAGCAACTTCAAGGTGGGCCTATATTTCCTACTTGCTATGTTTGAGAACCGACCCGACTCTTCCTTTGTGCACTTCTGTTCTTGTGGGCTATTCATTTCCAAAATAACCCATCAACATCACCTGTCTTGTTTTGCCAAAGCTTGTAATTTGACCTATATTTGAGGTTATTTTGGTAAGTCCACTAAAACAATCATTTTTGATTTCACATTTTAGGGTTTGGATAACGTAGTAATTAATTTAATATAGTTTATTTTAGGTACTACTACTGTATATTACTACTATTACACATTGTTACATTGACAATGTTGAAACCTGTGAACCCTTTTCTTGGTCACTTGATTTTTTGCTTATAGTGTAGTTTAACATATTATACAGGTAAAAGAGGGCTTCAAGAAACCCATTTGCATAAAAAAAGGTTTGATTTTTACTTATCTAAGTATGTAATTAGTGATTTGCTTAAGCTCATTGAAGCTTAAATTGTGTTTCTAGAAGTGGGTCAACTGTCAAAATCTTGGTAGTTGTTCACATTAATACTAGGTAAAATTTCATTGTTTGTCTCTTGTTTAGTTCTTGTAATCAATAATCATTGCTGTGATCAATAATTGAGTTGTTTATATTACAATCATGGGTTTAAACCCAAAAATTGTTTTATTACACAAAAGGGTCTGTTCAGTTAATGCTTGTGTGTGTGTGTGTGTGTAACATCTTAACTGTTGTATCTAACTTGAACAGCTTTCCCTCTCAAAGTCCTGTGATTTATGTAATTTTTTAAAAACGTTTCGAAATTTTAGGTCACTAGTTTATTGGCTGTTGGTTACATGATTGACTGATTCAGATTGGTATTTTACTATAAGCTGCAGACTGCAGTATCAGTTTATAATCTGTAAAGGGGAAGTTTTTTAAGCTGTATAATGGTAGGTATCTTGTAGTGGGCCTATACTGTAAAAACTGTTGTGATCAGTAAGGCCTTTTGGTTATTAGTGTTTTGTTGGGATCAGTGGAATAATGAATGCCTTTTTCTTTGGTTTCTTCTTCTTTCTTTTTTCCCTTTATTTCAAATGTTCATTTTAGAGTTTTAGCTTCTTTGTTATGTTGTGTTTTGGTTTCTTTCACATCACATAATTCAAAACCTAGTTTTCATTGTATCGAATTCACTGTTACCATTAATTTTAATTTTTCTATACCTTCCTTTTATATATTTATATGTACTCTATATTATACTTTATTGTTACAAACTGCCATTGATTACTCTATTGGTTTTTACGATTTTCAGATTTTCTCATGCTTCACATGAACTGTGACTCTTCATCAGTAACTCAGCAGTTCAGTAACTCAGCAGTTCACATGTGTTTACGTTATGTATTGTAATGGAATTGCAATTGTGTTTATCAACTCTTAATTCTCCTATGGCTCTGTTATGATATTTATTGGAGGTGGTCTCACAGTTCAGACCATTTGGCTATTTTTGGGGTCTGTTTGTTTTAAATCTTGCTTACCAATATGTTCTGACAAGTCTATTTCCCAGTATAGTACACTGCTTCAACTTATCTCTTTTACCCTTTCTATAAATTCAGATCTCATATTTGAGTGTTATTCTAGAGAATTTTTTACTTGAGATAGCTTCTTCTGCAACAATACTGTAGTAATCTGCTATATTTGTATTGCTTTTGTATCTCTGCCTGGTGAGGAGAAAAAATAAAGTTCAAACTTCTGAGTAGTAAGATGAGTGGTGATGAATTTGCCCATAGCTCCACATGGAGCAGGGAGCAGGATAGAATGTTCGAGAATGCATTGGCAACTTATTCCGAGGATTTATCAGATCGATGGGAGAAAATTGCAGCTGATGTACCTGGGAAATCCTTAAAAGAAGTGAGAGACCACTATGAACTCCTAGTTGATGATGTTAATCGAATTGAGTCTGGCTGTGTGCCACTGCCTCTATATATATCCTCTTCAAGTGGCTCAACAGGCCAAGGCAATGAAGGAACTGGTAAGAAGGGTGGCAGTTTTGAACACTTTAATAGTGACTCACATCATAATGGTAAAGCTTCAAAGTCTGAACAGGAGCGCCGCAAAGGGATAGCCTGGACAGAGGAAGAGCACAGGTGAATCATCATTACTTAATTGTATAAAATTCTTTAATGTGACTTTATCTTGGTTGCTGCTGTTTACTTCAGAAATTTGTGGGTCCTAGTCTACTTAACATCGAGTATAATGCATCTGGTGGTTGTGTTTAGTAACAATGTTTGAGGTTTTGTGCAAGTTCGCTTAAGGTTTTATAGAAGCAAATGTTACACTATGTGAGTATTCCTTCTGATTATGCCTATAGTCTTTTGGAACTAGGGGTATGTCAATTGGCTTGGTTCAAAATTTTTCTTGGAGCACAAATTTTATTTAAATTTTCGAGCACAAAGTTCTCTTCTGTTCTTATCTTGCAACTGATTAGCACTCTTTGATAACTTGGTGAGGATTAATTTTTTGAAACTTTGATTTCCAGAGTTGATTATTAACATTGTATATGTGGATGAAGTGTAAATCTTTTTTCTTTCCGGATGATTAAAGTGAGAAAGCAGTCTAGGATCTAGGGGTTCTATTTTATTTCTTCATCGTGTATAAGTACGGGGAATATATTCTTTACACTTGCTAAAAGGCTTTCTTTGAAACTACTCAGATTATTGAAATTAGTGATCTTGCTTTTTCGATGTGCTATGGTACATGCTTTATAATAACTTTATCAAGTGTTTTGAATACCAAGAGGAAGGCGTTGCATTGCACAATGGGTTTAAATTCAACAGAAATTCGTAATTCTGGCAAGGGTAAAATACTAAAAGGGTTATAAATTTTTGAAAAAGGGTCGGATTGTACGAAGGACAAACATAAAGAGTAAAGTTGTAGGGAGGCACAGTTTTTACTTTAAGGGTCCGTGTGACCAAATGGACACAAGTAAAGGGCTGAATTGTTAATAATTTTGGAAAAAGACCCTACATATCAGTAATTTAGGTTTAGTCCAATGGTCCGACCTTCATATATATATATATATATATATATATATTTCTTTGAAGGAAGAGAAAATATTATCTGTTATTGTGCAGGCTAACTTAAATATGAAGTAGTTGTAAATAACACTTTGAATTGAAGTCAGTCAAGTCTATGGCAAGGACTTGAAAGCAATGAGAAAACAACACTCGTACAATGACTATCGAGACAATGGCAACAGCTTTCTTTGCTGTTAAAGCAACAGTCTGTGAATTCTGTGAACTTAACTTTTCCTTTTGTGGTAATGTGTGGAGTGCTTGATCCATAATGATCAGGAGGTGCTTCAGAGCTAAATGTCAAGAATCTAATATGTCAGAAAGTATTGATGTCTTTATTATCCGTAAGCAAAACCCATTTTTCAGGGTTTTTTCATGAGTTACTTATATGCTGTGTTACTTGTGGAACTATTGGCTTCTGCTTTTAAAATTTAAGTTAGATGGTCCTGGATTCTAATATAATGTAACCATCTTTAGAAAGATATCCTGCTTTCACAAAAAATTGTTAATATCCACAATTATTTTTATTTTTGAGTTGATAGCCGCCCATTTTATCTCTCATTGTGAAGTTTATTTACCAACAACACATTATTTAATTTCTACCCTTCGCTGAATGAACTATTTAGTGCCCAGATGCTTGCACCACTAAAGGCTCCTCTATCTTATTTATTGCTTGCATGGTAATTGGTCTTGATGGAATAAGCTGTCTCATTCCTGTATATGATATATGTTAGCAGTCATTAAGAATGTATTGTCATATTTCTTTACTTTAGTGCTCTCATGCTGCATAAATATCTCTATAAACTATATTTAGCTCCTTAAGAAAAGCCAACTATTTCACCAATTTAATTTTTGTTTTCTGCTTTATGATAAACAGATTATTTCTTCTTGGTTTGGAGAAATATGGTAAAGGTGACTGGAGAAGTATATCTCGAAACTTTGTGGTAACAAGAACTCCTACACAAGTCGCAAGCCATGCACAGAAGTACTTCATTCGTTTAAACTCAATGAACAAAGATAGGAGACGATCGAGCATTCATGATATCACTAATGTCAATAATGGTGAAATGTCAGTGCCCCCGACACCAATCACTGGTCAAACAAATGGTACTTCTGCAGGAGGTTCGTCTGACAAGCCAATCAAACAAACTCCTCAATCTCCATTAGTCGCCTCTGGAGTCATGTACGGCGGAACAACTATAGGGCAGCCAGTAGGAGGGTCTCTCGTTGCAGGGATGCCAGTGACCCTTTCCCATCCAGCACACATGGGATATGGCATGAGAGCCCCATCAGGACAAGTTGTTCCTGGTGCCCCTGTGAAAATGGGTCCCATGGCATATCCAGTGCCACAAACTTCAACTCACAGGTGACTGTTTTTATTCTAGGAAAAAAGATGTACAGTGGTTAGAAACTATATCAGTCATGCTCATTTGGTACTTGGTAGTGCCTGGGTTTCACTTGGGCAGAATAATACGAGGCTATGAGTTTAATTTTTAATGTGTCTGTTATCGTCAGTTCTCATTGAATTCTATGAGCCATAGGCAGCTAAACTACTTGTATTTATAGCTAGCTGCTGGGATTGAGGGTCAGTATTTAGGGTGGGACGGCATATTAGCTTTCCAGTTGATATACGTAGCTGTATTAGTTAGTTGGGAGAGGGGGAGGACGCGAACACTATAAAGAATTACGATTGTGTTTTGGCATACCTGAGTAATTGCACACAATGATACCTGAGGCTGAGTTTGGTTGCAAGAACCTTATGAGAGGTGTTCTACTCTTGTCCTTCAAATCTATTATTATATTTCTAAATTTGTTCCATTGCAATGAACTCTCTGAAATTAATTGTTATTTGATAGAAGAATCTGTTGTTTGATATGTGTCAAGTACATAAAAAAAGTCATGTGCTTGTAGACCCCAAATAGCAAAGCTGGCATGTTGCAAACTTATAATGCAAAGCTTTTGTCAAAAAAATAAAAATAAAAAATGAAATGAGGCAAGATCACTTGCCTGCGCCTTCCTTGATGACAAGCCATCCACCTTGCCTACTGTGGTTTAAAGCACCTTGGGCAAGTAGAACATGTCAAATTGTCACAGTGCAGCCCCAATAAACAGCCAGTGGGGTTAACAATATTCTTTTTTTTTTTTGACATAGCAGAGACATCTAGGTTTCTAATTTGGGATGTAGGGCAGGAATGAGAAAAGATAAAATCACAGTTGCAGATAAAATGGAAAGTGGACATGAATACTAGTATATAATTTGAAGTAGATTAGACGATGCATATTGAAGGGACAAAGATTATATATGAAAAAAAGTAAAGTGAACAACTTTGATAAGATTCACTTGCCACTGCTGAAAAAAAAAAGATTCACTTGCCACTATTAATACTTGGGCCCTATTGTTTGTAACTTGCATGTGACAACTTTCTCTTTTCCTAAAACCCCTTGACGTATATGCCAAACCCCTTAACGTGTATACCTTTCAGTTTAAAGAATGTCTGTACATTTCATCCTCCATTTTTCTGCATATTTGTTCTCTCTGTGTACCATACTTCTTACCATGGTTTGTAATTGTTGAGCTAACATTTCAATGATAAGATTTTCCACACCATTTCACAGGAGCAAGTGCACATTAAGAAGGGGCTGGTTTTAATACAAGACTTTCGCAATGCAGCAACTATTAAGTTGCTAAATTATAAGCAATAAATCTTCCCATCTGTCATGGAGCACATTATTGCATTAATATACAAATGATGATTCCTGGGTACACTTGAGTAGGTTGAGATGTGTGTAAAATAATACTATCAACCAAAAGGGCTAAAAGATAATCACAAGTGAACAATCTAAAAAAATTATTAAGAAAAGTGTCTGTTCAACATCAATTTGGACATCATAGTGCCCTACAATAACAGATATCATAATGTGCTACAGTAATAGATATCATTCTGAAATATGTTCATCTGAAATTCTGCTTCCCTCGCATTCAATACATTATCCAAGTCTACCTTACCTATACTCACAGAAGATGAGATTGTCAGACTTGCAGCAACTATAACCTCAGACACTCCTGAGAAAATGTATCAAGCTTCCTATAGTTCCGCAGTTCCAGAAGCCCAAATCATCACAAGTCGCAACTTTAGTATATAGTACAACATGGGCAAATGGAAAGAACTTCTCGTTAAAGCTGCTTTATTTATATTATCGGCTCATCATTTTTAGTAGCATCATTGAATGAGGCAGCAAGGTACTCAGCCAGACTTGGTTGTGATTTATTAGACTCACTAGAAGCTCCTGAAGCTTTTGCTCTTTGTGTGCTGATTGATTTTGGAAGCCAGGATTTTGAAGTTTTGAAAGTATTTATAGGAGATTCTTCTCTTGTCCAGATGATAGGTGTCAAAAACTTCCATGGATCTTCGACCATTGACTTGTTGTAATATAAATCTGGTCTAAGCTCTGCAGAGATATTATCATGAAAGCCTCTTCCTCTGCCACCTCTTCCACCACTCCGTGCTGTACCAAGGCTAGCATTGTTGTCTGACCATTGACCACTACCTCTTCCTAAATTAGGTCTATAACCTGAACCTGGATTATGACTGTTTCTGGACCAGCTCCCTCTGCCTTGTGTGGGATTTAAATTAGGTCTACCTCCTGAACCAAAGCCCGGGCTGCTTCCACGTCCTGGACTAAGGTTTGGGCTATTATTGGACCAGTAACCTCTGCCTTTTCCAGAAACATAGCTACCTCTACCTCCCTGTCCGAAGCCAGGGTTGCCTCCATGTACTGAACCAGGACTATGACTGTTAGAGGACCAATACTCTCTACCTTCCATAGGATTACAAACATATCCACCTTGATGCCCTCCAAATCCAGGAATGCCACCCTGCTCTGAATTCGGGCTAGGGCTGTTGGCCAACCATTTCCCCTGACCCTGCTGAGAATTAATTATAGGGCTACTACCCTGTCCAAAGCCAGAACCAGCAGTGTTGCGAAAATTCCCCCCTACTGGTGAACTAAAAGGAATATTGTATCCATATGCAGGACCAGGTCCATTCCAGGCACCACGAGGCGTTCCAACACAAGGCTGCATGCCAGTAGGACGAACTGTTCCCATTGGATTCCAGACATATTCCTGTTGTTGATGCATACTTTGACTTGGAAGGGGTGGAGGAGTTATTACTGTCTTCTGTTGTACTGCCAATACAACTGGGTAAATTTCTCATTTCACAAGTACAATTAAGAAGAAAAAAAGTACAATTAAGATGTAAAATATTTTTCAAGTTAAAAGGGGGTCAACTCAAACAAAAAAAAAATAGTGTATCTCATGAATTCCTTGTGTCAAAAAGTTAGCATTTAAAAAGAGACATTCACGTAGCAATATTTTCAGGGAAATAACAGGAAGAAAAAATATGAATAATTCTTCAGTTTTTTTAAATTACAGCTTTCAGGGTGAAATTTTTTCATTTACAAGTCAAAATTTAAAGAAATTACAATTTCTGAAACATAAACTTAAAAATTCAAGTGGTGACTTGTTAGCGAGTGTGTGGAATCAATTATGTGAAGATTTATTCGTGAATGAAAAAAACAACAACCAGAAAGATATGTTATTACTTGGAGGTGTAAGATGTTCTTGTGTAATATTCTGGCTGACCTTGCTCCTCTTATTCCCTGAGAATGCCGCCATCGGGTCTGTGTAGTAACCAAACCTTTGAGGACATGAATCTTGGTTCGTTGCAGCAGTTTCAAGCAATGGATTGGAGAGGCCTCGCGTCTGAGTAGAATTCCCATCATCGTTATTTGCACCACTCTGAGCAGCTTCCATTCGCATTGCTTTCAGTCTCTCCCTTCTCTTTTCTGATTCCTCCATCTAACCTGAATTAATAATTTCCAGTTCACTCAGTTACTACAGAATTACATAACCATCACAAACAGACACACACACACATTGAAAAACACACAGATTAACACAAATTTGTCTGCTCTTCCTCCCCATTAGTCCCTTCTATCGTGTAATTTATTTATATGGTTTCATAGTGTGTCATAACTGTCTATACGTCTTTCGTCTTAGTATAGAAATCACAGTTAATAGCTAAGAATTTTTAAGACAAAACTTCATAATGTTACAATACATCTCATTCCTCTTTGTCCCCACAAAAATCTCTTTATTGTAGGATTAAAATGTAAATTCTTGTCGAAATAGCGATGTGCAAATCTTTATATTCAAGGAATTAATAGTAAAGTATCACTACGAAACTACCCTAACATTGTTACTTCATCAAAGCCACTACAAATTACATGTTCACTTGCTATTCTATGACATTCATATGCAAAAGTGGAATTAATCGAAAAGTAGTTAACAAATTTTCGAGGCACACTATTAGAAAAGTTCTCCGTAGAGCATTGCTAATTTTAAATTCTATACATACTGCATCAAGAGAACCGATACACTACACTAATAAAATCATACAATGTCTAAATTTGCGAGTATCCATTGTATGAGTATGCTAATAGCTAATTCGTGAAACCGAAAACAAAACAATAGAAAAAAATCAGCACCAATCATACTTAACATATCCCAAAAACAAACAGTATTATGTGAAAATCAATTCCAAATAAGCATAATACATCACCTACCTTACAAACACACACACGTGAATGAGTATAATTACATAAAAATTGAAAAGATAAAACAGAAAAGAAGAAAAGGGAATCATACCAGCATTCGAAAAGATCAACGTTTTGTATTGAATTTGTGAAATTGCGTTTGGTGGGTGGGTGAATTTGAGGCGTAGATAGATACAAGAGTATTTGGTTGCAGGGGGTGTTCGAATTTGGGTATTTAGGTTAAGTTACCCGGTTTCTAATTTATTATGTGCGTCGGGTCGGGTCGGGTCAATCTTACTTTGTTTGACCATTATTTATCATAATTTTTAACTGCGCTAGGAATTTGCTTTGCGCACTCAAAACTAATTACCTCAGTAAGGGTGGTGTGACGAACGGCATATTTTTCAAAATTTATTTTTATTATTTAATTATTTTATTGGTTTTTTTAAAAGAGGAGGAATAAATTTTTTATATTTTATTCCAGTTGGATGCATTTTTATATTTTTATTATTATTTTAGAAATTATTTTCAGTTCAGTGGGATTGAGTTCGGTTTAAAATTTTATTATGTTATTTTACTGATCAGGTCAGTATTTCGAGTTGGTATTTTTTTTCGGTTGAAAATTTTATTTTAAGTAAATTATTTGGATATTAAAAATTTAGTATCTTTATATTTTTGAATATTCAGGATATTTGAATATTTTGAAAAAATTATTATTTTTAATTCGTTTTAAAAGTAATAAAATTTATATTTTTTCCAAAAATATTTTTATATGATTTTTGAGATTATTTAAAATTATTTAGAGATTAAACGTTATATTAACTGATTTTAGAAAATATAATTTTATAAAATTTAAAAGTTTTTAAATATTTTAAATATATATATATATATATATATATATATATATATATATATTATTTTATAAACCTACACTACCCAGACCCCCCAGTCCCCCACCCCAAATTCCCAACCCTCCCCCTGCTAATTTTCTTCTGCCTACCCTGTCTGTTTTCAGCCGTTGCACACACGCACCATCACAATCAATCAGCCCCCATCCCTGTTAAACATCTGCGCGTCTCCCTCGCCTTCTTCTTTGTCGCCAGTTGGTACTCTTATGCTGTACATATATTTATATATTTAAATTTTTTAAAATTCATTACTTACAAACCATGCATCCAATCTTCGATATCTATATATATAAATGTCCAGCGCTTTAAGACCTACGTATAAGTATAATTTTGGTTGAGTTTTGAAAAAATTATTTTCTGAACATGTTTTTTTTATTTTATTTAGGAGTGTAGAAATGAGATTTGAAGATGGTGATCAAGTTAGGAGGCACTACAACACGTGTATATGCATGGGTATTAATCTCGGATTTTTCTGGACATATTTTCCGGTCATCAGAAAAGACTCATGGGGTGTCCATAATTTATCTTATGGTAAGCTTTTTAAGATCTTAACTTAACCCTTGTAAATATTCGAACATGTTAGTTTATATATATTAATTTCATAATTTTTAGAGATTGTTTTTATACTATAGATAGTTACCTGTTTGCCGGATTTTTGGGTTTAGATGATTTTGTTCTCCGTTTCTAACAATTTTATGTGTATAGGTATAATCTATTTGGTGGTTTAAATTTGTTAGTTTTAATTTAGTATAGTTGGATTGTATTGTTTGTGATTGATTATGAGGGACTGTGATCCCAGGAAAAGTTCATTTTACAAATCTCTTATTTCAAAAAATTTTCTTGTAATAAATGATTTATTTTAAGTTTCAATTATTATTTTATTAAAAATATTAATTAGATAAATATTTAAAAAAAATGTTTAATATTATGTTTAATTGTTTAATTTGATAACGTCATCGAGAGTAGACGTTATAAGTTTTAATGTATGAATTAGAATTGTTAGTTTTTATTCTTTTTTATTCGAGGATTAATTGTTAGTCTCGAGGATTAAATGTTTATTTATATTTGAGTCTGGATGATTAATTGTTTATTTATATGTGAGTCTCGAAGATTAATTGTTTATTTATATGTGAGTCTTGATGATTAAATATTTTTTATATTTGAGTCTGGAGGATTAATTGTTTATTTATATTTATGTCTCGATGATTAATTGTTGTTTAATATTCGAGTTTCTAGGGTTAATTGATTGTTTAAGGATTAGTTTATAATTGAGTTTATATTTTATTTATTGGGTTGTTAGATTTGATGCGAGTTTTCTTGTTAATAGGAACATGTCTGAGATAAGTATATAAGTATAGTTAAGTTATAAACGCTCGTAGAATATAACGAGATATTTCAAGGACTAAAGTACCATATTATATTTGACTATAGAGGTAGACACGCGGACTCGGTCTCGAAAGTTCAGACTCGTAGTAACCGCATGAGCGTCAGATTAAAGAATTATTAAAAGGTGACACCGTGAGACGGATAGTGTAGTCGACCCATTCCAGCTTAGGACTACATCTATATCAGGCAAGTATTTCCTCCTTGATCATCTTAAACACTGTTGTTTATGTTTTCATTTATTCGTATCATGACAAATAGTTATTATTCAGAGCTATTTGTCATTCTTAAATGTTTTGTTATGCAAACAGAGTTACTTGATATTAGTAGGCAAGTATCTCCTCCTTGATCATCCTAAACACTTTTGTTTTACTGTTTCGATTATTCATATTATGATAAATAGTTATTGTTCAGAGCTATTTATGATTCATGTTTCAGAGTTACTTGTTATTCGTACTCTGAGTATTGGAAGTTGATTATAATAAACACGTCACATCTGGTGTTATCGTAGTAAATAATTGGGATATGACCTGTATTTAAAATTAAGCATACCTTTATTTTGTTTAGGTTACGCTATTGGATTGGAAATTTATCGTGTAGGAGGCCCGATGTATGGGGTCCATCAATTGCATAAGAAGCCCGATGTAGGGGGTCTAACATTTTTAAGGAGGATATGGTAACCAATCCATCTTCCTATAGGCTAACATTACTTGCCTATTTGGTACCTATATTTTGAAATCCTTGTTATATCTATGGGTATAGAAATGTACCGATGAGCTATAAAGGGGCCCTATTGCTTTTGAAATCTGATCAGTGGGCAATAGTGTTTATTTGTGTGTATCCAATCCATATTGCCTGTGTGGCTATGATATATTGATTTTGAGCAGTTGGTTCATTTTGATGACATACTGCATTGTTTCAGTTGAGATAAACTGTGATTTATTTATTATTCAGTTTTGATAATAAACTGTTTTATATTCTGTTCTCTATACAGATCTCATATCTTGATTTAATTTCAATTGTTCATATACTTGCTGAGCATTTCTTTGGCTCATTCTTATTTTTTATTAAATTCTGCCAGATATCCAGTATGAGTCACATCGGTAGCTCATTCTTATTGTAATAAAGTGATTTAGTTTACTTTTAGTATCGGCTGCTTGATTTCATACTATAACATGTTTGCAATCCTTGGTTTAACGGGATCAATGCGCACCTGATTTATATTATTTTATTGTATTGGTTGGTGACCCCCAAATCTAGACCCCGGATTTGGAGGGCGTCACAGGTGGTATGAATTTTGTTCATTCCAAACCCATACATGCTGTTTGGTTGAAATTTTTTAATTTTAAAATCCATAACTCAAACTCATAAAATATGGGTTTTTGATACCTTAGGGAGGAGGTAGGTATGAGAAATTAAATCAAAACTTTACTATTTTTATCTTTATTTATAAAATTACATGTTATTTTTTAAATAAAATTTTTATAATATTGTTGTTTAATATTTTAACAAACAATAGTGATTAATTTTTTGTATTAACTGCACAAAGTTTTTTATTTATTAAAAAATATATTAAATAAATAAATTCATTCCATCATTCAACAAATACATGATATCAGGAATGATACTTCATCCTCATACCACCTTAACCCGATTCCTCATTCCAAACCCCATACGACTTCATGAATCAAACGACCTCTAATTGATTTTGTGCATTATCTTCGTGTAATCTTGTAAATATTGAATAAGATATATTTACATTATTTAAATCCTCACATGTTTTTCTTACTTTTTTGATTTTCTGTGTTATATCATATATATTAAATGCTGATACTTGATTATTTAAATTTATTAATTTAACCGGTTCAATTAACAACTATGCACAATAATTACAATGACCTGTAAATATATTTAACTATTATAATGAATATTGAACGATTTGTTTTCTTGATAAATAACATCGAACAAATTTATAAATTAGCTGATGAAAAATTATATAATTTTAAATATAAAAGTATTTATTAATTATTATACAATCAAATTAAATGATAAAAATAGATAAATTAAAACTAAATTTGTATAATTAATGATTAAGTTTCTTTTGTTGTATTTTAAATATTTTTATAATTTGTATAGAAAATAAAGTAAAAACACAAATTCATGAATACTATGAAACTTTTTTACTAAATTACATTCATGAATTTTACTCGATATATTTAGCCAATTTTTCTAAATAAAAAATTATTTATATTCTATTATTCAGATATATATAACTTAAAATTTCTTTGTTATGCCATATAAATAATATAGATAAGTATATAATTGAAATCTATGTTAATATAATATAGAAATATAAATTTAATAAATTATTAGAATAATTATATTACTCGGTACTGAATTTAATATAGTAAATGTTTACGTTAGTTGATATTTAATGATATATGTTAGGGATTGTGGTTTTATCAATGTAATCAACTAATGTTTACTTAGATTAATTAATAATTAACTAAGTAAAAATATACTGTCATATATAGTTTGACAGTATGCTTAAAATGTCACTTGTAATAAAGATGCTCAAATAGTCAATTAGGTGACAGTAAGTATCAACAGTTACTGTCATATGTAATTAGAATAAATGATCAATGAGGTAGAAGTTCACAAAGTGTTCATGCACAGCATAGATCAAACTTCTGACAGTAACATTCTACATTCTGGAGCCTATGACAGCATGTTCGAGTGACAACACCTTTTGGAAACAGACGACAACTATTCCTTGACAGTAAACTTGGTGGAGAATGAATATTCTATGACAGCAAGTTTTGTTGACAACAACTATCCCCTAACAGTAAACTTGGTGGAGGCTGAAGATTCAAGACCGCAAGTTTTCTGACAATAGCTTTGGCGGGGAGAGTTGACAGCATGTTTGGCGAAATGATCGACAGCATGTTTGGCGAAGTAGTTGACAATACCTTTGGATGACAGCATGTTTTAGAAGACTGGTGTTCCTGACAGTAAAGTTTGCGGTAACAAAGATGCTGTCACCAAAGTGAAGCTGAAGGTTGACAGTAACTTTCATGGAAGCTGACAGTCTGTTTCAAGTAGCAGACTAGGTTAAGTCATTCACAGATTGATCTTGACATTTCTACCTAGTCTGTCAAGTCTACAATTGCAACTTGAGATAAAGTAAGCAAAAAGGTGAAGCGTGCTCATGGTGTCAAGAATGTCAAATCCTCTCAGAGTACCTTTATCTACATTTGGAATGAAGACAAGACTCATGAAGAAAAAGTGAGATTACCATTTCGAGTATTGTCCAGTAAACAAGAGAACGTGTACTTGTAAGTGAGATATGTGTTGTAGTTTAAATACACACATCTCACAAGCACTTTCTCAACACACACAACTGAGCTTAACTTTTCTCAAGCATAGAAACCATATCAATATCTTGTTATTGTATCTATTGAAGCTGGAAATCCTTTCTAGTCAGTTGTAGTAACAAAAATTAATAAAATTAATTTTTGAAGTAAAACACTGTGTGTCCCAAGCTTACTTGTCTGTTGTTTTGTGACTTAATACATTTGCTTTTGTTTTGTTGTTAGCAAAAGTTTTAAAATCTATTAAGTTGCATTCAACCCCCCCTTCTGCAACACTCATACTGTCTAACAACTGGTATCAGAGCAGCATGTTTGACATATATAACCTGAAAAGATCTAAAAATGAGTGCACAAAAAGTAAGCAGTATTAAAATACCCACCTTCGACAAAGAACATTACAACCTCTGGAAAAGAAAGATGATGCTATTCATAAAGACGGTCAACCCACTCTAAAGATGTTCGAGCCCCTAAAGTGGCTGTAACTAAAACCCCAGAAGTGGGATTTCCTCTAGAAGAGGATATTGCCACTAAAGTGGCACATGCTTCTATAGAAGCAAATGTACCTAAAAATTATGAGCTCTTAATAAGTTATGTATATAACGGGAAGTTGTTGGATCGTGGGAGTACTGAAATTGATGATGTATATGTTTTTTCCGTGGCATGTGATATTTTTGAAAACTCTGATCCTGAACCAAAAAGTGTGGAAGAATGTCAACAAAGATATGATTGGCCAAAATGAAAAGTTGCAATATAGGAAGAATTGCACTCCTTGTGCAAGAGAAATGTATTTGGACCTGCAGTCCAAACACCAACTAGTGTAGTCCCAGTTGGGAGTAGATGGGTATTTGTACGAAAACGAAATGAGAGAAATGAAATTATGAGATATAAGGCTCGATTGGTAGCCCAAAGATTCTCTCAAAGGTCTGGATTTGATTACCAGGAAATATACTCACTTGTTATGGATGAAGTTACCTTTCATTTTCTGATGGGTATGACTTGTATGGAAACACTAGAAATACGTCTCATGAACGTTGTGACAACCTACCTATATGGATCACTTGATAGTGATATTTATATGAAAATCCCTGAAGGATTAAAGTTAGAAGAAACTAAACCTCGTCATTTATATTCTGTTAAATTAAAACGATCATTATATGGTTTAAAACTAGTTGGTCTTATGTGGTACAATAGGCTTAATGAATATTTATTGAATGATGTGCATATTAATAATCAAGTGTGTCCAGTGTTTATTAAAAGGTCACAAATTGGATTTGTTATTATAGTTGTATATATATATATATATATATATATATATATGATTTGAATCTTGTTGGTACTTCTGAAAATATTACGAACGCTGCTAATTATTTAAAAAATGAGTTTGAAATGAAAGATCTTGGAAAGACAAAATTTTGTTTAGGTATACAGGTCGAGCATTATCTTCAGGAATATTTATTCACTAGTCCACTTACACTTCTTGATCGATTCTACATGGACAAGTCTCATCCACTAACCACACCAATGGTTGTCTAGTCACTTGAAGTTGAAAAAAATCCATTTCTCCCTAGAAAACCAGATGAAGATGTTCTTGGACCTGAATTTCCATATCTCAGTGCTATTGGTGCTCTCATTTATCTCGTAAACAACACTCGTCCTGATAATTGCATTTGTTATAAATCTATTGGCGAGGTTCAGCTCTAATACAACTAAAAGACATTGGGATGGAGTCAAACATATATTGAGATATTATTGTGGGACGTTCACAGACAGGTTACTTATCCACATATTGTGGAACTGCAATTTCTTGGAAATCTATAAAGTAGACTATGACAACAACTTCATCAAATCATGCAGAGTTATTGGCAATCCGCGAAGCAAGTAGGGAATCTATTCGGTTGTGATATATTATTCAACATATCCGGGAATAATGTGAATTATCAAACTTTTTGAACACTCATACAATTATGTTTGAAGATAATTCAGTCTGCATTAAACAACCCAAGAAAGGATATATGAAATGAGATCGAACAAAGAACATGTTGTCAAAATTCTTCTATAGTCATGAGCTCCAACATAATTATGACATTGATGTATAACAAGTTCATTTAAATGAAAATCTAGCAAATTTACTTACAAAGTCACTACCCACATAAACATTTGAAAAGTGGCATGCGGAGATTGAGAAATTTGTTACAACAAGATGTCAAAATGTGAGGTGATTTATTCAGGGGGATACTGTACTCTTTTTCCTTTATCAAAGTTTTTATCCCACTGATTTTTTTCTTGCAAGATTTTAACGAGGCAGTCAATCTTTGTAATAACTCAAATTTGACAATAAGGGGAAGTATTATAAATGTATGTTGAAATATGATTGTCAAATAACAATTACCAAGGATATACTAGTCAAATGTAATGAATGAAGACACGGGCAATCAAACTAGCTGTATGCGCCATCAATTTCAATTAGAGTTGGCAATCGTGTCGTTTCGTGTAATTTCGTTTCATGTACTTTCGTGTTTTCGTGTACTCATAGTTAAAATCGAAAACGACCCAAAATCATTTCATGTAATTGTTTAACCGATCCGAACACGAAACGAAATATTTCGTGTCTACACGAAATGAAAAGAAAAGTACACGGAATTTTTGTATACTTTTTGTTTCCATGAAATGACCCGAAATAGCACGCAACGATTATATCCGAATACACGAAATATACACAAAATATACACGAAATACTAATGAATACATAAAATGAGTAAATTGTTATATATTACGCATATATATATAATAATATGTTTAAAAAATATATATTACGTATATAATATATATTATGATATATAAAAAATAAAAATTATATATTAATATTTCGTGCACTTTCGTGTATTTTTCGTGTACCCAAAATGAAACTCATATCCAACACTAAATTTATTGTGTAATTTTGTGTTTGTGTACTTTCGTGTATTGAAAATCAAAATCCATATCTATTTTTTTATCGTTTCGTGTTGTGTTCACGTGTCATGTGTCAAATTATCATACGAAATTGTCATGCCTAATTCCAATACCCAGATGAATATTAATTAAATAGCTACATTTGAGGAGGTGTACACTAATTTGCCTTTTATAGAATAATCGATACATGGAACATCTCTTCTTCACCTCTACTTTCTAATCTTTGATACAAATATATATATATATATATATATATATATATATATATATATATATATATATATATATATATATATATATATATAATTTATTAGTATTCTAAATTTTTATAACAGTATTTATATTATATTTACTCCATCTCTTTTAATATTTTATTTTCAACATATTTTTTCTTTTCTATTACTTGTTCATCTTTTCAGTCGACCAATTTTCTAAAATATATTTTCAATATTAATTTTTATTTTGTTGGTTCCAAAATTAACTTTTATTTGTATGTATATTAAATAATATTAAATGCTTAAAATTGGATAAAAATATAACTTTTCTTATTACAGGTAAATTTTTTAAAATGAACTATTGAAAAGAGACATAGGATTTTTTTTTCTTGATAGTACGTGTGTTAATTTTACTTGTACACTTAGTATTTTAAAATTAAAAAAAAAGATAATTTCATAAATTATTTTTAATTAAGTATTTGAATATTTAATTTTTATTTAGTAAAATAAAATTATAAAAAATATTTATGAATTTAAATTTTCAATACATCTCCAAATACGTATAAAAAATTAAAATGACAAATTATTTAGGATGAAAAGAGTAATATAATCATTAATCTTTTTGAACACAAACTAGAATTTTATTCAATACAGAACTCAGTGAACAGGTCCCGTGGTAAGGACTTCAAACAAGGACTTCAAGTCAACAAACGAGGACTTCAAGTCAACACGAGCAGCCTTGTTTGTTTTTAATAACATGAAAAAGACCAAGAGAGAGCTATCACTCCTACTAGCCTATCCTTGCAAGTTGCAACTATCGATGGTATCACCATTAATTTATTTTATGACTCCGTAGTTCGGAGGATAACTTTTATTTATATGAAGGGTATTAAATAAGACAACAATCAAACATGCGGACTTAGAAATTAAACATTTGGTGTGGCAATCACCAAGAGCGGAGACTTCTTACGAACAGTAATGCCTGATTCACTGGTCATGTCCAAATCCTCCATTCTTCCTCCATCAGGCAATTCAAAATCAAACTTGTGCACTAAATTTGCTATTGCAAGCTCCAAAAGGTCCGTCGCGAATCGTATTCCAGGGCAAGCCCTCCGACCTGCTCCAAACGGAAGATACTCATAGTGTTGGCCTTTGTAATCAATAGGACTATTCAGGAACCTCTCAGGCTGAAACTCCTCTGGTTTGTCCCACAATGAAGGGTCTCTTCCAATTGCCCAGGCATTTACCAGTACTTGTGTCCCTGCTTTTATGTCGTACCCCATTACCTTCACGTCCTCCCTTGCAGCTCTAGGAAGTAGTAGTGGAGCTGCTATGTACATTCGCATACTCTCTTTGATCACGGCTTTCAGATAGTGCATTTCGACTAAATCAGCTTCCAATACTTTAGGTTTGCCTTTGCATATTTCTCTGACCTCATTCTGCAATTTTAATGTGACATTCGGATTTTTTAGTACCGCTGCTATTGTCCACTCTAGAGTCGTTGATGGTGTTTCCGTTCCAGCAAAGAACATATCCTACAACATGTAAATAAATTAACGATTAGATTATTACAACCGAGTAACAGACAGACAAATACTATCATTCACGAAAACAGGGCGGATTAACAATTATATAAAATGATGTAACTTGTTCTGTCAATTCTAATCAAATCTATTAGTGACATGTAATGTGTGTGAGAGTGAAGAGTCAAGACCCCCACATAATCAAATTATCTGACACTGTAAAAGTGAGAGTTTCGTAGCTACTTACCAAGATAACAGCTTTGATGCATTCTTTGTCAATCAGAAAGTCAGAACCTACTTTGTTCTTCTGAATCTCGAGCAAAATGGATATAAAGTCCTTGTTAGCACAGCTTTTATCCGATGCAATAGCATTTTGATGATCTATAATAACACCTTCGAGAAAAGAATCCATCTCGTTAGCTATTTTTTCGACCTTTCCCTTCAAACCTTCTAGCCAATCAACCCAAGAAAGCAATGAAATATATTTCCCTATGCTGCGGAAAAACCCCAACAACTCTGTCATTTCCCCAAGCATTTTCTTATACGAAACCCCTCCTTCAATTTCATATTTCTTTCCTAGTGCAACCCTGCATACTACACTACTAGTTAGTTCAGAAAATAACTCGCTCAAATTTACTATTTTCGAATGAGAATTCTCAATAGTTTGGATCAGAAGCGCAACTTCTTCTTCTCTGACATTGTGAAATGAACCAACCCTTTTTTTACTCAGGAGCTGAGTAACACAAACACTCTTTACCTGTCTCCAATATTCACTATAACGAGCAAGCGCCACGTCCTTACCATTATACACAATTCGATTGGAGATGGTTGAATCTGGCCTATCCGAGAAAACGAGATCATGAGTTTTCAAAATCTCTTGAGCTGCATCAGCAGTAGAAACAACAAGAACAGGCACACTTCCGAACTTGAGCAGCATCAATGGACCATACTTTTGAGCCAAGGATGCGAGTGAAATGTGCAGGTTTTTACTAATTTGATGAAGATTTCCGATTATTGGTAATTTTGGAGGGGAAGGTGGCAGATTTTTCGAAACTATTTTTCTACTTTTTAACCATTTGTAGAGAAAAATAGTGAGAGAAAACAATAAAAAAAACTGCAGATACAAGTAATATTGCTCCAACATCTTCATTGGTATTACTTGCCTGTTTACTTGCCCGTTTACTAGAAATAAAAGCTACAAATATATAGAGAAAGAATGTGCATGCATGGGATACTATTCGCAGTGGCCCTTAGTGAGCTTACGTAGTGACCGTTTGAGATTCTTAAATTTAAAATAAGTAGTTTATTTTATTTTTATTTTTTACATATTTTCATTTTTTTTAAAGATAAATATTTGTTTTAGAATTTTAAAATCAAATATGAACTTCAAAATAAAAAATAAGTTACTTATTTTCAGAAAAAATATATACATCCCTACTTTTTTCCAGAAATAAAGGATTATTTCCAGAAATAAGGGGTTGCCAAACAACCCCGTAATAATACGACTTTTCAAAAATCTCTCATGACTAATCAACGGGACCAATACAATATACGTACACGTCTAATAGTCAGTTTTATATTAATCTATGCAGTGAGTTGTTGGGACATAGCACGGATTGATATATTAAATTTAATAAAATTTAATTTTGGGAAGATACATTTATATTCTGAGGGGCAATGTGGTTAATCAAATATTAATTGTGTTATGTAAAACCGAACCAAAAGTGAAATCGGAGAGCATACCATGTATTGTCAAAAATAGTCAGGTTCAAATATTGACAAGATATGGTTAAAAATGTGTTATTTAACGTACCTTTGAAGGCGGAGGTTCCCACTTAAAAAAGAGGTACCAGTCAATTTTCTTACCCGTCCCAGAAATACGAGATCAACACTTAGACCCGTTAACGTTTTAGTTTATAGTTAGAATGGAGAGAAACATATATACTTACGTCGATATTAGTGGAGTCTCTACCTTAAGTAGATTTGATAGTGGAACATTTATGATTGAATCAGACAGCGAACAAAGCGGCAGAAGCAAAAGTACATGATCAGACATGTAGAGAAAATCAACACACGATTTTATGCCATTTGCTTTTAATACCTTTAGATTCTTGACTTCTGATGTTGTTGAGTTTATTCGGAATGAAAATGTTATGACTGTTGTTTTAGTTGAATATATAGAATTTATAATTTAACGAGGATTTACGACGCAACTTGTTTCCCGTTTACCTCATATACCTATAATCTAAATTTCTTTATAAATTGAAAAACTGAAAATCAATCGGAGAACGGAAAAAGTAATTTTGAAGATTTCCAATTATTGGTAATTTTGGAGGGGAAGGTGGCAGATTTTTTGAAACTAAATTTCTCAATCTTAACCATTTGTAGAGAAAAATAGTGACAGAAAACAATAAAAAGAAATGCGGATACAAGTACTTATATTGCTCCAACATCTTCATTGGTATTACTTGCCCATTACTAGAAATAAAAGCTACAAATATATAGAGAAAGAATGATAAAAACAGAAGTCTACGCTTGAGGTCAACATACATCTCACAAAGCGAGGATACGATTTGCAGTGGCCATTAGTGAGCTTACGATATTCAAAAACCTCTTACGACTAATCAACGGGACTATTTAAAAAAAATTATATTTGATAATTGTTCAAAATTATTTTAAATATTTTTTTCAATGAGTCGTGTTGCCTATACACATGCAAAATTTCAACAACAGCGGTAGAAACCAAATCTATAAATTTTAAAATAGTAATAAAATAAATAGTTATGAAAGTTAATCAAATACACATTTTTTATTATGACCGGAATAAGTGCATATATACAAAATTTTCAAATTTAAGATATTAGTTGTAGTGTCTTTGAATTTCCGAGGTCATAGCTACATTTAACAATGTGAGACTACTTCTGCAAGACCTTTTACAGAATGAATGATAGATTTGTGTATGAATGATTGATAAGTTAATATTAAATGTATATTAATTGTTCTGATTGTGGGTAACTAAAATGTCCATCTTTTTGGGATATTAGTATGTTATGTTTTGATGTTTTTGTGTATCTTGTTACGGGTTTTGGTAGTTTTTTTAGAAGGATTTATATGCTATTTTGGGAGATCGGTAAGACTCGCATCGAATCTGGGATGATGATGGATATTACAAGAGATCACCTTTCACAATAAAAAACTGTTCATATTTTGAGGGTATTTGTACCTCTAATATCAGTTGATTTAACTGATAGTTCTAAACACTGGGTTATAGATGACACTTATATGAAGGTCAATTGTGATACTATTCGTTTCATAGCTACGGTAGGCTGAATTGCTCGAGATGTCATCGTAATATTTTTTAGATTAAAGAATTTAAATATTTTATGTGTTAAGCGATCTGAAAACAAAATGACTATTTATTTAACTCGTTTTTTGTTTTATAATAAGGTTGTAATTCACAGTTTAATGATTTGTCCAGCTGAATTCCAATGTTTTAATGAATGCATTAAATTTTGTTTGTGAAAAAAATGGTCCAACTGTTGTAAGTTGACCTTCACGAACTACGAGTTGTATCTTGAGCTTATATCTGGATATTGGATTAGCATTAATCTTAGTGTATTACCATTATTAGGCTCTCTTTATTTGTGCTTTATTGGTCTGTATACTTAAATCACTATTTCCTTCTTTTCTGCCACTTCATATTACTGCGGTCAGAGGTGGACTCACACAGTGCCGAGGGTGCGCCATAGCGTAACCTATAACAAAAATTGTCTAACTCTTTTTTTTTATACGAAATTGTTGATTATAAAATTTTAATTGCTCACACAAGAATGTTTTATTGATTGCTTATTAGCTCTTATTACCAAAAAATATAAAAGAAGAAAAATATTTGTTAGGATACATATCAATGGATTGAAATTTTTGTCCTTGGAAATTTGGCTCCCCCTCGAAAATTATAAAATCATAAGATCAGAAGTGGATCGTTTGAAGTCGAAGAAGGTTATGTCTGCTGGATGTTTCCCTATAGAATAAATTACTGGGTTCGGATGAGAGTAAATTTATTTCTTCAAGTGGTTAAATTGCTTTTTCCCGTATATAAACATGGGAGAGGTTTTTCTTTCTCGAACTGAAACCATATATTAAGCGCTGCATTTTCAAATACATACTGTATTGCACTTCTTTTTCTGAATATTTGCTGATTGTAATTTTATCACTCTACTCTTGAGAAAAGGCAATGCTTAATCGAGTGGATACACTGAGAAGCTACCAAGACTTGCCTCCTGTAATTTCACAATTAACTATTTCCCCTCTTTTTAATCAGGTTTTATTCCTCCCCTGCATGGCAGAACAATTTGAGTTTCTCTTGTTTCTTTGCAGGATAAAGCTTTGGCTGCTCTGGCGATTGAGGACAAAAAGCGGCAATATGCAGCTGCTGAGAAGTATCTTGAAGATGTATTGCAGTCAGCACTAGCCACTTCAGAGTAATGTGCTACTGGTTAAAATTATAAGTTCTACGGCTTAAACTCCTATACATACCGCCTTTCAGCATATACAGCTCAATTTATCCGGCTAATAGTGTGATGGTATATCTTTTTATCTGTACCATTTCTTGTTGGTGTTGTACTAAAGTGAAGGCAAATGTGCATGAAAATATTAAACCTATCTGTGAAGATTGTAGTTCTAGTTTTAAAACCAATGAAACTGGTATGCTAGTCATTGTTCAGATATATGTGATAGTTGTGCTAATGCTTCACTTTTACTGCTTCATAACCGAGAATTTTTTCACTAAATAATCAAAGCTCATAGGAACACTTATTACAGGTGTGCTAATGCTTCACTTTTACTCACACTTACTACACCTGAGCACTTGAAACATCTTTATCAGTAGGAGTAAAGAAAATATTCATACAAAATTTTAATGCCAGAGAAGGAGAAAAACTTAGATAACACCCCATTTGTTCAGTGGAACGAACTTCAAATGCTGGCAGCAGAAGATGCTGTTCTACCTGACCGCACTGAATATGTCTCGTTTCTTAAAAGAGGAGACACCCATGCTCACTGTTGAGAATGATACACAGACTGTATATGCTGCTGATGCATGGAAGCATTCTGATTATATTTGTCGGAATTATGTGCTTAATAGCTTGGCGGACACGTTGTACAACATGTATTGCACAAAGTCAACAGCAAAGGACTTATGAGAATCTCTTGAACATAAGTATAAAACCGAATATGCTGGTGCTAAAAAGTGGATTGTTGGCCGTTTTCTTGATTATAAGATGACGGATTCCAAGACTGTGGTCAGTCAGGTGCAAGAGCTGCAGGTAATCATCCACGACATTCATGCTGAAGGAATGGTCGTAAGTGAGTCTTTTCAAGTTGCTGCTGTGATTGAAAAACTGCCGCCTAGCTAGAAAGAATTCAAGAACTACTTGAAGCACAAGCGAAAGGAGATGTCTATGGAGGATCTGATTGTTAGACTTCGTATCGAGGAAGACAATAGAGGATCTGAAAAGAAATCTAATGTTGCCACTGAGAAGGCAAACGTGGTGGAGCATGCTCAAAGCTCCAAGTTCAAGAAGAACAATTCTGGTAAAGGAACAAAGCTAGCACCCAAAGGAGGAATTTCGAAGCCTTCGAAGTTTTAAGGAAAGTGCTACAACTGTGACAAAGTGGGTCATAGGTCTTCTGATTGCAAGAAGCCCAAGAATCCCAATAAAAAGAAAGAAGCAAATATGGTGAATGATATCTCCAAGGAGATGTCCGATATAGACCTCTGTGCTACGGTCTTTGAAGTGAATCTGGTTGGCTCTAATCCAAGGGAATGATGGATTAATACGAGAGCTACTAGGCATATTTGTTTTGATAAGACAATTTTCTCTAGCCTCAAAACTTTCAATGCTGGTGAGAAGCTTTATATGGGAAATTCTACGACTTATACAATTGCAGGGGAAGGCACAGTGATTCTGAAGATGACCTCTAGAAAGAATCTGACTTTGAAGAATGTACTTTATGTGCTTGATATTCGCAAGAACCTTGTGTCTGGTGCCTTGTTGAATAAGCATGGTTTTCGTACTGTAATAGAGTCAGATAAAGTTATTTTGTCTAAGAGTGGTATGTTTATAGGCAAGGGTTACGTTTGTGATGTGCTCTTTAAGCTCAATGTAATGTCTGTTAAAAATAAAAATGAATTGAAGAATTCTTCTGCTTACTTGCTTGAGTCTCCTAATTTATGGCATGCTAGATTAAGACATATGAATTATGACACTATACGACAATTAAGTGTAAAAGAATACATACCAAAATTGAATATCGATTCAAAACAAAAGTTTGAAACTTGTGTTGAGGCAAAATTAATGAGATCATCATTTAAACGTGTGGAAAGAAATACCAAAGTGCTAGACTTAATACATAGCGATATATGAGATTTAAAATTCACTCCAACTCGAGGAGGTAACAAGTATTTTATTACATTCGTAGATGATTGTACAAAATACTGCTATGTATATTTGCTCAAAATCAAAGATGAACCAATGGATAAATTTAAAATCTATAAGGAAGAAGTTGAGAAACAACAAACAGAGAAAAACAAAAGGATACGTAGTGATCGTGGAGGTGAATATGTTGAACCTTTTGGGAAATTCTGTTCACAACATGGTATAATCCATGATGTCACTTCACCATATTCTCCTCAATCAAATGGAGTGGCTGAGAGGAAGAATCGCACTCTAAAAGAGATGATGAATGTGATGCTGCTAAGCTCTGGACTTCCGCAATCAATGTGGGGGGAAGCCATCTTAAGTGCAAATTATCTTTTAAATAGGATGATGCGCAAGAACAAGGATGAAAGTCCTATGAAATATGGAAGAAAGAGAAACTAAGCTATAAGCATTTGAAAGTGTGGGGGTGCCTTTCTAAGGTACTGATCTCTGCGCCTAAGAAAGTGAAGATTGGTCCAAAGACTGTAGATTGTATCTTCATTGGATATCCCCTAAATAGTACTGCATATAGGTTTCTCGTACATAAATCAAAGATTCCTGACATTCAGAAGAATACGATCATGGAGTCAAGGAATGCCTCATTCTTTGAGATAATATTTCCTTGTAATCTAGAAACCAACCACCCCACAACGTCTAAACGATCTCATGAGTCTATAGAGGAAGACAATGAGGACAAAGACAGTGAAGATGAAAATGTGGGGTAGTAAAAAGGAGTAAAAGACAAAGGAAAGAGAAATCCTATGGGTCAGAATTTATGACTTGTTTGCTCGAAGAGGGTGATCCGAAAACCTATAAGGAAGCGGTAACATCACCTGATGGACCTATGTGGAAAGAGGCCATCAAAGACGAAATTGATTCAATCATGCAGAATCTTACCTGTGAGCTAGTGGACTTGCCATCTGGATGTAAATCACCAGGATGCAAGTGGGTTTTCAAAAAGAAATTGAAAATTGATGGCAGTATTGACAAGTATAACGCCAGACTTATAATTAAAGGATTCAAGAAACAACATGACCTCGATTACTTTGATACATCCTCCCTTGTATCACGAATAACATCCATAAGAATAGTGCTTGCTATTGCTGCACTGCGAAACTTGGATGTACATCAAATGGATGTGAAAACAGCTTTTCCAATGGGAGACTTAGACAAGGAAATCTACAAGGAACAACCCGAAAGGTTTGTGGTTCCTGGATAGGAAATAAAGGTATGTAGATTAGTTAAGTCATTATATGGCTTGAAGCAAGCTCCCATGAAGTGGAATGAAAAGTTTCATCATTTTATGATGGAAAACGACTTCAAGGTAAATGAATGTGATAGCTGTGTCTATTACAAGGATAACGAGAACGAATATGTCATGATAACATTGTATGTAGATGATCTACTTATTGCTGGCAGCAGTGGAAAAGTGATCAAGTCTACAAAGGACATGTTAAGATCAAGATTTGACATGAAAGATATGGGACAAGCAGATGTGATTGTAGGTGTGAAAATCTCTAGAACATCATAAGGTATCATGCTAAGTCAGTCACACTATGTTGACAAGATCCTTAAGAGGTTTGCCAAGGATGGTACTGAGATAGCCAAAACACCTGTGGATTTGACTTTACACCTATCCAAGAATAAAGGTGTAGGGATTTCCCAATTGGAATACTCGAGGATAATAGGAAATCTGATGTACCTAATGAGTTGTACGATACTAGACATTGCATAGTCAATTAGTAAGTTGAGTAGATTCTCAAGTAATCCAGGAGCTGATCACTGAAAAGCGATCATAAGAGTACTAAGGTACTTAAGAGGAACTCGAGACTATGGACTACATTATGGAAGATATCCAACAGTACTTGAAGGGTACACAGATGCAAATTGGATATCTAGCAAGAAAGCGTTGAAGTATACAAGTGGCTACGTGTTTACACTAGCTAGGGCAGTTGTGTCATGAAAATCCTCAAAACAAACAGTAGTAACTCAGTCCACGATGGAAGCTGAGTTCGTGGCATTAGACAAATGCGCACAAGAGGCTGAATATTTATGCCAATTCATGGAAGATATTCCTAGATGGCCAAAACCTGTGACTGCAATAGGACTACATTGTGATAGTCAGTCAGCTATTGGTAATGCATAGAATATGTTGTATAATGGTAAGTCTCATCACATACGACGACGACACAGTTCCATTAGACAATTAATATCAACTGGAATTATCACTATTGACTTTGTACCGTCAAGAGATAATATCGCGGATCCATTAACCAAAGGGTTATCAAGAGAACTGGTTGATAAATCATCTAAGGGGATGGGCCTTAAGTCTATTGCTTAACGGCGTCATGGTGGACACCCAACCTTGCTGACTAGAGGTCCCAAGAACTTGGTTAAAATGGGCAAACTAAATCATGATGACCAAATCACTGTGGGGGTAACCCCTGGCCTGTTCCTATGGTGTGGAAACAGTGAGACCCGTATGATACGAGGGTAAGCTTACGCTTTTAATTATCTTTTGGTGAATACATGAAATTCAAGGTTGAATGCATGGAATTCAGTTGAGTAAACACGGGTTACTCTTTAAGATAAAGATCACATATGTAGAAGAGAAGTGGGGTCGCTTCAAAGGATAATTGCGAGACACAATTCTTTAGAAACTCTCGCAGAATCAGGACGATGTCTATGGCTAAAATGGACATAATCATGAGAGCTGAACGAGTTAGAAAAGATGTAGTGATAAGTATATCATCGCTTACATAAACGGTCGAACAGTTCAAGGACACTTGCATCTACTGTCTACCAATAAGGTCGGTATGCTTAATCGAGCGAAGGTTCAAGGAGCATTCTCTACCTATCGTATGCTATATCTGATCAAAGAAACTATCACTAAGCCAAATTCCGTGTTTGTCTGTTTGGTGTGTGCTACTGAAACATCAATCTCATCCATGTGGGGGATTGTTGGAAAATGTGGGTTGAAACCTCACATTGTCAAGTCATTTTAAGCCTAAATTTGAATGCTTTTTAGGTGCGTGTGCGCAACAAGTTATGATTGGAGTACGTTCTTCTTCGAGAAAGCTTTCAAACGCATGTTTAAGTATTCAAAATAATCAAGGAATGGATGTGATATAATTATCCAAATTTGGTACCTTGAAAGTGGAAATCTAGAAATAAGAACTTGAATCCCACATTGAATTGGAAAAGAGTTTTCCATGACTTTATATAGTAGAACACTTATGTAGTATTTAAGATGTGTTAGTATGGTATTGCTCCACCACCCACGTGCGCGCATGGGGGTGTAAATCATGGGATTTTGAGGGCAAATTCGTGGTTTCGCATGCTTTCGGGCTTTCCGCTTGGGCGACCTGCGGACACAAATGCAGCAAAATTTGGGCCGCATAAATCCGGACCAGTTTTGCTCAAAGTTACTGTCAGCATAAGTGTATACAAAGTTGCTGTCAGGAAAGTTACTTTGACAGTAAACTCAGATCAAAATTACTGTCAAATTTCCACTGTGCTTTGACTCAATATAATAATTCGTTATTTTGTTTTAATAATAGGTATTATTATTAATTTAAAATTGATTACGAATTGATTTTGACAACCGATTTCCTTTATTAATTAACGCGTGATTAATTACGAAAAATGCGTGGTAATTTAGGAAATTGTGTGGCACCCAAGTTTTTCCCAGTTTATATATTCATCTTATTCGGTCTTAGGTTATTCAATCTATCTTCTGCCCTAAACTCTAAACACAACTGTACTCTTCCTGGTGATATTTTCTTGTTCTGTTCAAACTCGCTGAAGGTGCTGTTCTTTAGCTCGCTAAAGTAACACTATTTTAGTGTAAAAACTATTTCAATGGTACACTAAAATATTGTTAAGATAACACTAAATAATTGGAGTAATACCAAATTTGGTATCAAAGACTCTTTATAATATAAGATATATTGTACAAGATTTCTTATAGTACATGATATACAGGTCCGAGGTCCGGCTCAATAAGTAAAGAGGTACTGTACTAAATGTAAATATTGGACCCTAATTATTAAAAAAATTACATAATTTATATAATTTAAGTATTTTTTTATAACAGAAACTTAAAAAATTAATTACATTGATTGCAACTTCACAATATAACTTAAATATTTTATTGAAAAAATGATATTCTTCCGGCTTTTTTTTAAATAGGTTGATCATAGATACAATCTTATTTATTGAAGAGTAGTAGCTATAATTTCCATAGTCCAAGACTTCAGGCATGAGAAAATCAGTTTTGTAATCCCCAAATGGTGTGTTATCTATACGTAAACTAATGCTGATATATATATATATATATATATATATATATATATATATATATATATATATATATATATATATATATATATATATATATATATATATATTCTAATGAGTTTACATAAAATGGGGGCTCCTAAAATATATATGACCCTTGTGTAATTGGGCTGCGCACGCTAATTACCGGGTCTGAGAATATAGTGTAATTACTGTTAGAGTTGAATTTTGTAAATTATATAATTTAACACTAAAATAATATCAAATAACACTATTTTAATTTCGTCCATCAACCTCAAAACTTGCTACTCTCCCAATTCTCAGATAAACAGGGAATACCACAGTTTTTCTTTGTGTTCCAAGCATGAGTAAAATCCTAATCACACTATCACTCAAAAGCTCAACACCTTTATCTTTAGCCGTCTGAAATGAGGACCATGACTTGATGTACATAAAATATTCATCCAAACTCATCATTCGCTCTGCTTTGAACTCAAATGGCCCTGTATCATCCAACCCATCTACAGGCTCGAAAGGGAAGTTGATACTTGTATACTCAGCATCAACTTTTGTACGTGCTTGATCCCAGTAAGGTTCAGAATCAAGGGTGTAGAATGGCTTGAAGACAGCATCAATGGCCGCATTAACTTGTGGCACAGTGTAGCACCAAGCAGCAATGACCCCATGAGGCTTTTTAAGAACATACTTCACTTGAATTTGTGAAATTGTGTTTTGTGGGTGGGTGAACTTGAGGCGTAGATAGATACAAGAGTATTTGGTTGCAGGGGTGTTTTGACCTTTGTTTACTATTATTAGCATGAAAATCTTGAGGCACAGACCCGTAATTTATATTTTTTATTATATATTTTTTATAATTAAAAATTTTTAATTTAAATTTGATATTTTCTTGAATTTGAATTAATTAATATATACTTAATTATTCGATCACAGATCATAAACTCAAATTTTTACATGAATAAAATTATATTAATTAAAATATAAAATTTTTAATAATACATATATGATATAGTTATATATTAAACACGATCTTAAATATAAAATTTAATTTTTTAACTCAACTCTAGTTTATATATTTTTTATTTAATCAATTTTTTTTATCTACAACGTATCTATATACAGTTAAACTTTTAAATTATGTTTTTTACATAAATTTAAATAATTTTTATATATAATATAAATTTTATTTTTTAAATTTATTTTTCAAAATTTAATTATTTTGAATGGGTCATATTTTATCAATTAATTATATATCGACAATTTTATTTTTGAATCAAATGTTTTATTATATTGACAATCAATACGTCTTAAAATACATATAAAAAATTAAAATGACAGATTATTTAGGAAGAAAGGAATAATATAATCATTATATTTTATTATTTTTTAGAACACAAACTAGTATTTTGTTCAGTAGAAAACTCAGAAAACAGGGCCCCCATATATGAACCATAGGAGACGAAAAAACATTGAAACAACCAATCAAACAAGCCTTGTGGTTTGCTTTTTAACATGAAAGAGAAAGATATCACTCCTATTTCGTAACCTATCCTTGCGACTTTATTTTATGACTCCGTAGTTCGGAGGATAACTTTTATTTATATGAAGGGTATTAAATAAGATAACAATCAAACATGCGGACTTAGAAATTAAACATTTGGTGTGGCAATCACCAAGAGCGGAGACTTCTTACGAACAGTAATGCCTGATTCACTGGTCATGTCCAAATCCTCCATTCTTCCTCCATCAGGCAATTCAAAATCAAACTTGTGCACTAAATTTGCTATTGCAAGCTCCAAAAGGTCCGTCGCGAATCGTATTCCAGGGCAAGCCCTCCGACCTGCTCCAAACGGAAGATACTCATAGTGTTGGCCTTTGTAATCAATAGGACTGTTCAGGAACCTCTCAGGCTGAAACTCCTCTGGTTTGTCCCACAATGAAGGGTCTCTTCCAATTGCCCAGGCATTTACCAGTACTTGTGTCCCTGCTTTTATGTCGTACCTCATTACCTTCACGTCCTCCCTTGCAGCTCTAGGAAGTAGTAGTGGAGCTGCTATGTACATTCGCATACTCTCCTTGATCACGGCTTTCAGATAGTGCATTTCGACTAAATCAGCTTCCAATACTTTAGGTTTTCCTTTGCATATTTCTCTGACCTCATTCTGCAATTTTAATGTGACATTCGGATTTTTTAGTACTGCTGCTATTGTCCACTCTAGAGTTGTTGATGGTGTTTCCGTTCCAGCAAAGAACATATCCTACACCATGTAAGTAAATTAACGATTAGATTATTACAACCGAGTAACAGACAGACAAATACTATCATTCACGAAAACAGGGCGGATTAACAATTATATAAAATGATGCAACTTGTTCTGTCAATTCTAATCAAATCTATTAGTGACATGTAATGTGTGTGAGAGTGAAGAGTCAAGACCCCCACATAATCAAATTATCTGACACTGTAAAAGTGAGAGTTTCGTAGCTACTTACCAAGATAACAGCTTTGATGCATTCTTTGTCAATCAGAAAGTCAGAACCTACTTTGTCCTTCTGAATCTCGAGCAAAATGGATATAAAGTCCTTGTTAGCACAGCTTTTATCCGATGCAATAGCATTTTGATGATCTATAATAACACCTTCGAGAAAAGAATCCATCTCGTTAGCTATTTTTTCGACCTTTCCCTTCAAACCTTCTAGCCAATCAACCCAAGAAAGCAATGAAATATATTTCCCTATGCTGCGGAAAAACCCCAACAACTCTGTCATTTCCCCAAGCATTTTCTTATACGAAACCCCTCCTTCAATTTCATATTTCTTTCCTAGTGCAACCCTGCATACTACACTACTAGTTAGTTCAGAAAATAACTCGCTCAAATTTACTATTTTCGAATGAGAATTCTCAATAGTTTGGATCAGAAGCGCAACTTCTTCTTCTCTGACATTGTGAAATGAACCAACCCTTTTTTTACTCAAGAGCTGAGTAACACAAACACTCTTTACCTGTCTCCAATATTCACTATAACGAGCAAGCGCCACGTCCTTACCATTATACACAATTCGATTGGAGATGGTTGAATCTGGCCTATCCGAGAAAACGAGATCATGAGTTTTCAAAATCTCTTGAGCTGCATCAGCAGTAGAAACAACAAGAACAGGCACACTTCCGAACTTGAGCAGCATCAATGGACCATACTTTTGAGCCAAGGATGCGAGTGAAATGTGCAGGTTTTTACTAATTTGATGAAGATTTCCGATTATTGGTAATTTTGGAGGGGAAGGTGGCAGATTTTTCGAAACTATTTTTCTACTTTTTAACCATTTGTAGAGAAAAATAGTGAGAGAAAACAATAAAAAAAACTGCAGATACAAGTAATATTGCTCCAACATCTTCATTGGTATTACTTGCCCGTTTACTAGAAATAAAAGCTACAAATATATAGAGAAAGAATGTGCATGCATGGGATACTATTCGCAGTGGCCCTTAGTGAGCTTACGATAGGGCTTATGTAATAATACGACTTTTCAAAAACCTCTCATGACTAATCAACGGGACCAATACAATATACGTACACATTGAATAGTCAGTTTTATATTAATCTATGCAGTGAGTTGTTGGGACATAGGACGGATTGATATATTAAATTTAATAAAATTTAATTTTGGGAAGATACATTTATATTTTGAGGGGCAATGTAGTTAATCAAATATTAATTGTGTTATGTAAAACCGAACCAAAAGTGAAATCGGAGAGCATACCGTGCATTGTCAAAAATATTCAGGTTCAAATATTGACATGATATGGTTAAAAATGTGTTATTCAACGTATCTTAGAGCGCGGGGATCCCACCTAAAAAGAGGTACTAGTCAATTTTCTTCCCCGTCCCGGAAATACGAGATCAACACTTAGACCCGTTAACGTTTTAGTTTATAGTTAGAATGGAGATAAACATATATACTTACGTTGATATTAGGAGAGTCTCTACCTTAAGTAGACTTGACAGTGAAACATTTATGATTGAATCAGGCAGCGAACAAAGCGGCTGAGGCAAAAGTGCATAAACATGATCAGACATGTAGAAAAAATCAACACACGGTTTTATATTATTTGCTTTTGATACCTTTGGATTCTTGACTTCTGATGTTGTTGAGTTTATTCGAAAAGTTCGGAAAGTTAGGAATGAAAATGTTATGACTGTTGTTTTAGTTGAATATATATTTTATCGGATAAAATTTATAATTCAACGAGGATTTACGGCGCAACTTGTTTCCCGTTTACCTCATATACCTATAATCTAAATTTCTTTATAAATTGAAAAACTGAAAATCAATCGGAGAATGGAAAAAGTAAATCACTCTTTTGGTGTAAAAAAAGAGATAAGGAAATGAAGTCGATATTAAAAATAATATAAAAAATTTTAAATTTATTTTTGAAACTTGATGGAATAAATTAGATATAAAAACTCTTTTTATTATAACCGTCAGACATTTACTCTTATACTCTACGCTATAAGAGTATATGTCCAACGACTATAATAAAATGAGTTTTTATTGGAAGTCACAGATCTTGATTATCTAAACAGGATCAATGAAGGTCAGTATCTACCAACCAAACTAGTGCCATCAACAATTGTGGAAGGAAGACAAGTTCATGAATATTATACTCTGAAGGACAATAAGGAGGACCAATGAAGAAAAACAAGAAGTCTTGAAAGATGCAAATGTAAGGAATATTCTGCATAATAGTCTTGATTTTGTGATGTCTAACAGGGTAATTACATGTAAAAATGCAAAAGAAATATGGGATGCACTAGAGGTTCAATGCCAAGGAACCAAAGAGATAAAGAAGAATAGAAGATCTGTACTAATTCAAGAGTATGAATACTTTGATGATAAGCAGAATGAGTCTCTCACAGATATCTATGACATATTTCTTACTTTGTTGAATAAATTAGTTTTGGTTGATAAGGTGTATGACAATGATGATTAAAATACCAAGTTTCTAAGGGCTCTACCTGAAGAATGGGATTTGCAAACATCATTGATAAGAGACAAGGCTGATTTAGATGAGATGTCTCTAGATAAAGTGTATGGAAGGCTGAAGACTCATGACTTGGAGTTACAGCAAATAAAGAATAGGAAGAGTAGCAAGGCAAAGTCTATTGCCTTGAATGTTGAGACTAATAATGAAGAACCAAGAAAAAAAGTCTTAAAAGCCTCAATAAGAAAAGAAAAATTTGTGATGATTAAGGAAAGCAGTGAATCAGAGTTTGAGGCAAACTCTGATGTAAACTCTGATGACTCCATAAGCTCTGACATAATAGAGATGGTTGTCAAAGGCTTCAAGAAGATGAAATATAGGAAGTACATAAAGCAAGGAAACTTCCAAAAGAAGCATGAGAGTCAGAAAATAAAGACAGGTTCAGGAGGAAAGAAGAAAGAGATGGTAAGGCTAAAACACTTGATAAATCAAAGGTCAAGTGTTACAAGTGTAACAAGATGGGACACTTTGCTACTGAGTGCAGAAACAAGGAATCTGGGAAAGCTCTAATCACATCAAAGAAATATTGGATGGATTCCTCAGACTCTGAAGAGGAAACAAATTATGCCCTCATGGCAAACACTGATTCTCCCATCCTAAACTCTGACAAGGTACCGGACTTTGTCTTTAATTTTAATACTGAAAACATCCATGGATTAAAGTCTTTCCTTAGAACTTTGCATGTTAGTTTTAAATCACAGTCACTTGAGAATGAAAGATTAAAATCTGAAATTCAAACTCTATCTGCTAGGAATGATTTTTTTGAATCTGTTCTGCACACATGCTTAGCACTAAGAAAGACTGTGAGAATGCTATTCACATGCAAACTCAGCTAGAAATACAAGTTGAATATTTAAAAGCTGAGATAGTCAAAGAAAATGAGACTTTCAGAGTTTAGACAAACTCTGGCAAGAAAGTCCAATAAATACTTTCTAACAAGAATTGGATATCTGCTTTAGGTTATGAATCTGATAAGGAGACACATGCTATGAATGATATGACACACACAGGATTAAAAGGAATATTGATTAAACCTGTGAATTTTGTTAGAGCTAGTAATGAAAAGGCAAACTCTGATGAATGCTCTAATAATCACAAAACCAAAGAGGATAGTGTGTTAGAGAATAAATCAGTAAATATTGGGTTGCTGTCACAGAAGCAACTTAAAGAAAAGTTGAACGCAGTCACAAACAAAAATAAACCTAAAAAGGTAAAGAGGAATAGAAATGGCAAAGTAAGAATTTCTAAGGAGAATGATTATAAGAATATCCATGATGCTCCTAGAAAAACCTGTTTTATATTTGGAAATTCTAATCATCTTGCTATTGACTGCAAGCAAAATAAAAAGAGGGAGTATGAAAGACCTAGATCAGAGGCTAGAAAATAAACTAGATATAGACCAAAAAATCCCTATTTTCACTGTGGTAGTTTATGGCATTCAATTTACACATGTAAAGAATATCATAGTTTGTATTTCAATTATTATGAACTTTTGCCTCATTTGAATAATACTCCTGTTTCTTCTAGTTATTTTGCTAAACAACAGTATGTGATAAAATCTGACAAAAAAATATAAATTATGAAAATGCAAACTCTGAAAACATAAACTCTGAAAATGCAAACTCTGTTAACTTAAACTCTAATAAAGTTACTTCTGATGCAAAAGTTAACAATTTCAAAAAGAAAGGATCCAAACTTGTTTGGGTCCTCAAAGCTATTAATTAATTTGCATTAATGAATGCAGGGAAATAGGAAAAACATCATAGTAATTGATAGTGGATGTTCTGCACACATGACTGGAAATAAATCCCTACTTTCAGAGTTTGAGGAGAAGGCTGGCCCAACAGTATCTTATGGAGATGACAATATAGGAAGAACATTGGGATATGACAATATTGTTGTTGAAAATGTCATCATTGAAAATGTAGCTCTGGTTGAAGGACTCAAGCATAATCTGTTAAGTGTGAGTCAAATGACAGACAAAGATTATTTTGTGAAATTTCATGAAACACATTGTGAAGTCAAAAGGAAAAAGGATGGCAAAGTAGTTCTCATTGGTCACAGACATAACAATTTATTTGAAGCTAGCTTGGAGGTAAAATTTGATGGTCCTTTAACTTGTTTACTTGGAAAAATATCATCTTTGGAAAGCTGGAATTGGCACAAAAAGCTGTGTCACTTGAACTTTGGAAACATAAATGAATTGATGAAAAAGGATATAGTAAGAGGTCTTCCAAAAGTTTAATTTCACCCTGATGGACTCTGTGATTCATGTCAAAAGGCAAAACAAAAGAAGACATCCTTCAAGAAAAAGAATGAAAATTCAATTGATCGACCTTTTCACCTATTGTATCTTGATCTGTTTGGTCCTGTCAACATTATGTCTATTGGAAAGAAGAAATATACTCCGGTGATAGTGGATGATTACACAAGATTTACCTAGGTGTACTTTTTACACAAAAAGGATGAAACAGTTGAGATAATTTTTGGTCATATCACCATGATTGAGAATAGATCACCATAAAAGGTAAAGAATCTAAGGAGTGATAATGGAACAGAGTTTAAGAACACTACAATTGAGGAATTCTGCTCAAACAAAGGAATTATACAACAGTTTTCAGCACCTGGAACACCTCAACAAAATGGTATAGTTGAGAGAAAGAACAGAACACTAATTGAAGCTGCTAGAGCAATGCTAGAAGGAGCAAAACTACCTACTTATTTTTAGGCAGAAGATGTGAACACTGCATGCATCACTCAGAATTGCACCTTAATAAATAAATATGGAATGACTCCATATGAGATGTTGAAGGGAAGAAAGCCAAATGTGAAATACTTTCACATATTTAGAAACAAGTGTTTTATTCTCAAAACACATCCTAAGCAGTTGAAAAAGTTTAAACTCAAGGCAGATGAAGACATTTTTGTTGGTTATATGCAACAATTTCCAAAAATTCTTCAAGGGCATTCAAGGTGTTTAATCTAACCAGGGTAGTCATGGAATCTATTAATGAAAACAGGGCGGATTAACAATTATATAAAATGATGCAACTTGTTCTGTCAATTCTAATCAAATCTATTAGTGACATGTAATGTGTGTGAGAGTGAAGAGTCAAGACCCCCACATAATCAAATTATCTGACACTGTAAAAGTGAGAGTTTCGTAGCTACTTACCAAGATAACAGCTTTGATGCATTCTTTGTCAATCAGAAAGTCAGAACCTACTTTGTCCTTCTGAATCTCGAGCAAAATGGATATAAAGTCCTTGTTAGCACAGCTTTTATCCGATGCAATAGCATTTTGATGATCTATAATAACACCTTCGAGAAAAGAATCCATCTCGTTAGCTATTTTTTCGACCTTTCCCTTCAAACCTTCTAGCCAATCAACCCAAGAAAGCAATGAAATATATTTCCCTATGCTGCGGAAAAACCCCAACAACTCTGTCATTTCCCCAAGCATTTTCTTATACGAAACCCCTCCTTCAATTTCATATTTCTTTCCTAGTGCAACCCTGCATACTACACTACTAGTTAGTTCAGAAAATAACTCGCTCAAATTTACTATTTTCGAATGAGAATTCTCAATAGTTTGGATCAGAAGCGCAACTTCTTCTTCTCTGACATTGTGAAATGAACCAACCCTTTTTTTACTCAAGAGCTGAGTAACACAAACACTCTTTACCTGTCTCCAATATTCACTATAACGAGCAAGCGCCACGTCCTTACCATTATACACAATTCGATTGGAGATGGTTGAATCTGGCCTATCCGAGAAAACGAGATCATGAGTTTTCAAAATCTCTTGAGCTGCATCAGCAGTAGAAACAACAAGAACAGGCACACTTCCGAACTTGAGCAGCATCAATGGACCATACTTTTGAGCCAAGGATGCGAGTGAAATGTGCAGGTTTTTACTAATTTGATGAAGATTTCCGATTATTGGTAATTTTGGAGGGGAAGGTGGCAGATTTTTCGAAACTATTTTTCTACTTTTTAACCATTTGTAGAGAAAAATAGTGAGAGAAAACAATAAAAAAAACTGCAGATACAAGTAATATTGCTCCAACATCTTCATTGGTATTACTTGCCCGTTTACTAGAAATAAAAGCTACAAATATATAGAGAAAGAATGTGCATGCATGGGATACTATTCGCAGTGGCCCTTAGTGAGCTTACGTAGTGACCGTTTGAGATTCTTAAATTTAAAATAAGTAGTTTATTTTATTTTTATTTTTTACATATTTTCATTTTTTTTAAAGATAAATATTTGTTTTAGAATTTTAAAATCAAATATGAACTTCAAAATAAAAAATAAGTTACTTATTTTCAGAAAAAGTATATACATTCTTACTTTTTTCCAGAAATAAGCGTTTATTTCCGGAAATAAGGGGTTGCCAAACAACCCCGTAATAATACGACTTTTCAAAAATCTCTCATGACTAATCAACGGGACCAATACAATACACGTACACGTCTAATAGTCAGTTTTATATTAATCTATGCAGTGAGTTGTTGGGACTAGGGCTGAGCATTCGGTCGGTTCGGTCCAAAACCGAACCGAACCGAAAAAACCGAAAACCGAAATATTGATTTTTTGAAGGACCGAACCGAACCGAAATTTTTATAAAACCGGACCCGAACCGAACCGAAATATTTCGGTCTATTCGGTTCGGTCCGTTTAAACCGAAATTTTCAGAAACTTTTGTTTTCTGCAGCATTTTTGGACACATTTTCTGTAGCAGCCATCACTTATTTATCATGCAAACAATCCATAATAGCCTTGATCACAACATCAAACAAGATTTGGATAATTTAAAGACCAAGGTGCAGAGTGCACTGCAGACTACAGTAATCACTAATCAGAAGATTCAGAACACAAACTTGAACTTTTAGAACACAAACTTGAACTTTCAGAGTTTCAAGCCAATATTTTAGAACAAAACAACAAGATCAACCTACGACAACTGTCTATAACAGATTTATGAAGAAAAACAAGCACTACCGACTGATTACCAAATTTCCACTGTTTCCACTTTAATAATATAGTTCCAGATTTTCACCCCTGCAGGATTATCACCATCCACTCCAAGCCAAGCACATCTGGACTACAGCCATACTAGAGCACACCATCACCTGTAAGTCTGCTGGGCATCCAAATTCCAGCACCCACCTCAGGACTGCATTAACAAAAGTCCCATCTCCATGACAGTAACCAGTTGGAACTACAGCATAATAGAAAGAACACTTCTGCGCCACTGGACACCTAACTCCCAGAAAAACTTCTTTGTAACACTATACCAACACCACCTTGACTGGTAGGAACTGCAAAATTCTGGAAATGCTTAGCAAACCAAAACAAATTAATGTTCCAGGCTTTAAACTCCCACCAACACAGATAAAAGCAAAAGAAGCAATCCAGAAAATTATAAGCACCATCAAACCATACAAATAAATTGCAGTCAATACCCTATGCCAGAGAATCCACAAAAATAAGCAGCTCCCACCTGCAACCACCCCATCTTCAACCAAACTAGAAAATATACTCCAGCCAACCCGGAAATATTGCACCTCCCACCTAACTGCCAAAATCAGATGCAGATGATCCCAGATGTGGAAATCGTCAACATGTCTGATTATAGCCCCCACCAGATCCTCTAATCTACAAATAGAAATGATCAGACATACAATGCAGCAAAGACCCCCCTGTTGAAAAAATGAAAAATGATGCAAGTATATCACAGAAAGGGAAGGGTCTGTTGTTCTTACTAATCAATGTCTAAGGGTGTGGCATCCGTTTCGACATTTTCCCTCATTGAAAGAGCAGAAAATGCTGCAAAATATAAAATAACGACAAGTTAATTCAATACAAGCACAAATATTAACTAGTGACAACTGAAATGTAAAATACATGTGTATGTAATTATGTATATACCTTCTTCAAATTTCTCAAGATCATTAACATCTTCTTCAATTGTCTTTGGACGTTTGGCCGATCTCAACCAATCTTGAGCACAAAGTAATCCCTCCACAACTTTGGCCGTCAAAGAACTCCTATATGGATCAAGTACTCTTCCACCCGTACTAAAAGTGGATTCCGATGCTACGGTGGAAATAGGGATTGCTAGTACATCACGAGCAAGTTGCGAGAGGATGGGCAACCTACTTGAATTAACTTTCCACCATTTCAAAATATCAAAGTCATCTTCATTTTTCGTAACATAGACACTCCCTTTAAGATAGATATCCAATTCACACTTGGATTCTACTTCTCCACTCTCCAATTTTTGTTTCATGAATCTAGCTCCTAATGCCGATTGTGTTCTTGAAGTTGAAGATGTAGTTGAATGTATGTTTGAGGATCTACTTGAAGATTGAACTTCTTGATTAACTTGAGTAGTTTTAGGTTGACAAATCTTTTTATACTCTTCAAACAACTCTCTTATCACTATACTTGCATCACTTGCCAACTTCCAACCCACATCTTTTCCATATTCCTCACAAAGTGCAAACTCAAGGAACTCCAATTTGTACCTAGGATCAACAACAACCGCCACATAGATAAGTTTGTTCATTTTATGCACATCACCCCAATACGTATCATATTTCTCTTTCATTCTTTCGCCCATTAACGCCACTTCAATGTCATCACTCTTCATCCAATCTTTCAACAAATAATTAACCGAGCTAATCTCATGATAGAATATATTTGATGTGACATACAAAGAACCCGAAATCCTCAAGGTAAGTTCATAAAAATGAACTAAGATATTAACCATCCTTCTAACATTACCCCAATCCCAAGAAGTAGGCACCCCATTACCCTCATTAAGCTCATTTGCAAAGGACGTGTCCATTGTTTCATATAATTCAAATGCACCTTGAAACTTTTGAGCAACATTTAACATCAAATAAGTGGAGTTCCATCTTGTCTTTACATCCAAACACAACATAGATTTAGAATCAACATCCACTAACTCAATGCACTCTTTGAATTTAGCTAGTCTAGCCGGAGATTGCCTTATATACCTAACCGCCTTTCTTACTCTTTCAACCGATGGATCTATTTCTTCAAGTCCTTTTGTCACAATCAAATTAGTTATGTGTGCAATACATCTCATGTGCATATATTTTCCATTCAATAAATCGCTCCCCTAGAAGACAACCTATCTTTCAATTTTAAAATGCAAGTATGATTTGAACTAGCATTATCAACCGTGATTGCAAACACTTTTGCAATTCCCCATTCTTTCAAACACATATCAAGGTCCCTAGCTAAGAGCTCACCCTTATGACTCTCTATAGGACAAAAATTAATTATTTTCTTGTGCAAGTTCCAATTATGATCAATGTAGTGAGCCGTAATGCACATATAATTAATCCTTTGAATTGAAGTCCAAGTGTCTGTGGTGATATTAATTCTTTGACCCGACAGCTTAAAATACGTGGTCAACTTCTTCTTCTCATCTAAATAGATTTGGTAACAATCCCTTGCCACGGTAAAACGAGATGGCATCTTAAAAAGAGGTTGAGTAGTTTTCATGAAATCATTAAATCCCTCACCCTCAACGAATCTAAAGGGGAGTTCATCAATAATAATCATGGAAGCTAACTTATGTCTACTAGCTTTTTGATCAAAACGCCAATTTTTAAGAATACCATCATTTCCACCTACGGATTGTAAAGACAAATGTGTTTGTTTTGACTCACCACTAAGTGGTAACTTTGAGCAACTTTTGACATGTTTTAAAAGTGTACTAGTGCCATTTTGACTAGTATCGGAGAAGTATTCCTTACCACAATACTTGCACCTAGCTTTTTTAAACCCTTCCGCATCCACAAACTTGACCATATGATCCTAAACTTCTGACCTCGCTTTCATAGGCTTTCTTTTTCTCTTGGCGGAGCTTGCTTGAGTTGGAGGATTATTACCATCATTAGAATCTCCCATCCCCGTGTCTCGTAGTGAATCAGATTGTGACATTATTTGAACTGAAACAAAGAGAAACAAGAAATCAAAACATACGTTTTTAGAATCAGCAGCATATAGATACAAATATACAATCATATAAATAACCTACCTTAAAGTAGTGACTGAGGACTGGAGGCTGCTGGAGTCGTGGAGGAGGAGGCTGCTGGACTCGTCGGGACTCGTCGGCCGTCGGGAACTCGGGACTGGGTGGGGGGACTCGTGAATGACTAACTGTGTGTGACTATCTGGCCATCTGGGTATTAGATATTTAGATTATTAAATATTATATATATATATATATATAATATAATGTAAACATACGTTTTGTAAATTTCGGTTTTTTCGGTTTTGGACCGAAATATTTTGAAAAAACCGGACCGGACCGAAATATATTTCGGTCCAAACCGAAAAACCGAAAAAAACCGGATTTTCAAAAAAATTGGAACCGAACCGAACCGAATTAGCATATTTCGGTTCGGTTTTTCGGGTTCGGATCGGTTTTGCTCAGCCCTAGTTGGGACATAGCACGGATTGATATATTAAATTTAATAAAATTTAATTTTGGGAAGATACATTTATATTCTGAGGGGCAATGTGGTTAATCAAATATTAATTGTGTTATGTAAAACCAAACCAAAAGTGAAATCGGAGAGCATACCATGTATTGTCAAAAATAGTCAGGTTCAAATATTGACATGATATGGTTAAAAATGTGTTATTTAACGTACCTTTGAAGGCGGAGGTTCCCACTTAAAAAAGAGGTACCAATCAATTTTCTTACCCGTCCCAGAAATACGAGATCAACACTTAGACCCGTTAACGTTTTAGTTTATAGTTAGAATGGAGAGAAACATATATACTTACGTCGATATTAGTGGAGTCTCTACCTTAAGTAGATTTGATAGTGGAACATTTATGATTGAATCAGACAGCGAACAAAGCGGCAGAGGCAAAAGTACATGATCAGACATGTAGAGAAAATCAACACACGATTTTATGCCATTTGCTTTTAATACCTTTAGATTCTTGACTTCTGATATTGTTGAGTTTATTCGGAATGAAAATGTTATGACTGTTGTTTTAGTTGAATATATAGAATTTATAATTTAACGAGGATTTACGACTCAACTTATTTCCCGTTTACCTCATATACCTATAATCTAAATTTCTTTATAAATTGAAAAACTGAAAATCAATCGGAGAACGGAAAAAGTAATTTTGAAGATTTCCAATTATTGGTAATTTTGGAGGGGAACGTGGCAGATTTTTTGAACCTAAATTTCTAAATCTTAACCATTTGTAGAGAAAAATAGTGACAGAAAACAATAAAAAGAAATGCAGATACAAGTAATTATATTGCTCCAACATCTTCATTGGTATTACTTGCCCATTACTAGAAATAAAAGCTACAAATATATAGAGAAAGAATGATAAAAACAGAAGTCTACGCTTGAGGTCAACATACATCTCACAAAGCGAGGATACGATTTGCAGTGGCCATTAGTGAGCTTACGATATTCAAAAACCTCTTACGACTAATCAACGGGACTATTTAAAAAAATTTATATTTGATAATTGTTCAAAATTATTTTAAATATTTTTTTCAATGAGTCGTGTTGCCTATACACATGCAAAATTTCAACAACAGCGGTAGAAACCAAATCTATAAATTTTAAAATAGTAATAAAATAAATAGTTATGAAAGTTAATCAAATACACATTTTTTATTATGACCGGAATAAGTGCATATATACAAAATTTTCAAATTTAAGATATTAGTTGTAGTGTCTTTGAATTTCCGAGGTCATAGCTACATTTAACAATGTGAGACTACTTCTGCAAGACCTTTTACAGAATGAATGATAGATTTGTGTATGAATGATTGATAAGTTAATATTAAACGTGTATTAATTGTTCTGATTGTGGGTAACTAAAATGTCCAACTGTAGTTAATCAAAAGAGCTGAATACAAAAAAGTAGAACAGTTTTGAGAGTCGACTCTAGTCGTCTAGCCGCCGCTTCTCCACTTTCGAGACTTTCATTCCCTTCATTGATTAAACCTCTTCGGCCTATCATCCTCTCTTTTATTTACCAATTCTTTCAATAAAATCGAGATATAATTCTTTTTGGATGATATATTATTGGTTACCCTGTTATGAAGGTTATTAGTCGTGTCCATATTTTTGAGATATTAGTATGTTATGTTTTGATGTTTTTGTGTATCTTGTTACGAGTTTTGGTAATTTTTTTAGAAGGATTTATATGCTATTTTGGGAGATCGGTAAGACTCGCATCGAATCTGGGACGGTGATGGATATTACAAGAGATTACCTTTCACAATAAAAAATTATTCATATTTTGAGGGTATTTGTACCTCCAATATCAGTTGATTTAACTAATAATTCTAAACACTGGGTTATAGATGACACTTATATGAAAGTCAATTGTGATACTATCCGTTTCATAGCTACGGTAGGTTGAATTGCTCGAGATGTCATCGGAATACTTTTTAGATTAAACAATTTAAATATTTTATGTGTTAAGCGATCTGAAAACAAAATGACTATTTATTTAACTCGTTTTTTGTTTTATAATAAGGTTGTAATTCACAGTTCAGTGGTTTGTCCGGCTGAATTCCAATGTTTTAATGAATGCATTAAATTTTGTTTGTGAAAAAAAATGGTCCAACTGTTGTAAGTTGACCTTCACGAACTACGAGTTGTATCTTGAGCTTATATCTGGATATTGGATTAGCATTAATCTTAGTGTATTACCATTATTAGGCTCTCTTTATTTGTGCTTTATTGGTCTGTATACTTAAATCACTATTTCCTTCTTTTTTGCCACTTACTTCATATTACTGCGGTCAGAGGCGGACTCACAGAGTGCCGAGGGTGCGCCATAGCGTAACCTATAACAAAAATTGTCTAACTCTTTTTTTTTTATACGAAATTGTTGATTATAAAATTTTAATTACTCACACAAGAATGTTTTATTGATTGCTTATTAGCTGTTATTACCAAAAAATATAAAAGAAGAAAAATATTTGTTAGGATACATATCAATGGATTGAAATTTGTGTCCTTGGAAATTTGGCTCCCCCTCGAAAATTATAAAATCATAAGATCAGAAGTGGATCGTTTGAAGTCGAAGAAGGTTATGTCTGCTGGATGTTTCCCTATAGAATAAATTACTGGGTTCGGATGAGAGTAAATTTATTTCTTCAAGTGGTTAAATTGCTTTTTCCCGTATATAAACATGGGAGAGGTTTTTCTTTCTCGAACTGAAACCATATATTAAGCGCTGCATTTTCAAATACATACTGTATTGCACTTCTTTTTCTGAATATTTGCTGATTGTAATTTTATCACTCTACTCTTGAGAAAAGGCAATGCTTAATCGAGTGGATACACTGAGAAGCTACCAAGACTTGCCTCCTGTAATTTCACAATTAACTATTTCCCCCCTTTTTAATCAGGTTTTATTCCTCCCCTGCATGGCAGAACAATTTGAGTTTCTCTTGTTTCTTTGCAGGATAAAGCTTTGGCTGCTCTGGCGATTGAGGACAAAAAGAGGCAATATGCAGCTGCTGAGAAGTATCTTGAAGATGTATTGCAGTCAGCACTAGCCACTTCAGAGTAATGTGCTAGTGGTTAAAATTATAAGTTCTACGGCTTAAGCTCCTATACATACCGCCTTTCAGCATATACAGCTCAATTTATCCGGCTAATAGTGTGATGGTATATCTTTTTATCTGTACCATTTCTTGTTGGTGTTGTACTAAAGTGAAGGCAAATGTGCATGAAAATATTAAACCTATCTGTGAAGATTGTAGTTCTAGTTTTAAAACCAATGAAACTGGTATGCTAGTCATTGTTCAGATATATGTGATAGTTGTGCTAATGCTTCACTTTTACTGCTTCGTAACCGAGAATTTTTTCACTAAATAATCAAAGCTCATAGGAACACTTATTACAGGTGTGCTAATGCTTCACTTTTACTCACACTTACTACACCTGAGCACTTGAAACATCTTTATCAGTAGGAGTAAAGAAAATATTCATACAAAATTTTAATGCTAGAGAAGGAGAAAAACTTAGATAACACCCCATTTGTTCGGAGGAACGAACTTCAAATACTGGCAGCAGAAGATGCTGTTCTACCTGACCGCACTGAATATGTCTCGTTTCTTAAAAGAGGAGACACCCATGCTCACTGTTGAGAATGATACACAGACTGTATATGCTGCTGATGCATGGAAGCATTCTGATTATATTTGTCGGAATTATGTGCTTAATAGCTTGGCTGACACGTTGTACAACATGTATTGCACAAAGTCAACAGCAAAGGACTTATGGGAATCTCTTGAACATAAGTATAAAACCGAATATGCTTGTGCTAAAAAGTGGATTGTTGGCCGTTTTCTTGATTATAAGATGACGGATTCCAAGACTGTGGTCAGTCAGGTGCAAGAGCTGCAGGTAATCATCCACGACATTCATGCTGAAGGAATGGTCGTAAGTGAGTCTTTTCAAGTTGCTGCTGTGATTGAAAAACTGCCGCCTAGCTAGAAAGAATTCAAGAACTACTTGAAGCACAAGCGAAATGAAATGTTTATGGAGGATCTGATTGTTAGACTTCGTATCGAAGAAGACAACAGAGGATCTGAAAAGAAATCTAATGTTGCCACTGAGAAGGCAAACGTGGTGGAGCATGCTCAAAGCTCCAAGTTTAAGAAGAACAATTCTAGTAAAGGAACAAAGTTAGCACCCAAAGGAGGAATTTCGAAGCCTTCGAAGTTTTAAGGAAAGTGCTACAACTGTGACAAAGTGGGTCATAGGTCTTCTGATTGCAAGAAGCCCAAGAAGCCTAATAAAAAGAAAGAAACAAATATGGTGAATGATATCTCCAAGGAGATGTCCGATATAGACCTCTGTGCTACGGTCTCTGAAGTGAATCTGGTTGTCTCTAATCCAAGGGAATGGTGGATTAATACGAAAGCTACTAGGCATATTTGTTTTGATAAGAAGATTTTCTCTAGCCTCAAAACTTCCAATGCTGGTGAGAAGCTTTATATGGGAAATTCTGCGACTTCTACAATTGCAGGGGAATGCAAAGTGATTCTGAAGATGACCTCTAGAAAGAATCTGACTTTGAAGAATGTACTTTATGTGCCTGATATTCGCAAGAACCTTGTGTCTGGTGCCTTTTTGAATAAACATGGTTTTCGTACTGTAATAGAGTCAGATAAAGTTATTTTGTCTAAGAGTGGTATGTTTATAGGTAAGGGCTACGTTTGTGATGGGCTCTTTAAGCTCAATGTAATGTCTGTTAAAGACGAAAATGAATTGAAGAATTCTTCTGCTTACTTGCTTGAGTCTCCTAATTTATGGCATGCTAGATTAGGACATATGAATTATGACACTATACGACAATTAAGTGTAAAAGAATACATACAAAAATTGAATATCGATTCAAAACAAAAGTGTGAAACTTGTGTTGAGGCAAAATTAATGAGATCATCATTTAAATGTGTGGAAAGAAATACCAAAGTGCTAGACTTAATACATAGCGATATATGAGATTTAAAATTCACTCCAACTCGAGGAGGTAACAAGTATTTTATTACATTCGTAGATGATTATACAAAATACTGCTATGTCTATTTGCTCAAAAGCAAAGATGAAGCAATGGATAAATTTAAAATCTATAAGGAAGAAGTTGAGAAACAACAAACAGAGAAAAACAAAAGGATACGTAGTGATCGTGGAGGTGAATATGTTGAAACTTTTGGGAAATTCTGTTCACAACATGGTATAATCCATGAGGTCACTTCACCATATTCTCCTCAGTCAAATGGAGTGGCTGAGAGGAAGAATCACACTCTAAAGGAGATGATGAATGTGATGCTGCTAAGCTCTGGACTTCCGCAATCAATGTGGGGGGAAGTCATCTTAAGTGCAAATTATCTTTTAAATATGATGATGAGCAAGAACAAGGATGAAAGTCCTTATGAAATATGGAAGAAAGATAAACTAAGCTATAAGTATTTGAAAGTGTGGGGGTGCCTTGCTAAGGTCTGATCCCTGCGCCTAAGAAAGTGAAGATTGGTCCAAAGACTGTAGATTGTATCTTCATTGGATATCCCCTAAATAGTACTGCATATAGGTTTCTCGTACATAAATCAAAGATTCCTGACATTCAGAAGAATACGATCATGGAGTCAAGGAATGCCTCATTCTTTGAGATAATATTTCCTTGTAATCTAGAAACCAACCACCCCACAACGTCTAAACGATCTCTTGAGTCTATAGAGGAAGACAATGAGGACGAAGACAGTGAAGATAAAAATGTAGGGTAGTAAGAAGGAGCAAAAGACAAAGGAAAGAGAAATCCTATGGGTCAGAATTTATGACTTATTTGCTCGAAGAGGGTGATCCGAAAACCTATAAGGAAGCGGTAACATCACCTGAAGGACCTATGTGGAAAGAGGCCATCAAAGACGAAATTGATTCAATCATGCAGAATCTTACCTGTGAGCTAGTGGACCTGCCATCTGGATGTAAATCACTAGGATGCAAGTGGGTTTTCAAAAAGAAATTGAAAACTGATGGCAGTATTGACAAGTATAACGTCAGACTTATAATTAAAGGATACAAGCAACAACATGACCTCGATTACTTTGATACATACTCCCTTGTATCACGAATAACATCCATAAGAATAGTGCTTGCTATTGCTGCACTGCGAAACTTGGATGTACATCAAATGGATGTGAAAACAGCTTTTCCAATGGGAGACTTAGACAAAGAAATCTACAAGGAACAACCCGAAGGGTTTGTGGTTCCTGGACAGGAAATAAAGGTATGTAGATTAGTTAAGTCATTATATGGCTTGAAGCAAGCTCCCATGAAGTGGAATGAAAAGTTTCATCATTTTATGATGGAAAACGACTTCAAGGTAAATGAATGTGATAGTTGTGTCTATTACAAGGATAACGAGAACGAATATGTCATGATAACATTGTATGTAGATGATCTACTTATTGCTGGCAGTAGTGGAAAAGTGATCAAGTCTACAAGGGACATGTTAAGATCAAGATTTGACATGAAAGATATGGGACAAGCAGATGTGATTGTAGGTGTGAAAATCTCTAGAACATCATAAGGTATCATGCTAAGTCAGTCACACTATGTTGACAAGATCCTTGAGAGGTTTGCCAATGATGATACTGAGATAGTCAAAACACTTGTGGATTTGACTTTACACCTATCCAAGAATAAAGGTGTAGGGATTTCCCAATTGGAATACTCGAGGATAATAGGAAATCTGATGTACCTAATGAGTTGTACGATACTAGACATTGCATACTCAATTAGTAAGTTGAGTAGATTCTCAAGTAATCCAGGAGCTGATCACTGAAAAACGATCATAAGAGTACTAAGGTACTTAAGAGGAACTCGAGACTATGGACTACATTATGGAAGATATCCAACAGTACTTGAAGGGTACACAGATGCAAATTGGATATCTAGCAAAAAGGCGTTGAAGTCTACAAGTGGCTATGTGTTTACACTAGCTGAGGCAGTTGTATCATGGAAATCCTCAAAACAAACAGTAGTAACTCAGTCCACGATGGAAGCTGAGTTCGTGGCATTAGACAAATGCGTACAAGAGGCTGAATATTTATGCCAATTCATGGAAGATATTCCTAGATGGCCAAAACCTATGACTGCAATAGGATTACATTGTGATAGTCAGTCAGCTATTGGCAATGCATAGAATATGTTATATAATGGTAAGTCTCATCACATACGACGATGACACAGTTCCATTAGACAATTAATATCAACTGAAATTATCACTATTGACTTTATACCGTCAAGAGATAATATCGCGGATCCATTACCAAAGGGTTATCAAGAGAACTGGTTGATAAATCATCTAAGGGGATGGGCCTTAAGTCTATTGCTTAACGGCGTCATGGTGGACACCCAACCTTGCTGACTAGAGGTCCCAAGAACTTGGTTAAAATGGGCAAACTAAATCATGATGACCAAATCACTGTGGGGGTAACCCCTGGCCTGTTCCTATGGTGTGGAAACAGTGAGACCCGTATGATACGATGGTAAGCTTACGCTTTTAATTATCTTTTGGTGAATACATGAAATTCAAGGTTGAATGCATGGAATTCAGTTGAGTAAACACGGGTTACTCTTTAAGATAAAGATCACATATGTAGAAGAGAAGTGGGGGTCGCTTCAAAGGATAATTGCGTGGCACAATTCTTTAGAAACTCTCGCAGAATCAGGATGATGTCCATGGCTAAAATGGACATAATCATGAGAGCTGAACGAGTTAGAAAAGATGTAGTGATAAGTATATCATCGCTTATATAAACGGTCGAACAGTTCAATGACACTTGCATCTACTGTCTACCAATAAGGTCGGTATGCTTAATCGAGCGAAGGTTCAAGGAGCATTCTATACCTATCGTATGCTATATCTAATCAAAGAAACTATCAATAAGCCAAATTCCGTGTTTATCTGTCTAGTGTGTGCTACTGAAACATCAATCTCATCCATGTGGGGGATTGTTGGAAAATGTGGGTTGAAACCCCACATTGTCAAGTCATTTTAAGCCTAAGTTTGAATGCTTCTTAGGTACGTGTGCGTAACAAGTTATGATTGGAGTACGTTCTTCTTCGAGAGAGCTTTCCAACGCATGTTTAAGTATTCAAAATAATTAAGAAATGAATGAGATATAATTATCCAAAATTGGTACCTTGAAAATGGAAATCTAGAAATAAGAACTTGAATCCCACATTGAATTGGAAAAGAGTTTTCCATGATTTTATATAGTAGAACACTTATGTAGTGTTTAAGATGTGTTAGTATGGTATTGCTCCACCACCCACGTGCGCGCTTGGGGGTGCAAATCATGGGATTTTGAGGGCAAATTCGTGGTTTCGCATGCCTTCGGGCTTCCCGCTTGGGCGACCTGTGGACACAAATACAGCAAAATTTGGGCCGCATAAATCCGGACCAGTTTTGCTCAAAGTTACTGTTAGCATAAGTGTATACAAAGTTGCTGTCAGGAAAGTTACTTTGACAGTAAACTCAGATCAAAGTTACTGTCAAATTTCCATTGTGCTTTGACTCAATATAATAATTCGTTATTTTGTTTTAATAATAGGTATTATTATTAATTTGAAATTGATTACGAATTGATTTTGACAACCGATTTCCTTTATTAATTAACGCGTGATTAATTACGAAAAATGCGTGGTAATTTAGGAAATTGTGTAGCACCCAAGTTTTTCCCAGTTTATATATTCATCTTATTCGGTCTTAGGTTATACAATCTATCTTCTGCCCTAAACTCTAAACACAATTGTACTCTTCCTGGTGATATTTTCTTGCTCTGTTCAAACTCGCTGAAGGTGTTGTTCTTTAGCTCATTAAAGTAACACTATTTTAGTGTAAAAACTATTTCAATGAGACACTAAAATAGTGTCAAGATAACACTAAATAATTGGAGTAATACCAAATTTGGTATCAAAGACTCTTTATAATATAAGATATATTGTACAAGATTTCTTATAGTACATGATATACAGGTCCGAGGTCCGGCTCAATAAGTAAAGAGGTACTGTACTAAATGTAAATATTGGACCCTAATTATTAAAAAAATTACATAATTTATATAATTTAAGTATTTTTTTATAACAGAAACTTAAAAAATTAATTACATTGATTGCAACTTCACAATATAACTTAAATATTTTGTTGAAAAAAATGATATTCTTCCAGCTTTTTTTTAAATAGGTTGATCATAGATACAATCTTATTTATTGAAAAGTAGTAGCTATAATTTCCATAGTCCAAGACTTCAGGCATGAGAAAATCAGTTTTGTAATCCCCAAATGGTGTGTTATCTATACGTAAACTAATGCTGATATATATATATATATATATATATATATATATATATATATATATATATATATATATATTCTAATGAGTTTATATAAAATGGGGTCTCCTAAAATATATGACCCCTGTGTAATTGGGCTGACTGCGCACACTAATCACCGGGTCTGAGAATATAGTGTAATTACTGTTGGAGTTGAATTTTGTAAATTATATAATTTAACACTAAAATAATATCAAATAACACTATTTTAATGTCGCCCATCAACCTCAAAACTTACTACTTTCCCAATTCTCAAATAAACAGGGAATACCACAGTTTTTCTTTGTGTTCCAAGCATGAGTAAAATCTTAATCACACTATCACTCAAAAGCTCAACACCTTTATCTTTAGCCGTCTGAAATGAGGACCATGACTTGGATGTACATAAAATATTCATCCAAACTCATCATTGGCTCTGTTTTGAACTCAAATGGCCCTGTATCATCCAACCCATCTACAGGCTCGAAAGGGAAGTTGATACTTGTATACTCAGCATCCACTTTTTTACGTGCTTGATCCCAGTAAGGTTCAGAATCAAGGGTGTAGAATGGCTTGAAGACAGCATAAATGGCCGCATTAACTTGTGGCACAGTGTAGCACCAAGCAGCAATGACCCCATGAGGCTTTTTAAGAACATATTTCACTTGAATTTGTGAAATTGTGTTTTGTGGGTGGGTGAACTTGAGGCGTAGATAGATACAAGAGTATTTGGTTGCAGGGGTGTTTGACCTTTGTTTACTATTATTAGCATGAAAATCTTGAGGCACCGACCCGTAATTTATATTTTTTATTATATATTTTTTATAATTAAAAAAATTTAATTTAAATTTGATCTTTTCTTGAATTTGAATTAATTAATATATACTTAATTAGTCGATCAGAGATCATAAACTCAAATTTTTACATGAATAAAATTATATTAATTAAAATATAAATTTTTTAATAATACTTATATGATATAGTTATATATTAAACACGATCTTAAATATAAAATTTAATTTTTTTAACTCAACTCTAGTTTATATATTTTTATTTAATCAATTTTTTTATATACAACGTATCTATATACAATTAAACTTTTAAATTATTTTTTTTACATAAATTTCAATAAATTTTATATATAATATAAATTTTATTTTTTAAATTTATTTTTCAAAATTTAATTATTTTGAATGGTTCATATTTTATCAACTAATTATATATGGACAATTTTATTTTTGAATCAAATGTTTTATTATATTGACAATTAATCCGTCTTAAAATACATATAAAAAATTAAAATGACAAATTATTTAGGAAGAAAGGAATAATACAATCATTATATTTTATTATTTTTTTGAACACAAACTAGAATTTTATTCAGTAGAAAACTCAGAAAACAGGGCCCCATGTATGAACCAGAGACGAAAAAACATTGAAACAACCGATCAAACAAGCCTTGTGGTTTGCTTTTTAACATGAAAGAGAAAGATATCACTCCTATTTCGTAACCTATCCTTGCGACTTTATTTTATGACTCCGTAGTTCGGAGGTTAACTTTCATTTATATGAAGGGTATTAAATAAGATAACAATCAAACATGCGGACTTAGAAATTAAACATTTGGTGTGGCAATCACCAAGAGCGGAGACTTCTTACGAACAGTAATGCCTGATTCACTGGTCATGTCCAAATCCTCCATTCTTCCTCCATCAGGCAATTCAAAATCAAACTTGTGCACTAAATTTGCTATTGCAAGCTCCAAAAGGTCCGTCGCGAATCGTATTCCAGGGCAAGCCCTCCGACCTGCTCCAAACGGAAGATACTCATAGTGTTGGCCTTTGTAATCAATAGGACTATTCAGGAACCTCTCAGGCTGAAACTCCTCTGGTTTGTCCCACAATGAAGGGTCTCTTCCAATTGCCCAGGCATTTACCAGTACTTGTGTCCCTGCTTTTATGTCGTACCCCATTACCTTCACGTCCTCCCTTGCAGCTCTAGGAAGTAGTAGTGGAGCTGCTATGTACATTCACATACTCTCCTTGATCACGGCTTTCAGATAGTGCATTTCGACTAAATCAGCTTCCAATACTTTAGGTTTTCCTTTGCATATTTCTCTGACCTCATTCTGCAATTTTAATGTGACATTCGGATTTTTTAGTACCGCTGCTATTGTCCACTCTAGAGTTGTTGATGGTGTTTCCGTTCCAGCAAAGAACATATCCTACAACATGTAAATAAATTAACGATTAGATTATTACAACCGAGTAACAGACGGACAAATACTATCATTCACGAAAACAGAGCGGATTAACAATTATATAAAATGATATAATTGTTCTGTCAATTCTAATCAAATCTATTAGTGACATGTATTGTGTGTGAGAGTGAAGAGTCAAGACCCCCACATAATCAAATTATCTGACACTGTAAAAGTGAGAGTTTCGTAGCTACTTACCAAGATAACAGCTTTGATGCATTCTTTGTCAATCAAGAAGTCAGAACCTGCTTTGTCCTTCTGAATCTCGAGCAAAATGGATATAAAGTCCTTGTTAGCACAGTTTTTATCCGATGCAATAGCATTTTGATGATCTATAATAACACCTTCGAGAAAAGAATCCAACTCGTTAGCTATTTTTTCGACCTTTCCCTTCAAACCTTCTAGCCAATCAACCCAAGAAAGCAATGAAATATATTTCCCTATGCTGCGGAAAAACCCCAACAACTCTGTCATTTCCCCAAGCATTTTCTTATACGAAACCCCTCCTTCAATTTCATATTTCTTTCCTAGTGCAACCCTGCATACTACACTACTAAGTTCAGAAAATAACTCGCTCAAATTTACTATTTTCGAATGAGAATTCTCAATAGTTTGGATCAGAAGCGCAACTTCTTCTTCTCTGACATTGTGAAATGAACCAACCCTTTTTTTACTCAGGAGCTGAGTAACACAAACACTCTTTACCTGTCTCCAATATTCACTATAACGAGCAAGCGCCACGTCCTTACCATTATACACAATTCGATTGGAGATGGTTGAATCTGGCCTATCCGAGAAAACGAGATCATGAGTTTTCAAAATCTCTTGAGCTGCATCAGCAGTAGAAACAACAAGAACAGGCACACTTCCGAACTGGAGCAGCATCAATGGACCATACTTTTGAGCCAAGGATGCGAGTGAAATGTGCAGGTTTTTACTAATTTGATGAAGATTTCCGATTATTGGTAATTTTGGAGGGGAAGGTGGCAGATTTTTCGAAACTAATTTTCTACTTTTTAACCAGTTGTAGAGAAAAATAGTGAGAGAAAACAATAAAAAAAACTGCAGATACAAGTAATATTGCTCCAACATCTTCATTGGTATTACTTGCCCGTTTACTAGAAATAAAAGCTACAAATATATAGAGAAAGAATGTGCATGCATGGGATACTATTCGCAGTGGCCCTTAGTGAGCTTACGATAGGGCTTATGTAATAATACGACTTTTCAAAAACCTCTTATGACTAATCAACGGGACCAATACAATATACGTACACATTTAATAGTCAGTTTTATATTAATCTATGCAGTGAGTTGTTGGGACATAGGACGGATTGATATATTAAATTTAATAAAATTTAATTTTGGGAAGATACATTTATATTTTGAGGGGCAATGTAGTTAATCAAATATTAATTGTGTTATGTAAAACCGAACCAAAAGTGAAATCGGAGAGCATACCGTGCATTGTCAAAAATATTCAGGTTCAAATATTGACATGATATGGTTAAAAATGTGTTATTCAACGTATCTTAGAGGGCGGGGATCCCACCTAAAAAGAGGTACTAGTCAATTTTCTTACCCGTCCCGGAAATACGAGATCAACACTTAGACCCGTTAACGTTTTAGTTTATAGTTAGAATGGAGATAAACATATATACTTACGTTGATATTAGGAGAGTCTCTACCTTAAGTAGACTTGACAGTGGAACATTTATGATTGAATCAGGCAGCGAACAAAGCGGCTGAGGCAAAAGTGCATAAACATGATCAGACATGTAGAAAAAATCAACACACGGTTTTATATTATTTGCTTTTGATACCTTTGGATTCTTGACTTCTGATGTTGTTGAGTTTATTCGAAAAGTTCGGAAAGTTAGGAATGAAAATGTTATGACTGTTGTTTTAGTTGAATATATATTTCATCGGATAAAATTTATAATTCAACGAGGATTTACGGCGCAACTTGTTTCCCGTTTACCTCATATACCTATAATCTAAATTTCTTTATAAATTGAAAAACTGAAAATCAATCGGAGAATGGAAAAAGTAAATCACTCTTTTGGTGTAAAAAAAGAGATAAGGAAATGAAGTCGATATTAAAAATAATATAAAAAATTTTAAATTTATTTTTGAAACTTGATGGAATAAATTAGATATAAAAACTCTTTTTATTATAACCGTTAGACATTTACTCTTATACTCTACGCTATAAGAGTATATGTCCAACGACTATAATAAAATGAGTTTTTATTATAAGAGTTTTTATTGGAAGTCACAGATCTTGATTATCTAAACAGGATCAATGAAGGTCAGTATCTACCAACCAAACTAGTGCCATCAACAATTGTGGAAGGAAGACAAGTTCATGGATATTATACTCTGAAGGACAAGAAGGAGGACCAATGAAGAAAAACAAGAAGTCTTGAAAGATGCAAATGTAAGGAATATTCTGCATAATAGTCTTGATTTTGTGATGTCTAACAGGGTAATTACATGTAAAAATGCAAAAGAAATATGGGATGCACTAGAGGTTCAATGCCAAGGAACCAAAGAGATAAAGAAGAATAGAAGATCTGTACTAATTCAAGAGTATGAATACTTTGATGATAAGCAGAATGAGTCTCTCACAGATATCTATGACATATTTCTTACTTTGTTGAATAAATTAGTTTTGGTTGATAAGGTGTATGACAATGATGATTAAAATACCAAGTTTCTAAGGGCTCTACCTGAAGAATGGGATTTGCAAACATCATTGATAAGAGACAAGGCTGATTTAGATGAGATGTCTCTAGATAAAGTGTATGGAAGGCTGAAGACTCATGACTTGGAGTTACAGCAAATAAAGAATAGGAAGAGTAGCAAGGCAAAGTCTATTGCCTTGAATGTTGAGACTAATAATGAAGAACCAAGAAAAAAAGTCTTAAAAACCTCAATAAGAAAAGAAAAATTTGTGATGATTAAGGAAAGCAGTGAATCAGAGTTTGAGGCAAACTCTGATGTAAACTCTGATGACTCCATAAGCTCTGACATAATAGAGATGGTTGTCAAAGGCTTCAAGAAGATGAAATATAGGAAGTACATAAAGCAAGGAAACTTCCAAAAGAAGCATGAGAGTCAGAAAATAAAGACAGGTTCAGGAGGAAAGAAGAAAGAGATGGTAAGGCTAAAACACTTGATAAATCAAAGGTCAAGTGTTACAAGTGTAACAAGATGGGACACTTTGCTACTGAGTGCAGAAACAAGGAATCTGGGAAAGCTCTAATCACATCAAAGAAATATTGGATGGATTCCTCAGAATCTGAAGAGGAAACAAATTATGCCCTCATGGCAAACACTGATGCTCCCATCCTAAACTCTGACAAGGTACCAGAATTTGTCTTTAATTTTAATACTAAAAACATCCATGGATTAAAGTCTTTCCTTAGAACTTTGCATGTTAGTTTTAAATCACAGTCACTTGAGAATGAAAGATTAAAATATGAAATTCAAACTCTGTCTGCTAGGAATGATTTTTTTGAATCTGTTCTGCACACATGCTTAGCACTAAGAAAGACTGTGAGAATGCTATTCACATGCAAACTCAGCTAGAAATACAAGTTGAATATTTAAAAGCTGAGATAGTCAAAGAAAATGAGACTTTCAGAGTTTAGACAAACTCTGGCAAGAAAGTCCAATAAATACTTTCTAACAAGAATTGGATATCTGCTTTAGGTTATGAATCTGATAAGGAGACACATGCTATGAATGATATGACACACACAGGATTAAAAGGAATATTGATTAAACCTGTGAATTTTGTTAGAGCTAGTAATGAAAAGGCAAACTCTGGTGAATGCTCTAATAATCACAAAACCAAAGAGGATAGTGTGTTAGAGAATAAATCAGTAAATATTGGGTTGCTGTCACAGAAGCAACTTAAGGAAAAGTTGAACACAGTCACAAACAAAAATAAACCTAAAAAGGTAAAGAGGAATAGAAATGGCAAAGTAAGAATTTCTAAGGAGAATGACTATAAGAATATCCATGATGCTCCTAGAAAAACCTGTTTCATATTTGGAAATTCTAATCATTTTGCTATTGACTGCAAGCAAAATAAAAAGAGGGAGTATGAAAGACCTAGATCAGAGGCTAGAAAATAAACTAGATATAGACCAAAAAATCCCTATTTTCACTGTGGTAGTTTATGGCATTCAATTTACACATGTAAAGAATATCATAGTTTGTATTTCAATTATTATGAACTTTTGCCTCATTTGAATAAAACTCCTGTTTCTTCTAGTTATTTTGCTAAACAACAGTATGTGATAAAATCTGACAAAAAAATATAAATTCTGAAAATGCAAACTCTGAAAACATAAACTCTGAAAATGCAAACTCTGTTAACTTAAACTCTAATAAAGTTACTTCTGATGCAAAAGTTAACAATTTCAAAAAGAAAGGATCCAAACTTGTTTGGGTCCTCAAAGCTATTAATTAATTTGCATTAATGAATGCGGGGAAATAGGAAAAACATCATAGTAATTGATAGTGGATGTTCTGCACACATGACTGGAAATAAATCCCTGCTTTCAGAGTTTGAGGAGAAGGCTGACCCAACAGTATCTTATGGAGATGACAACATAGGAAGAACATTGGGATATGACAATATTGTTGTTGAAAATGTCATCATTGAAAATGTAGTTCTGGTTGAAGGACTCAAGCATAATCTGTTAAGTATGAGTCAAATGACAGACAAAGATTATTTTGTGAAATTTCATGAAACACATTGTGAAGTCAAACGGAAAAAGGATGGCAAAGTAGTTCTCATTGGTCACATACATAAAAATTTATTTGAAGCTAGCTTGGAGGTAAAATTTGATGGTCCTTTAACTTGTTTACTTGGAAAAATATCATCTTTGGAAAGCTGGAATTGGCACAAAAAGTTGTGTCACTTGAACTTTGGAAACATAAATGAATTGATGAAAAAAGATATAGTAAGAGGTCTTCCAAAAGTTTAATTTCACCCTGATGGACTCTGTGATTCATGTCAAAAGGCAAAACAAAAGAAGACATCCTTCAAGAAAAAGAATGAAAATTCAATTGATCGACCTTTTCACCTATTGTATCTTGATCTGTTTGGTCCTGTCAACATTATGTCTATTGGAAAGAAGAAATATACTCCGGTGATAGTGGATGATTACACAAGATTTACCTAGGTGTACTTTTTACACAAAAAGGATGAAACAGTTGAGATAATTTTTGGTCATATCACCATGATTGAGAATAGATCACCATAAAATGTAAAGAATCTAAGGAGTGATAATGGAACAGAGTTTAAGAACACTACAATTGAGAAATTCTGCTCAAACAAAGGAATTATACAACAGTTTTCAGCACCTGGAACACCTCAACAAAATGGTATAGTTGAGAGAAAGAACAGAACACTAATTGAAGCTGCTAGAGCAATGCTAGAAGGAGCAAAACTACCTACTTATTTTTAGGCAGAAGATGTGGACACTGCATGCATCACTCAGAATTGCACCTTAATAAATAAACATGGAATGACTCCATATGAGATGTTGAAGGGAAGAAAGCCAAATGTGAAATACTTTCACATATTTAGAAACAAGTGTTTTATTCTCAAAACACATCCTGGGCAGTTGAAAAAGTTTAAACTCAAGGCAGATGAAGACATTTTTGTTGGTTATATGCAACAACTTCCAAAAATTCTTCAAGGGCATTCAAGGTGTTTAATCTAACCAGGGTAGTCATGGAATCTATTAATGTTTCTTTTGATAAAGGGAACATAATAGGATTACCTGATGAAGATGCTTAGGAATCTCTGAGTTTTGAAAATAAACTACAAGACACAGACTTTGATGAACTAAACTCTGATGAAATAAACACTGATGAGATAACCGATTCTCTAAACTCTGATTCAGAAATAATTGAAATAGTAATTGAAGATTTTGCACATGTTGAGGGGGAGCAAAATCAATCTTTTACTGAAATTGGAGAACCAACCTCAATAATTGGAATTTTAGAGTTTGACCAATCTCTGACAGAAACAAACTCTGAAAACCTAAATTCTGATCCATCAAACTCTGAAAATCAAAATTTTGATCCATAAAACTGTGAAAGCCTAAAAACTGATCCATTAAACACTGATGGAAGCACAACTTCAGGGGGATGATCAACATTTACTGAGGAATCATACTATGAAGGCACAAATCATGGAGGAACATCTTGTTCAAGGAACTTTGTACATCCAAGGAAATGGACCAAATATCACACACCTAACTTGATTATTGGTGATCTAGAAAGTGGAGTAAAGACAAGAAAAGATACTCAAAATGAATGTTTATACCATAGTTTTCTTTTTCAAATAGATGTTTTAACCTTAAAGAGACAATTCATTTGGGATATGTCTTGAAAATTCTCTCATGAAGATATTTCTTGGCCCCATGTTCATGATCTTATACAGAAGGCAGATTCTGAGCTCAATTATGAAGAAATGAAGACAGTTCTAAAAGCAACTACTGTGTTGACAAAAGGTCTTCACAGTGAAATTTGTGATCTAAAAGATTCTATAAGCAAAACAAGTGCTGCTGTTCAAACTTTTGTTTCTACTACTCAACATGCTTTAGAAATCAAGATAGTAGTTGATAAGGGTGAGGAAACTGGTCAACATCAAGAAAGCCAGAAGAATAAGGAAGAAGAGAATGAGAGTGTCCAGCTAGCCACCAACCCAATCTCTCAAAAGATTGAGGTTGTGTTAAAGGATATTAGCACATCCCTAGTTGCACCTTCTCAACAAGGTGTAGCTATTGAAAAGAGGTCTCAACCTGGACCAATTGATGGGGATGAGGGACACAAAATAATTCAACCATACAAAAGGAGAAAAAAGGACAATAACATTGCACAGGGAGCACACACACTTGCAAAGCCAAATAAAAATTTTGTGAAGCCTTTAGTTTCTACTTTTGATGTGTCTCAGAATTTTCCTGAGGCACAACCCCATTGACTCTCTATTCCATCTCCTCAATCTCCTTTAAAATATATTTCTTCATAAACTTTATTGATTGACAACTTCAATGTTTCAAATTCACCCTCTTTGCAACTCAGGGTGAAGCCAACACTCTCACCTGTATCACCAAATAAGGTTAGCACCTTGGTTGTTCAGGAAAAGACTGATAATTCTCACAAGTCAATGGATATTACTCAATCAACTGATAATTTTCAACAACCATCGACTATTTCACTTCCATCGATGGATATCCATACATCCATCGACGAGCTCCGATCAACGGATATTCATCAATCGATGGATATTCCTCATTCATCGATTGACACTTCACTTTCAATTCATGAATCATCCAATGAACCAATTTAAGTGGCTAATACTCTACTAGGATTGAGTGGAATGAGTGAGGTGTGTGAGAGGTAAGGTTTGCATACCTTGACAAAAGGAGAGTGTGTGAAAGAGAGGCCCACAATTTCTTCTGAGGTGGCAAAAGGAGAGAGTATGAGCAAAGAGAGTTCCACCTTAGCAGGTGATGCAAAAGAGAGAATAGTAAGGGAGATGTGATAATCCATGATAAGATCTTGATATAAAAATAGAGAGAAGAGAGTGAGAGAGAAAAGAATAGAGAGAAACCAATTTCACCATCTCATGAAGCATCAAATTCTAAAACTGAGCAGGTTACAGCTGAACTCGCCCAGGAGTTGGGGTTGGAGTTAGGGGGAGATGGGGGAAATGGAGAACATGGAGTCCTTGTAGGAGTTGCAGATGCCCACATGGAGGTGGATAATGAGATTGAGTTTAATCTTGATGATACAACATTTCAACATGAAGATCCAGACTACTAAGAATTAGCAGCAGCCACTAATCAAGAGGCTGAAAAGATGTTGGGATTAGTTCAAACAGAAGAGCAATTCTGGAGTGGAAAAGAGAATTTGGCAAGACAGCTTGATGATGTGTCTCACATGAATCCTGAAGATTTTGAAGATGATTATGATGATGAGCTATTGGAGCCTTCAATGGCTAGTGATGAAACTAGTTTAGCTGAAACTGAAAGGGCCATAGTTTCACACTATAGGAGATCTATGGCTGAAGTAAATGTGGAGGATCCTATACATAGAAGAATTCTCAACTTCTACAGAGATAACTTGAAGATCTAAAAGATGCATGTGACAGGTTCCAAGTATGAACTCAAGAAGATCAGGGAATAAATTGATAGTGCAAGGACACATTTTGACTCCACTATTGATTTTAGACTCAACTTCACCATGTTAACAAGAATCAAGCAAAGGCTTGATACTAAGTCCACTACCAAGGACAAAGTTATGGCATTGGAGAAAAGAGTGACTGCCATGGATGTTAGCATGAAACAAATTTTGAAGAATCAAGTCACTCAAATCAAGCTTCTGAACAGACTCTTGGAAACCCCTCATATTTCTCAATCCTTGGATCAAGAACATATTGCTGATAACAAAAAAGGGAGAATGATGAGGATTTAAAGAGAAGGGAGATTGAAGATGTGATCAAGAATACAGAGAATGCTATTCAAAAAACAGATCCAAAACATACATTGGCTCAACAGATTGCAAAGAAATTTGATTCAATTGCTAGCAAAAACAAGGAAATTAATGCACAAAAATCAATTGCCTTAATGCCAGAAATTCTTGAGGCAGTAAAGAAAGTAGAAATAAGGATAGAAGAAGGCAGCTCACAAAATGGTGACAGAAAGGGGAAGAGAATTTTAACAGAAAAAGGAAAGAAGAAGAGTTTTGTCATGAGTGAAGGTGAGAAACTATTGAGCACAACAATAGTTTTTGGTATGAAAGAAAGGGAGCAACAAGAGAAGTCACAATAAGAACTAGCCATTCAACCGCAAAGAGAATTTGATGAGGAGGATAGGCTAATTAGAGAAGCCAGGAGAAAAGAGGGTGAAAGGAGACCAAGGATGAAACAAAGAGTAAATAAGCCTGCAGACAAACCTAAACCTTCTGGAGTCAAAAGAAAACTTGTTGTTGATGAAAATATAGTCATGGAGGAGAAACCAAAGGAGATGAAACTTGAAAGTCAAGCATCTGGGAGTGGTCAATCCAAGGAAATAGAAGTGTTCAAATCCAAACCTGAGAATTTTGTGCCAATCAAAATTGAAGGAATGACTATAGTAAAAGGTCAAAGAAAGGGTGACATTGATCTACTTCACATTGATTATGAAGATGGGTCACATTCAACTTTCACATTTAATCAAGTCATGGAACAAGGCTATGACACCTTAAGGAAAATCTACACCATGCTCAACAGGAAGTATTATCTAACTGAAGAGCTAGGTAAAACCATCCTTGAGAAGATGAAGAAAATAAAGGAGGCACCTCTTCAAGAAGAAAGGGATGAAAGAATCAAGATTTGGAACCTTGAAGGAAGGAAGGTACTTCATGAACCATTCTACATGATGATTTACAAGGACATGAAAGGCAGGGAAAAATACATTGACATTTGCCAGGAAATAGATAAACTACCCAATATGGAATTGAATTATCTTGCAAGCCAACTAGACTACAGGGTTGAGGATGAGAAAATTTTGAAGGGATCCCTATACAGAAAGATGAAGGAAAATAAAGATAAGATGAATGAGTCAAGGGGAAGAAGAAGAAGGTAGAAGATTTAGACTCAACATCAGAGTTATCAGAATTCATCTACTACTAGTATTTGATCACTCTGTCTCAAAATTATTTTTTTCTATATTGTAATTCCTGCTAGAATGAAAATGTTTAGGAGTTTTATTATCATCAACAAAAAAATTATGAATATTTCACATATTCATAAATAGGGGGAGATTGTTAGGAATTATTAGATTTGATGATAACAAATTACTTGGAATTACAATAAGAATTTAAATTTCATTGTAACTGGTCAATGGATATGTGACCTATAAATATCCATTGACTAGGAAACCAGTTATCAGTTGAAGTTTGTTAATCAACTGATAAATTGGATTATAACATTTGATTTATGTTTCATTATCAATTGATTGTAGTGCCTCGATGTAAGTTGTGAAGTAGTTGACTGATGTTATTGACTTCAATCTATAGCTTCTCAACGGATGTGAAGAATGACCGATCAATTGTAAATATTCTAAGTCAGAATTCTCATAAATGAAGTGATCAACAGATATTGGAGTCGATGGATAAAACACTACTCGATGGATAAAAATACTATCAACACATAAAGGCAATCAATGGATAAAGGATCATCAATGGATAATGAGTCAATGTATAATCTAACTATCCATCGATACATCAATTGATCGATGAATAACCTATCCATCAAAGGATGAACAAAGGAGGATCAACTAATAAGCTTGACAACAATTATCAGTTGATCAAGGTTTCCCAAATTAGTTAAAGACAAAAGGAATGTGATCTTTATAGAAACTAAATCAATGGAAGACAGTCATGTAAGAACTGTGAAGACTTTCAAGACAACACAGTCTTCAAGGAAAAGATCAAGGAAAAGAAGCTACAATCTATTTTAGTGAATACATTGTAAACTGTAATTTTTATTTCACAATCTTATCCATCGAAGAATAGAAAATAGCAGTAGAATGTGAACTAATATATAAGTAGTAGTAGTCCATTGTAGCACAGTGTGTGAAAAATCAAGAACTCAAGAAAGGCACAATAGAAAGAAAGAAAACATTTTGTAGTGCTTTTCTTAGTTCAAGAACATACTTTGTAAGCAGCCTGGTATCTTTACCAAGATTAATTGAAAGCATAAATACACTAGTGGAAAAACCAATCCACTTGTAATTTTAAAAGATCTATTTTTAAGTTTTTTTAATTCTTCTAGTTGTCTCTTTTTGTTTAATTTGTCCAAATACTCAAACACTATTTTTGAACAAACTTAAATCATCAAGAATCTAAAATAATTCTTAAGTTTATATTTAACCCCCCCTTTTACAAACTTTTTGTACTTAAGGGTAAATAACAAAGAAATCCAGAAATGGATCCAGTTGCTGTTGAATAAGAATTCAAGAAAACTGGTACTGACAATGCTCAAGTCCAGTCAAAGAAGAGAAAATATATGAAAAAGACTCAAGTTCAGAAGAAGAAGTCCATTCAAGTAAATCTAACTGTAACCAAACCAATTTCAACAAAGCCAACTCCAATAATTCAAAAGAAAGCTCCAACAAAACCTTAAACTCCTCTCACTATGCTTGGTACTACATTTCTACCAGGAGGAACAAGTTTTGAAGATGAAGAAGAAGAACAACAATCTCTATGCAGAAAGAAGAATCTTGATCTTTTGTGGACTAAATCTGAAACTCTGACTCTCAATACCAGACTTGGTAAAAATAAGGGTGGTATTGGTGATTCTTAAGCTAAAGTCTATAGAGGTGAAGCAAACACTTTCAGAGATTCTTTTTCTTTGAAGAACAAACCTGAAGAAGATTTATCACAGAATTATTTGGACAAGCTAATTGTTGTTCATATTGTAAATGATATCTTTGATGGTGTTGTTCCAAAAGAGAAGCTCCTGTATTTTCTTGAAAATGGAAGAATAATGAAGATAGCTGAAGAAGATCTAATCCATAAGTCATCAAACGAACTTGAGTATGTTATCTACCTGTTGAATGATGAAAATGAAGTTACTGCTAACTGGGTGAAGATTTTGGAAGGAGTTATTGAGGAAAAGAAGAAGAATGAAAGGCTGTTAATGGTAAATTCTGAGTAGTACAAACCAGGATATGTGCTTGAAGATGAGACAGAGAGATGGTTAAAGGGGATGTAAAAGTTAATATGGTGTTGGGAATTCCTACACTAATACTAAACCCTGATGGACATAAAGCTTGTTGGATACCTCTAGATGATAGAATGGAAAGAACATCAATTTACAACTTGAGAGCTGTAATTTTCCAGATTGATGATTCTAGTGATCAAATGAAAGAGCTCAAGGAGAAGCTGATTGAATTATTGAAGATTGCTGAAAAGAAATTACTTGATCAGTTTTTGTCTGAAGATTTTTCATATAAGAGAATTTAAATCAAGGTGAAGAACTCAAACTCTGGTATATTTGTCTATATAGTTTCATACATCATAAGTGGAATTTATGTTTTACTAAATAAAATATAAATTTGGGGAGATTGTTAGAAATACAAACACTCACGTTGTTAGAGAATAGTACAAATAGAGTTTATTGAAGAACAGAGTTTATGTTGACGTCATCAGAGTTTAGAAGTTATCGACAGAGTTTACTCAATCAGAGATTTTTAGCCGACAGAGTTTATGATCATCAGAGTTTGATAAAGATGGAAACATATAAATCAGAGATTGATCGAAGATAAAGATGAAAGTGTTTTAATGCAATCCTATTACCTTTCTGGAAGTTATCCTTATCATTATCTATGTTGTATTTGGATTTTTAGCTGTGTACTATATAAACACAAAATTAGGTTTTACATTGTAATGAATTCATAAAAAGTCATATTATTCTCATAACCTAGCAGCTCTTAAGAACATTGTTTTTCTTGAGAGAATTTTATATTCAGTTTATTAAAAGTTAATACAAAACAGTATTTCTTCTACACACTTGTGTTCTTAATCGATTGTTTTGATACTATTATATTCAACCCCCTTCTATAATAGTCTATTTATCTGGGCAACATATATATATAAATATGTTTTTAGCTTTCAGTTATGATATATTTAGAATAATGTTTGGATCGGATCGGATTTGATTCGGACCGGATATAGTTTGGATTAAAATCGATTAAATTTCGGATCAAGATCAGATTAAGATTCAGTTCGAATTAAATTCGATTTAGATCATTGCGGATAAGAAAATACTATTTGGATTAATTTTAAATTATTTTTTAATTATAGAAAAATATAAATAAAAGTCGTTAAATAAGTTTATTGAAATAATAATTTATTCATTATCCTTCCCCTTCTATTTTTTAATTTGTGAGACTTTAAAATCATCTTATTATTAAATATATTAGTTATAATATAAAATAAAATAAGTTTTTAAAATTTTGATTGTATAACCATTTTAATTTTTTGATATATAATTATTTTAAATATGAATTTTGCTTAAGAATAGATTAATTTAGTTAATAAAAAGTAGGTTAATATATAGACTATGAATCATTAAAATATAAATAAAAAATTAGATTAAAATTTAATTTATTTCTTTTCAACTTCCATATAATTCATATTTGTATTGAATTAGATCTTGTACTTCGAGTCATATTCGGTTCAGATAATTGTGTTTCGGTTCTAATCGGTTTCAAGTCATTATCGAATATAGTATTTTAAATTATAGGTTAAATTTTTTGTTCGGATAATTTTTGATTCCCATTAAATCGGTTTTCAGATATTTATCGGATTAATCAGATTCGGTTTGGTTCTTCGGATCCAGAGTCATTTTACCAAGTTTAATATTATATATATAATAAGCTAATATATAGATATATATATATATATATATATTTTATTTAATAAAAATGAAAATGAAAATAATAATCAATGAAAATATATTTAATGATAATATTATGACATTTTTATATGTATTTATGTATTTTAAAATAAAAATACTATTAAATAATTTGTACAATTTTAAATATAAAAAGATATTTCAACATAAAAAGAAGTACTATACATACATTACTTTTATATACTGTAATATATAATATTTAAATATATGAATATATAATATTTTTTTATATTAGTAATTATTTATTTCTATAAATATTATAAATAATAAGGTATCTTAAAATAATTATATAAGTAATTCATAAATATGGATAATAATAATAATCAAAATAGTATTTTCATACCTAATATCGTATCAAACAAAAAAAATAAAATATTACATAAAAATTTTAAAATATTAAATAAATTAATATATAGTTTTAATAAATATATATTGTAATATTTAAAAATGTCACGTGCATGATACGGAATTTAAATTAGTTCTAACTGATAAGCGCACTGCGCAAGTGTGCAACTAGCACACCAGTCACCAACTCTCTCTGGAAACAAAGAATAGAAAAATCTACTCAAAATGGAAATAAAGAATATACAAAATGGAAATACGACAACGCAAATCTTGAACTCGCGTAAACAATTTGAAATTTGATTGCGACGGGGAATTCGAAATTTCATCAACAAAATTTAGTCCGTTAACTAATTTATCCGATTCCGTTAGCTTGAAAATGACCGACAGAATTCAATTCAATTTATTTAAATATGCTGCAAACAATCAAACTTAATCTCACCATCTTTCTAGTAATGAACGAAATTTATCTACTAAAACAATCATTTAGTAACAATAAATTAACACTGGGCCATTTGATTAGTAATATAATATGAAGTGAAATCATAAATCAAATTAGAGTGGTATGTGTTCAAAATTTTATTATTAATATCTATTATCATGCATTCGATTCATTGATGGAATGAAATGCTAGAATGCAATTTTTTTGATTTTAGAGTTATTAATTAAATGAATTATATATATATATATATATATATATATATATATATATATATATATATATATATTGTGTAACAATCAGATGAAAACTTTTTAATATAAATTTATTCTATTTGATATAAACATGTTATAATTTGAATCCGTATTATAATAAATATATAAGGGATTTTTTGAGAAATACCCGAGAATAAAAAATATTTTACAAAAATACCAACTTTTTTAAAAATATTTTATAAAAATATGATTTTTTAAAATTTTTTTGCAAAAATAAGATTTGTAACTTTGCAACCATATTTTCAAATTGCAACTAGAATCAACCACAAATGTAACTTTAAAATTTAGTAAACATAATTATTTTTTTGTTGCATTTTAAAAATAAGTTGCATATGTTTGCTTTTGATTGCAAACCGTATTTTTGATCTTAGTTTTGTAACTGATCAATTGATATATGATATATAAATATCCATTGACTAGGGAACCATTTATCAGTTGAAGTTGTTGTTAATCAACTAATAAAATGGATTGTAAGAGTGATTTAGAATTTCTTGTATTATCAATTGATTGTAATATGTCGATGGATGTGATCATCTAATTAACTGATGTTTATTGGCTTCGATTGATAGTTCATCAACGGATGTGAACAATGACTGACAAAATGTAAATATTCTAAGTTAGAATTCTCCCAAATGAAGTGATCAACGGATAAAGGAGTCAATAGATATGGATGATTAATCGATGGATAAAAGGTCAACAAAAGTCAAATCAATCGATCTCCATCAACGGATAAAAACATCAAGGCAATCAACGGATAAAAGGTAATCAATGAATGAGGGAATCGATGAATGCTCAAATAACCATTGATACATCAATTGATCAATGGATAACTTATCCATCGATAGATAAGCAAAGAAGGCTCAACTAATAAGTTTCATAACAATTATCAGTTGATCAAAGTTTACCAAAATAATTAAAGGTAAATGAAAAGGATCTTTGCAAGAGTCTAAATCAATGGAAGACAGTCATGTCAGGACTGTGAACACTTTCAAGGGAACACAGTTTTCAAGGAGAAGAACAAGACAAAGACTTGTCTAGAATAAGGCAAAGGCCTATGAAGGCTGTGAAAGTAGCTACATTCTATTTTAATGTAAATATTGTAAAATTTATTTTATACATTTTATCAGTCAATAGAAAATAGAATTAGAAATGAGATGCTATATATAGTTTAACAATTTATTGTAGCAATACTAAGGAAGTTGAACAAGAATAACACAATAGAGAGATAGAGAATTATTGTAGTGTTTTTCTTAGTTATATTCATATGTTGTAAGCAGCTTGGTTCTAAGACCAAATTTTCTTGAAAACAAAAACATTCACTGGTGGAAAAACCAATCCAGTAGTAATTTTAAAAGATTTGTTTTCAAGTTTTTTTTTAATTCTTCTAGTTCTCTCTTTTTGTTTAATCTGTCAAAACACTCAAACATTATTATTGAACAAACTTAAGAATTTGAAATAATTCTTAAGTTTGTATTTAACTCCCCCTCTACAAACTTCTTGTACATAGGAGAAATAACAATTGGTATCAGAGCCTACCTTTCAACACACAAAAATTTAAGATCTAAGTACATCAAGTATGTGTCAGAAAGACACAGGGGTAAAAATTCCAATTCTTGAAAAAAATGAGTACTTTCCCTGGAAGTTCAAAATGCATTTGCATTTGCTATACATTGATCCTTCATATGTTCATTGTATAGAGAAGGGTCCACATGTACCTATGAAAATAGTTACAAGTGTCAATGCAGATGGTACTCAAGCACCAGACAAACTCATTCCAAAGCCTGTGACTGAATACACTGACGAGGATGAGAAGGAAGTGCACAAGGATAAAAAGGTCTTAAACATTTTGTTTAATGGTCTTGACAATGATATGTTTGACAATGTTATCAACTACACAACCTCCAAAGAAGTATGTGATACTCTTCAAACCTTGTATGAAGGCACTGAGCAAGTAAGAACGAACAAGATACAACTATTGATTCAGAAGTATGAAGTCTTTCACTTCAAGAGTGGTGAAACAATCAATGATACATATAGTAGGTTTCAAAAGCTTTTAAATGAGCTAAAACTATATAGAAGAGTATATTTTATTGAGGACACCAATCTCAAGTTTTTGAGATCTTTGCCTAAGGAATGGAAACCAATGACTGTGGCCATTAGACAGTCCCTTGACTTCAAAGAATACATTCTTGATAAGTTGTATGGAATTCTAAAGACATATGAGTTAGAATTACAACAAGATGAAGAGATTTAGAAGAGTCAGAAAAAGGACAAGTTTGTTACCTTGATGGTAAAAGAGAAACAAGTTGAAGAGCCCTGTGAAGATGTAGCTGTTAAAGAAGGGAGGAAAGAAAGTCATGGAAAAGCTGTAAGTGGGTACATGTATGATGAATCTTCAACTAACTCTAGAAAAGAATTAGTTGAGGATGATGAATCATACATCAAAGAAGTGATCCTGCACAAAACAACCAGAATTTGAAAATTGAACGGTACAATTGTTATTGACTAATTGGCCAACATATATAAGATTAGTAGACAACTTTGGGGACACAAAACTGTATTCAGAGAGGTTGAAATATCACCACCAGCAGTGATAGGTAAAGGGCTACCATCAGCGGTTTGAATATGAAGATCCCCCATATATTTTTTAACATTATTTAGGGGTAATGTTGAGCTAGTTATGTGATTTGAAGCAACGGAATCAAAATACCAAGGCTTATGAGGAAAATTTTTGTTACCTGAAATTTCTAAAGTTAAAAATGCATTAAATATCATCTGTTGGATCATTTCAGGAGTAACAGAAGACTGATCAAAATTAGGAGCATTTAAGGATCCAACTGAGACGTAGGCAGTTTCAGATTTCTTTGGAGGCCGGATTTGGCAATCTTTGATGATGTTCCCCGCTTTCTTGTAATAATTGCAGAACTTTTTAGTACAATTAGTAGCAACATGACCAAATCCTTTGCAACTGTAACATTGAATATTACTCATATCTCTTCCACATCTATGCTTTCCGTGGGCAACATATGCAACAGGAATTGGAGAAGAGTTCTGTGATTTCTGATCGATGAAAATTTGTGTCACGATCCATTGTTCCTCCCAAAAAAACTCTCCTATGCAAGTATCAATTGAAGACACTGGATTTCTATTCATGATGTTGGACCTGACTGGTTCAAAATCTCCTCGTAATTTCATTAAAAATTGATCATGTTTGCTCGTTTCATGTACACTTTGAACAACAGCCAGTCCTTCAGAAGGAGCACTCTCATACACAATATCAGTGTATTCATTCCATAAATTCTCAAAAGAGGAATAAAACTCTTGAATTGTCATGCTCCCTTGACTGAGTTGTCCCAACTCAAGCTCTAATTGAAACGGCGGGCGGCGTTGTTTTGGTTGTAAATTTTCTTCAAGTAAGCCCACATATCTTTAAAAGTCTTGTAAGGCCTAAGATTGAGAATCATGGAGGGTTTCATACTCCCGAGAATCCAAGACAAAATTTGAGCATCATTCATCTTCCATTTCGCAAGTTGCTCTTTTTTAGTAGTGTTGGGTGCATAAATTGTTCTATCAACATAACCCCATAATTCATTTCCCTTGATTAGAATTTCAAATTGGAAAGACCAAATAGAGTAGTTCTTTCCATTAAAACGAACAATGAAGTTATCAGATCACTCCAAAGACATGACGTAAAAAAAGAAACAAGAACCAGGAGATTAATTCCAAGAAAATCAGAGTAAAAAAACACTAAGATTTTGAAGCTGGACAAGAAATACAAGAACAGATTTTTAAATAATCAGCTCTAACACCATGACAAAGATATATGAAAATGCTTTTCATTCTCAATCGATTGACATACAAACAAGCTCTTGCATTTATAGGTACAACAGAGCTAATTAGAGCTACAAATCAGTTAGCATATCCCATCATATCTGCCTAAAAATCAGCCTACAGTATCCCTTAATATCAACCTATCATATCACATAATATCAGCCTAAATTAAGCCTAATACAACTGGTACAAATCACAGATTTATAACTAGTAAATAACATTTATAATACACAGTAATGATAATTTATATTGATATCAAATAAGTTAGTCTTGTGATTTCCTTGCTTGTGAAATCAAGAAGAACTTTAAACTATTTATGTACCTTAGCCCTCTTCTCCTCAACTCCCGTCTTTCTTAAAGATACATCCCCCATCACTACAAGAAAACTGAGCACACACAACCAAATTAAACAGCTAACATAAATAACACAAATATTAGAACAAGGCGGGACAGTATATAGCCTCATAACCTACTTAACTCAGTATCTCTAATATTCAACAAATTCGCAACATTGGAAAGTACTTGAGCCGATGACTCAAAATTTTCCTGTAAACTCTCTTGCGCTAATCCAACATTCTCAAGAATCTCTCTCATTCTCACAACTACATAAATTAAAAAAATTACTAAAAAATAAAAATAAAAACAAAAACAGCCCACATATACTTATATAGGGTTAAATATCAATCACGTCACTGATTGCGTCCAGATGTATCAAGTAGGTGACTGATTGCAAATTTGACTCATTTTGGTGATTGATTGCACAATTTGACTCATTTCAGTTTTCCGACCACTAGAAAATTTTTGGACGAAAAAAAATATACACAAAAAAATCCGAAAAAATTTATATGTAGTAAAACACCCCGACTTTGAATCTCCTAAACTCAGAATTATCGAAATAAAATTCAAAACTCAAAATTGAAATTAATGTGCATATTTTTTTTCGTCCGAAAATTTTCCGGTGGCCGGAAAACTGAAATGAGTCAAATTGTGCAATCAGTCACTAAAATGAGTCAAATTTGCAATCAGTCACCTACTTGATACATCTGAACGCAATCAGTAACCTGATTGATATTTAACCCTACTTATATATCGAAACTAACAATAATAAACAAACAAGAATCATATAATGTACAATATAAATCACATTTCCCTAAAAGGGTAAAGAGAATCAGAGGGGGAGGGGGAGGGGGACTCAGAAGCTTTGATGTGAAAATCATTGGACAGAATGGAAGAGGCCTGAGTTTTGGATTGGGAGAGAGTGGAAAGGTTATGTAAATAAGCAACGGCACGAGGGGTATATTCGAATTCAGGTCATTTTTACCCACTGCATCGAAGTGAGAGGATACCCATGCTTTTACTTCTGCTATTCGGGTCGGGTCCCCGCCGCAAGATCCGCCATTCTACTTGGCTTTTCTGTGCATCCTGTAACATGAAGATAAATATGCTTGAATGTTACTACTCTCTCTCTCGTATTTTTTTACAGGGTGCTGAACATAATTTTAAGTTTTGTAAATTTTAATAAAGTGAGTTCTATTTAATATTTTTTAATGATTTTTTTTGAATAAAAGTATTTTTTAAAGTCCTTTAATTCAAAAAAAAATTATTAAAAAATATTGAATAAAATTTTTCTTATTTAAATTTAAATATGTGTACAGTACTTTATAAAAAGGAAGGAGTATAAAACTTTATCCAGTAGACCACACATTCATGTACAGAGCGTAGAATTTTTTAAAATACCATACCCGATTAAGGGTATAGGTAACTCAGCTTTCTTCACAGCCTAAGTATTTAAAATACATATGTAATATCAGAGAAGATATATAAACAAAAAAAGAGGACAGACATATTGGCCCCGTTTGACAATCATTTTTTTCTAGAAATAAGCCTTTATTTTCGAGAAAAAATAGGTATGTATGTACTTTTTCTGAAAATAAATAACTTATTTTTTATTTTAAAAATAATATTTGGTTTTAAAATTCTAAAATAAATATTTATCTTTAAAAAATATATGAAAATATGTAAAAAATAAAAATGAAATAAATAACTTATTTTAAATTTAAGAAATTCCAAACGGTCACATTATATATATAAATTCACTTACTATCACACATATGTTCCGGGTCGGCTGGATCAAAAGACCAACTACCGTGGATCAGAAATTATGTACTCCCTCCGTTTTTGTGGTTTGATTTTTTATTATGTATTTTTTAAATGTTTTGACTATATAGTTAAAATTATTTTTTTAATTATTTTTTTTGTAAATTAAAATTTTGGTTATGTATTTTTATTCAAATATTTTTTGAAAAAAATAACAATATTAATTAGACAATTAAAGCACCTAAAAATGTGCGCAGAAAAATCAAACAATATATATATATATATATATATATATATATATATATATATATATATATATATATATATATATAGTTAGTAACATACTCAGTAACGTATACTCATTGAGATGTGAGGCAGTGGCGGATCAGAAGAATATTCTTATGCGGCATAATATACTTTAAATTATTTTTTTGTCATTTTTCATAGGTTAGTTCTTCTAAATATAAATATTTTTATGAATTTTTCAAAATTTGATATGTATAATTTATACATTTTTGATATATAAGTAACAAATAAAAATAAAAATTATTAAAGTAATTCAAATACTAATATTATAAGAATAATTAATTATTTTTAATGGAGCTTTTTAATAAAATATACATATTTATATGATAAAAAATTAATAAAAATTACTACTATATTTTTCCATGAGGCACGTGTAGTTCCTACAAAGATCGGACTAATGACGTATACGGTACTTAAATTTTCTTCTCACAGTACGCCTTTAATGTGAGGTCTGTTTTTTCATTAAAATGAAGGGTGTACGAAAGACAAGTTGAGAAGCAGTAATCTAACTCATCTCACTTAGGCTCCGTTTGAGAGTGCGGTTGAAAACTGCTGTACTGTGAGAATAAAGTGTTAGTAGAAAAAGTACTGTTAGTCAGAAGTCTTCTGGTAATTTTTTTATTTATGCATATTTTGAGATATAATATATAAAAATAATATTTTTGGGAAGGTTAGATGATGAAATTGATAATTACTTCATGTAAAAGCTGAAAACAATTTTTTTAAAAGCACGGGAGACCTGCTTTTACTAACAGCAGTTTTTAGATCAAAAACGCTTTTCTAAACCGTGGCTTTTAGAATTTACCAAATATCTTTCTGACAGTTGTTAAATAAAAAGCTGTTGTAACTGTTTGTAACAGTAATACCAAACGGGCCTTAATCAGATGGACATACTCAATACAATGAGCTGCAGTTCCAGGGTTTCTGCAAGGGGGCATAAAGGAAACTTGACTCGCGGACGGAAAAGCCAAGTGGTACATTCAAATGTGTGACCCCTCGCATAAAGCATGGTACATTTCATTGTTTCTTCCCTTAGATTATCGTCAGCATTCGAATTTTTTTTTGGAAAGACATCAGATTATTTTCGGATATACATCCTTATGAAGACACTTCTATATTTTATAAAACAATTTGAAGGGAACACTTCTATATTTTAATGGTAAAATTTTGTCAAATTTTTATATTTTTTTAAAAGAACACGGCCCCCGTGCCTAGAACCTCCCCTGGTCTGCAGCATAACTCACCACAAAATCTTCCTATATGTACCACTATACCAAGAGTTACATTGGGACTTTCGTTACCCACTATACATAAAGAGTAAGAATGCACTATAAACAGAATCCTTAACAATGAATGAATATATAAGACTTACATTGATGTAATCTGCCTATCTTTGGCAACAAATTCATGCACTTTTTAGGAAACAATTAATACAGCTTGCTTAATGGTGTACGTGTTAGTATATATAATATATAATACTTTCTCCTGGATTACAAAATAAAAATGCTCTACACTGGCGCCACTAATTCATCCTTCTTGCAAGTCCTGATCCTGACTTTAGCTGTTGTACTATCATCAACTTTAGTAATGTCACAACATTCCCCTCTGTTCTCATCCTGTAACATTATAACAAGACGAAAAATTAGTGAATCCGAAGAACTTTCGAACTAGAGTTTATAATGTGAGATAGATGAATTAATTGAGCACTAACCTTTATAGGTTTTTCTGCAGGTGAAACAACTTCAATTCTCGAAATATAATCTGCAGAACGCTTTGTCAACGGACACGTTTTTGCCAGCCGTCTTGCTAATCGTATATAATTTGTAACAGTCGTATTTGATGTCATATTTTTGTCAACGGATTGAAAGAAAAAAACATGGGGAGCATCACAAGGTTGTCTTGGTTCATTTGGCCTAATATTGAACATATAATCAGGTGGTCGTCGTTTAAGGCTCCAAGGAGTGAATGTCTCCAGGGGTTTACGAAGGATGCTTACAGGGAGAAGTAGCTCGTATATGTGGGCAGTGTAGCCCCATGCAATGGAAAATGACCATTTTAGTTCCTCGTGATAACAAATGGTTTGTTGTAGCAGACGTGATTCATCGAAACTTGCAGCTGTCATCAGGTGATCCAGGGATTGATTGCGGTCCAACGTGGGGTAGATTGGGAGGGCAATATCGAGATGATGGAGAGTTACCACTGGTGCTATAGGGTGCGCCGAAAGAAACCCTGATATGTCGTGCACCAGATCAAGCTGCAAGTAACTATTTGTTCAAAACTCTTGTGCAAATTTTGTAGATACTTGACACTTTTTTGTAGACTGTGCTCGCTCCTTTTCATTAATGTCCAAAAGTTTTTAAATTTTTTTTACTTGCACAATATGTTAATTACTAAAAACTAAACATTTTATGTTAATTAAAAGCCAGACAGAGTACAAAAGATCTACATATGTTTAATAGCATAGTATAGATTTATCTATTTGCAACAATTCAGAACAACTAATATATGTTGTATCATATGCGTGTGACATATCAATAAATATGGTTGTGCACAAAAACTGAAAATTAATACCTGATGAAATCCCTTCTCAAGAGTGACAGAAACTCCGAGTTCAGATACGCAGAACTGTAAAATCTGGTCACTGGCATAGAGATATGGATACCTGTTGATACATGCATCCAAATTCTTCACAAGGACAGCAGCTAAAGGGTAGCTCAATGCATAACCTCCCCCACCATAAGCCATATCAAATGAAAAATCATAATTTGATTGTGTACATTCCGAATTTGAACCAATATAAAAGTATTTTCTATGATCGTATTTTCTTAAAACTTCTAATAAATTGTTTAAGAAAATCACCGTGTCGTCATCTCCCAAAATGTACCATCTAACTCCTGAATGATCTTTCACTTCTCTAAACAACTCTAAAATCGTTCTTACAATACGTATCACGAACGGCTTCACATGTTTCTTGTAAACTTTAAATTCAGAAGCATTCTCTGAAACTTCATATCGTGGATAGGATGAAGGCCATGGAAGGAGATCTTTGGAGGGGGGATCGTCAAAAAACACGACTCCGCGTGTAACATTAGGCCTCCACCAGGATTTAAGGTAGATTTGTCGATTTTTCCAAGACTTGGCTGCGGCAGAGATGCCAAACATAAGGTGATTAATATTTGTTGTACTAGGAGAATCAGGATCAGGACCAGGAGGAAGTGGAGGAGGCGGAGGAGGTGGAGGGGACTTAGAAATATCAACAGGTTCGCGTTGAAACCGAGTATATTTATAAACTTCGGGTGGAGAATCAGAAGAATTAGTGACATGAGGTGGAGGATGCAGGGGCTCTGATCGAGATAATCGTTGTGTAGGAACTATACATTCAGTAGGTTGACAATGTGGATTACGAGAAACATATACGAAAAATGCAAATAAGATGAAGACTGCAATTATAAGTGCCTGACATAAACTTACAAAGAATTTATTTGATGAAGATCTCAAGTTATCTTTAAACCTTTTGCCAATTTTAATCGGCATATTCAAATGAATGACATAGATTAATACACAGTTATACCAGAATTATCATAGTCTGAATAATTACATGCAATAGTTTTAGTTCATGTTCCTCTTCATCTCTTGATCTGTGCTTAAGAAAGCTATTCTTTAGGATCACCTAAGCTACAATGTAGTTAGTAGTTGTTGACCATTTGTGTGCAAATGCTTGATTTATGCCATGCAGACTACAATATATCTACATTTGTACATCCACTTTACCAAACATCACACCTTTCTTCATTATATATTTATCCATACATACCATACTAGATTTTTTTTGGTCAAGTACTTTTACTCCTTGCTAAAATATAAATAGACTCTGTATCAGTCTGGTAAAAAGCGCGAATCGGACTTAGTCAATTAAGGCACAAAACATGGATTAATCGAATAAAATGGGGATTAATTAGAATGATTAATTAGATAATTAAGAATTTAATCAGTTTGATAAGCTATCGGACATGGATTAATCGATCATGATTAATTAACGATTTTTAGAACAATGCTCTATATATAGTTACTTACGTTTTGGCCCTTACGGCTGTTATTTATTTTTTATGTACACTTTTGCATTAATCTATCAGAGTCTGACCTCTGTACAAACAACTAGAAGATTAGAAAGTAACAATGCTCCCGAGTTTTTTAAGGTAGAAAACAGGGGGAGGAAGTAAATGAATTAATATAAGAAGTTTCTACTTTAAAATTTAGAAAAATATAGAGTGCAACTACTTTTAAAAGGAAAATGTATAATTAATTAGTTAGATTTAAATTTTATTCTTATATCTAAAGAGTGATAATTTAACAAGAATGTGTACATTTGTAATGTTATTTTTTTTGAATAAATAGGCTTATAAGCTTACAAATAAGAATATGTTCTTAAACAAAAATATGAACAAAAAAAGAAGCAAATTTAATTATTCTACTTTCCTGTTATTCACTTTGCTCCCTGTTTGAAACAGGGGAGTAGATTGTAAATGAAGTATTCACTTAGAAGTTAAGACCCTGTCCGCGTTCAACTTGTTGCATGAATAAATTTAATTTTTTTCCTAGCCAATTATATATGCAACTAACAAGTCTCCTAGATTTAAGATTTACCAACCCTTTTTTAATTCCTAAAAATATCTAATAACACGATGTCTGAATCTCCCGTTTATTATATTCTTTTTAATCAAACAAAAGCTCTTGTTTAATTTTTTTTGCTAAACAAGATCTCTTGTTTTGATTTTATCTTCTTTCGTTGCTTAACAAAAGTTGTTATTGCTATCTTCCCAAATCCCAATCAAAGGAATGCTGCATGTCACGCAGAGGAAGCAGAACATGGCTGGGTAATTTTCACTCTTTAGAAGCCATTATTCATGATTTTAAATACTCATCCTTAGACATGGACCGTTTATCTTATAAGTAATTAATAAGTCGAAAAATTTATGTATCGAACCTGCACACACATGCACATACGAGTATATGACACATTTATGTGTATCTAATTAAGGAAGAAAGGCAACCTGAATCAACCCCCTAATTACCAAACTGAGATTAACTTTGTTTAAGCACATCCATATGTATTGATTTATAGAAAAATGCTTAATATTAAATAAGAAATTCTGAAACTTTGGATACAATCATGGGGAAAAAAGGATAGCTTGGACCTTTCAGCAAACTACTTTTATAAAAGAGATCAGACAAACACAACCTACCATGCATTATCTGCTGTTGAATGATATCCTTAAAATGAAGAGTCCATAATCTATTGTTTGCACTTTAATCATGTGGCTGTTACATGGATGAGTCATTAGTCATACATAACACAGCTGAAAGTTCAGATCCATTAACTAACTTTATCCATATATGCATGCATGCATGTGTGTGTGTTTGTGTTTCAGTATATTATGGGCAATTGGGCATTGGACACTTTAATCTGTAACAAAGATTTCAAACTTTTCTCTGGCCTTTAAACTGAAATTTGTAGATCGAGATTATTTGTTTCTGATCAATAAAAAGCACATCAGCCTTAAAAGACATAATCAAAGCATTTTACAACTGCAAAGATGAATAGTGAAATTCTAAGAGAAGTCATTTCATTTTCATTCAGCTCAGCTGCTTATTCAGCTGAGAGGGCTATAACTGTTTCTGCTAGCCGATATCATGCATCTTCCGGTTTCAGACAAAGTAGTCCTCTGTAATTTAGTTTCCTATGACTAATGCAAACTAACATTAACAAGCTTCTGACTTTATACATCTTCAAATTGCAGGTAAAATAAGTTCAGTGATAGATAGCATGAGCAAGATTGTTGAAAGAGTGGACAATTTTGCACAAGGCATTCGAGAACATGGTAATTATTATTTCTTTGTTTTCTTACGAAAACTTACCCCAGTTTCTTTAGAAAAATCCCTCTGATTGATCCCCTGTCGTATAATTTTCCGCATTGAACATTTTTTTCTTGAATACTTGCAGTGAGAATAGGGTCCAAGATAAGTGAAACCGTGAAAGGAAAGTTGAGTTTGGGAGCCAAAATTTTAAAAGTAGGAGGAGTAAAGAAAATATTCATACAAAATTTTAATGCTAGAGAAGGAGAAAAATTATTGAAGGTTTGTCAGTGTTATTTGTCCACAACAGCTGGTCCATTAGCAGGCTTACTATTTGTATCCACTGAAAAAGTTGCATTCTGCAGTGAAAGAACAATGAAAGTTAGTTCTCCAAACGGGGAATGTATTAGAGTACATTACAAGGTTGTGATTCCCCTAGGAAAGATAATGAGAGCTAGTGAAAGTGAAAATGTGAAGCAACCTTCAAGAAAGTACATAGAAATAGTGACACATGATCATTTCGAGTTTTGGTTTATGGGGTTCTTCAATAATCGGAGGACGATCAGATACATTCACAAAGCACTTTTTCACGTTCAATGAGAGTACAGAATGGTACTGAGAACCTTTTTTTTTTTTTGGTAAATTAACGTCCGTGCTTGTTTGTAAAATATACTCTCTCCATCTCATTTTATAGGAGTTTGTTTGAGTTTTACGGAGATTAAGAAAAGATAGTAAAAAATGAGTAAAGTTACTTGAAAAGTGGATGGAATCTATCAATATTTAATAATAGATTTGAGATAGTGGAGGAAAGTAGTGGGTGTAATAATATTTATTTAAGAAAAAAGAATATAAAATGGAGAAGTATTGAGTGTAATAATGAAAAATAGTGTTAAAAAATAGTAAGTATAGTAGGTTCATTATTTTTAGACGTCCCAAAAAGAAATAACGGTCGTACAAAATGGGCAGAGGGAGTAATATGTAATGATTGGGTGGTAATATATTGTATCTATTGCATTGTTTATATTAAATTTAGATTGAAAATAATTCTTTTTATTATTAAAATTTTGAATTGTACAAAAAATGCAACTGCAAATAAGAAGTTAATATTTTTTTAATAATTAAATTTATATAACCCACAACCTGGGATGATATAGCATAAACTCTTTATCATTTTGGCTATTAAATCGTCCTCAATAAGAAGTTAAATTTAATTTACAAAAAATTACAAATTAATTAATCATTTAATTTTACACGTAAAAATCATCTACTACCAATATCCAATCCTAATATAGCCCGATGCCACTTTTAGCTAGACCTGGCAATTCAGATAATCAAATTGGATCAATTTCGGATTGGATCAACTTTTGATTATGATATATTTTGACTACTGTTTGGATGAGATCTATTTTGGATTAAAATCGGTTGAATTTCGATTTAAGATTAAATTAAGTTTGGTTTGGATTGAATTCGGTTCAGCTCATTTTGGATTGAAAAAATGCAGTCTGAATTAATCTTAGATTAATTTTTAATTAGAGTAAAACTAAAATAAAAGTCGTTAAATAAGTTTGTTGAAATAATGACTTATTTATTATCTTTTTGATTCTGTTTTTTAATTTGTGTGATTATATAAAATCATCTTATTATTAGTTATAATATAAAATAACATAAGTTTTTAAAATTTTGATTGTATAATTATTTTAATTTTTTGATATAAAATTATTTTAAATATGAATTTTGCTTAAGAATAGATTATTTTAGTGAATAAAAAGTGGGTTAATATTATTTCAAAAAAGTGGGTTAATATATATATTATAAACTATGATAATTAAAATATAACTATTAAATTAAAATGCAATTCATCTCTTTTCTAGTTCGATGTAATTCGTATTTACATCGAATCTAATCTCGTATTTCGAGTCATATTCGGTTCAGATGATTGTGTTAATCAGTTTTTATCGGTTCCAAATTATTAGTCGAATATAATATTTCATATTTTTTCAGTTTAAATAATTTCCGGTTCGGATTAAATCGATTTTCAGATATAAAATCGGATTATATAATTTCGATATAAAATTGGATTCATTTCCATGAATTTCGGTTTAATTTTTCGGATCCCGATCCATTCATTTTAGTTGCTTTTGGCCGGTACCACGCTCACACCTATTTTCCCTCTATAAAATCATTTTTTTGTGTGTTGTAATAAATTTCATGAATCGGGTGAGTTATGATTATATATACTATCTTATCTCGTATATTTTCATTGTATGTATCCTAAATGTATTATTTATATACTTATTTATTTAGATTTAGGAAACATAGGATGTTGGAGTAAACTAAAATTTAATCTTTCAGTTTCTTGTTGGCTAATTCCCTCCTATTGTCGGAGCTAATACTGAATGAATATTTTATGATAGATAGTCATTCAAATAGTAAAAGGAGAAACTGACCTAACCTTTTATCAGACTTTCCTAAAGAAAGCAGGCATATCATGCATGTTTCTAATATCTTCTCTTATCTTAAATTTCGGGTTAAATGGCATATTAGTCACTAAACTAACTAAAAATTTGCAAGTAGATCACTCCACTCAAAAAACTTGCAGTCAAATAACTGCACTACACAAATCTTTCAAACAAGTCATTATACGTTATGGACGTTAAAAAACGAACGGAAGTATGAGTGTGCAGACTGACGTGGCTGATGATATCCATTGTGTAATGTACAACTCACTTTAAAAAGGTATCCGACCCATTTGTAAAACTCAAATATAAAATAATAACTCACCCATATATTTCCCCTTTCCATGTTTAATTAGGGTTCTTAAACTTGTAAGTATACACTACCTCTACCGTGTCCAGTTCACAGAGCTCGAATGTATAAGTGAAGAATCCATATAACAGCTACACCTCCTTTAGAAATAAGGGAGAATACTCTTCTGAATTTGATTATCGATTCAGTAATATCAAATGCAAGTATGATATCGTAGCTCCTTGTCAAGAAGCTTGGAGAGAAGGCACACTTGATCCACTGGAACAGCAGTAACAAATCTTTGGGGGAAGGGTTTGTGGAAATTCGTAGATGCACTGGGCAAAGATGAGGTATCGGCACCATCAGCTTGCAAGCGGCTGTGAAACATGGCAAATCGGTTAATAATAGAAATTTTCTCCACATCTTGAACTTCCATTCGCTGAGACTGATGCCATTTTGTCCAGTCTGTATCACAGCAATTAGACTTATAGTGATTAGCAACAAAGAAACATCACATCACTTCACTACATTTGAAAAAAGACAGAATTTAAGATTGCACAGCAAGTGTTTGATCATTTAATAAGGAGCCTGACAGTACCACTTGGATCTAAGCTCAAGCATTTACTTTTCTAGTTGGAGACCTGCCGTCGATTTGATTACTTTCCAAAAATGTTGGGCCGGGTATGTAACCCATGATTCGAGTTGAATCGACTGGCTTACATGATGATGATGGCTGACAATCGAACTCTACACTCGCTCTTCTTCGCAGCAAACTCGATTTAGCTCAACACGCACCAAACTCGATCTCCATCTCCATTAATGGATTAATATCTTCACTAGATTAGTGTTTGAAATTAGGGGTGGGTGTATTTTAATTAACGGGTTATATTATTACTGAGTTAGGGAGTGGGTTTGTAACGGGTGGGTTATTAACGGGTGGGTTAGTCTACGTGGCAGCATACATGTTCAATTTTAACGGCTCTCCGTTAAAAGTCAATGCTATTTAACGGCTTTGAAAGTTTTATTAGGTTTAGTCACCTTTCAGCAATGACTATGTAGTGCAGTTATTTGACTGCAAGTTTTTTGAGTGGAGTGATCTACTTGCAAGTTTTTAGTCAATTTAATGACTAATATGCCATTTAACCCCTTAAATTTCATGCCTTCACTTTTGTCTTGTCAATGAGCACAAGATGAGTCATGGTACTAGAAAATAAAGTTTATTTAACACTCTCAACTATCATATAAATACTACATTGTTCGCATTGTTTAGTTCATAGAAAAATTTATATTTGGGAGCATATACAACATTCGAACAAGAGCAAGAAACAGAACTAAGCATTTTAGAATTCATCAAATATGAAAAAGTACTCAAAACATGCTCATGAAATTCCAACAAGCTCAACTGCATATTTGTCTGAGAGGTTGCACAAACAATGTCTATCTATCACTGCTAATCATTCTGAGAAGTCGCACAAACAATGCCTTTCTATCACTGCTAATCATTATTATGCATCTCCTAAATACAAACCAAGTAAGTGTGAATCCTTTTTTCATTTTTACCGGAGAAAATAAAAAGAAAGAAAATGGTAGTGATTTTTGTTCAGTGTTTAAAGAACTTTAAACAATATAAAATAAGCCTAGAGTAATGAATTTATTTTTGTGTAACTGCAGGTAGAATGGAGTCGGTGTTTGATAAGATGAGCAAGATTAGTGGAGAATTTGGTGCAAGGCATTCGGGAGCATGGTAAGCTATAACATTAGATATCAAATTTATATAGGAATTGGAGATCGTAACATTATTCGTTCTAGTTACTGATGTATTTCATCTCTCCATGCAGTGAAAATTGGGGCCAAGTCAAGTGAAATTTTGGAGTGAAATTTTGAAGGGAAAGTTGAGACTGTTGGGTATAATTAAAAACTACACAGCAACAATAGGACAATTATATAAACAATTTAACAAGAACAGACAGATTAAAACTAATTAACAAAACAAAGCACGAAGGTAGAAACAAGATATATAAATCAGTAACTGTAAAGACAAAAGAAAAGATAGAAATCTTAGCTCTAACAGAAGCTTTTTCGCATACACTGAAAGAACTAATTGAACAGCTGAGTCGCCAAACCTTGCTAGAAGTCTTTACTGTTCTTGCAGAGATTATTGCCCCACTACGCTGTGTTGGGTTGCAGCAATATCACTTTCAGGATAAAATAGCACAGATTACTTCATCCACAGATACGAAGCACTCAACAGCGACCTGCACCTCAGTTCGCCCATAAAACCTTATGCAAAAATCTGAATAATATGAATGTGGAAGATACAGGGTATGGCTGCTAGAATTTTCTCAAACTTGTGTCAAAATTCCGTCTCTTCTAACTCCAACATTTTTATGTATATATAATACAATAAAACGTAACAGCAGATAAAACATTAATTAAAATAATTATTCTCACTTAAAAATCATTTAATAAAATATATATCAGAATCAGTAACAGTCATCAGAGTTTATAAACTCTGTCAGTCCACAGAGTTTACTGTCAAACTCTAATCCAGCCTTCCATCAGAGTTTACTGTCAAACTCTGATCCAGCTTTCCAATAGAGTTTAATAAACTCTGACCCAACCTTCCATTAGAGTTTGCTGCTAAACTCTGATGAGGTCATCAGAGTTTACTGCTAAACTCTGATGAGGTGGTCCATCAGAGTTTATAAACTCTGACCCAGCCTCTTCCATCAGAGTTTACTGATAAACTCTGACCCAGCTCAAGTAACAGTATACATTGACTGTAACTTTATAAGCACTGACAGTAACTATGTATTCTATGATAGTAACTTTGATTCAATATTCATATTAAAATAATATTTAAAGTCATAATTAAATTAATTAATCATGTAATAAAACTCCTCGCCCAGGTCGCCTCGCGTACGCGAGACGCCGAGACATTCGCTCAAATCGCCTTTCGACCCAACCCGAGTCGAGTCGTGGAGTGGCGTGGCAAGGCGGCGCGCGCGTGTGTGTGCGCGCGAGGGCACACTAGTACACCATGCACACTCGCATGCCTTAGTAGTTGACACTACTCTTGCACATATATGCATATAAAGCACCTACACCCATATTACATTCGACAAACACTTTTAACCCATTTCAAACTAGCAACTTCTACTCAATTTATTTATGGATTACACTAAAAAAATGTCTTAGATCCAAACATGAAAGTTTAAGTCCTCATATCAAGGAACAACTTTCAATAATTAGTTTCCGGAAATTACATCAAGAACATATATAAAATATGTCTTAAACTTTTCATTTTCTAACAATCCCCTAGAAATCCATACAAAAATGCATATCAGGTTCTACTCATGACTAGGCCTGTAAACCGGATAATTCGGATATGGATCTGTCATATCCGTATCTGAATCCGAATCCGAAAATCCGTATCCGTATCCGATTCCAAAATTTTATAAAGGTTAATATCTGAATCCGGATCCGACGGATACTATCCGGATACGGATAATATCCGGATCCGAATCCGATTTTTAATAAGTTTTTTTATTTATATTAAAAATTCAAAAAAAATTGCAAAAAAAATTAAAATTTTAATTTAATTTTTTTAAATTGAGTTAAGAGTTAAAGGGATTTAAGCCTATTTTATTTTTTAAAAAATTAATTTTTATTTATCTTTTCAATCTAATTTTGTTATCTTAATAATATTAAACTCAAATGATATTTTTATATATGTCTATAATATTTTTACAATTATATAAATTTTTTATAAATATATTATTTAATGAATATATATACATAATATATATATATATATATATATATATATATATATATATATATATATATATATATATATATATATATATATATATATATTATGTATGTGATATATGTGATACGATTTAAAATGTATAAAATACTATAGAAATATAAATTGATATATATTGAATATAGATTTTAAAGTATAACCATGTCTAGTGTATATATTAATTTATTAAATTAAAATATACATTAGAGTTAAGCTAATTAAAAAATATAATTTAATCAAATTAAATGGATTTATAACTATAAGTGTATGTATAAAAATATATAAATGTGCTTATAACTATAAATGGGTTTAAAAATATACAATTATATATTATATATATTAAAAAATATATATATATATATAATTAATTTTGGATACAAATATTTTCGGATACGGATGTGCCTATATCCATATCCGTATCCGGAATCTTCGGATTCAGATAATATCCTATTTTTTCCGGATACGGATAATATCCGCTTTTTTTCGGATACGAATACAGATATTTCGGACGAATATCAGATTTTTCAGATTTTTTTGACAGCCCTACTCATGACTTGCATTTCAGAGTTGGTATTGGTCAAGGTTTGAACCCTCCTAAGTCCTCTGCTTCGATGGCTACCAGATATAGATGAAATGTTTCACCTTGAATCTTTATCCGTTTATGTGTAACCACACTCCATAGACGATGATAAGTCAAAGGTTATGGTGCCGATCTACGGCTTTGAGACGTTAATGGTCATATCTCGATCCTGTTCGTCGAATTCTTCGAGGAATAACCCTATCCTCTAATTGCGACCACACAATAACATTCGCTTAGATGGACATCTCCAAAGATGTACTGCCAACATCTCGTCTCATGACTTGACCCCATTCAGAGTTCTTAAAACTCTTGGTAACTAGTAGTTACAGTACCTCTTGAGGTTTACAAGGGAAAGACTCAGATACGTGAGTATCTATATATTTGTAGTCGAGGTACTACCGAATCACCCTCACAACTTATTATTACCACATTGAATACACTTCGAGGGATCTCCTCTCAGGTGTATTGGGTTCCCGCTGTTGATGACTCAAAATGGGTTGTCAGTCACATCCCCAACCTCGACTTAAGGACAACAGCATGCTGAAGTCCCTTAGTCAAAGGATCATCCAGGTTGTCTTGAGTTCCAATAAACTCAATAGCAATGATCCTGTCAGACACCAAACCCCTTATAGACTTTAGTCTAACTTGGAGGTGTCTCTTTGTTTTCACATTATACTTCTTACTGTTTATTTTATCGATAGTTGTATGACTATCATAATGAATAGAAAGAGCAGAAAGCAGTTGGCTTACTACAGAAATCACAGACATAAGTCCATGCAACCATTCAGCCTCCGTCCCCGTGGCATCTAATGCACACAACTCAGCCTCAAAGGTAGAACGAGTTATAATAGTCTATCTAGCAGACTTCCAGGATATAACTCCACCCGTAAGGGTAAATACGTATCCAGTCACTCCATTGGAACCAGTTTTCTTAGTTATCCAATTTGCATCACTATATCCTTCTAGCACTCCAGGAAACCTCCTGTAATGCAAACCAAGGTAGATGGTGCCTTTCAGATATCTAAGCACTCTATCAAGAGCATCCCAATGAGTATTATTTGGACAACTTATATATCTAGCTAACTTAGACACATAATATGAAATATCTGGTCTAGTACCATTAGCAAGATATTGCAACTCCCAATAATCTGAGAATATCTTAACTAAGACACATGAACTCCTGACTTATTCTTGACGAGAGCAACTTTTGAATCATATGGAGTGCTTGCGATTCTACAATTTGAATAACCATACTTCTCAAGTATAAATTTCTCTATATAATGAGATTGTGACAAGGTTATTCCCTCAGCTGACCGAGTCAGCTTGATACCAAGAATCACATTAGCCGCACCCATATCCTTCATTTTAAACTACTTTTTCAAGAAAGTTTTAGTCTCGTTAATAATCTCAATATTGGTTCCAAATAACAGTATGTCATCCACATACAAGCACAAAATTACTTTTTCATTTCCTTTAACCTTATAGTAGACACACTTGTCACTTTCATTAACCAAAAAATCCGAAGTCAAAACATTTTCATCAAACTTTTTGTGTCAGTCTTTAGGAGCTTGTCTCAAGCCATAGATAGACTTGACTAATATACAAACTTTCCTCTCATTGCCAGAAGCAACAAATCCCTCAGGCCGATCCATATAAATCTCTTCTTCAAGATCATTATGAAGAAAAGTTATCTTTACATCCATCTGATGGATGATAAGACCATGTACGGAAGCCAATGCTATAAGCATTCGAATTGTTGTCATTCTTGCAACATGAGAGTATGTATCAAAATAGTTAATGCCTTCCATTTGCCTAAAACCCTTAGCTACCAGCCTAGCTTTATACTTATCTATTGAGCCATCCGGGTTCATCTTTCTTTTGAAGATCCACTTACATCCTATAGTAGTACACTCAGAAGGGAGATCAACTAACTCACATGTTCCATTAGAAACAATAGAGTCGATCTCACTTTTTACAGCGCCTTTCCAGTGCCTTGACTCTGAAGAGTACATGGTCTGCCGAAAAGTTAAAGGTCCATCCTCGACATTGTAAGTGATAAAATCACTTCCAAAGTCCTTGATCACCTTTGCACACTTACTCCTTCTAGGTTCTTCTACTTCGTTAGAAGTAGAGCTACTTGCAAGATCCAACCCCATATTTGTCATCCTTTCCACATGATCTGGAATGGAACTCCATGTGCGAGTGGGATCATCATCAAAAATACCCTGAGGTATACCAGTCTTCATAGGGAACACATTCTCAAAGAATATTGAATCACGAAATTCAACTATAGTGTTTGCCATTATACCATCTATGTCAGATTTTAACACTAAAATTCTCATAACGGTAGTGGTTTCAATATAGCCCAGAAAGATGCAATCAATAGTTTTCGGTCCCCGTTTCTTTTTCTTGTGTTCAAGGACAAGTACCTTTGCAAGGCAGCCCTACACACGAAGATACTTTACACTAACCTTTCTGCTTTTCCATAATTCATAAGGTGTCTTGTCCATATGTTTCAGAGGGACTCTATTCAGAATATGGAAAGTCATATTCAGAGCCTCTCCCAACATGTACTTAGGCAACCCAGAATTAATTCGCATACTGTTAATCATATTTTTAAATGTTCTGTTCTTTCGTTCTGCCACCTCATTAGACTCAAGAGTGTATAGTGGAGTCATCCCATTAACTATGCCATTGCTTTTGTAAAATTCATTAAAAGGGGTACTCGTATACTCTCCACCTCTATCAGATCTCAAACATTTAAGTACTTTACCAGTTTGTGTTTCAGCTTCATTTTTATACATAATGAATTTATCAAGTGCTTCATCTTTATGTTTAATCAAATAAACATGGCAATATATACTACAATCGTCTATAAAGGTAATGAAATATATTTTATTATCCTTAGTAAAAATACCACCGAATTCACATATGTCTGTGTGAACTAATTCTAAAACATATGAATTCCTAACAATATTATGAAAGGGTTTCCTAGTTAGTTTAGCAGTCATATATACTTGACATTTAGATTTCTTTTCAATGGCATGCTTTGGAATCAACTCTAAATTCATCATATTCTTTAAAGCACCAAAATTTAGATGACCAAGACATGAGTGCCATAAATCAGATGATTCAACACAATTTACAGAATGAATAACATTATCATTAATAAAACTGCCCAAAAAAGGCTCCACATTTAATAAAAATAATCCATCAGACATTTAACTTTTGTCAAAAAAATACACCAGTATGTGTAATAACTACTTTATTACACTTCAAAAAAAGTTCGAAACCATTTCTAACTAAACAGCTTCCACTTATTATGTTTCTACGAATGTCAGGAACATGATGCATTCTAGTAAGGGATAGAATACGCCCAGAAGCAAACTTCAGGTCCACGTTTCCTACTCCAAGTACTTGAGCAGCACTAGCATTCCCCATCGTCACTGTCATTCCTTGAATATATTGAAAAGATACAAATAGAGTAATATCAGTACAAACATGTACATTTACTCCAGTATCAATCAACCATTCATTTGACAGATAAGTGGAATGTAGTGTAGGGTTGTATATAATATACACGTCATTGGTTTCAGAAGCAATAGCCTCACCAACAACCATGTTAACCACAAGCCCACCAGTGGTTCCAAGCACAGTATTAGTTTTTGCTACCACATTAGGTTTCTTTGATTTCTTTGTAGGACAGCTCTTCCTCCAATGACCAAAATGTCCACAAGACTAACATGGTTTGTTTGTCTTTGGTTTCTTAGCCTTGTTCTTGTCAAACTTCTCTTGATCAACAACTGGTGAAGCATATTGCACCACCGGCCATAGACCCTTTACCGTTAGCCATGGTTTCATCTTTTTCTACCAACGAGAAAAACCAACACCCCCACCAAATTTATCAGGCATGCCCGACAAATCAATGGGCTGTGGGAAACAGTACGTGGTTCAATCAATGGTGGATGCAGTAACTCCAGACCCAGAACCAGTAGCATCAACAATAGGAGTTTCAGTTTCATTAACCATCTTGTTAATTAATAATATAAAACTTTAATCTCTTCAAGATTGTTGGGTATAATTAAAAACTACACAACAACAATAGGGCAGTTATATAAAAAAATTAACAAGAACATGCAGATTAAAACTAACTAACAAAACAAAGCACGAAGGTAGAAACAAGATATATAAATCAGTAACTGTATAGACAAGAGAAAATATAGAAATCTTAGCTCTAATAGAAGCTTTTTCCCATACACTGAAAGAACTAATTGAACAGCTGAATCACCAAACCTTGCTAGAAGTCTTGACTGTTCTTGAAGAAATTATTGCCCCACTACGCTGTGTTGGGTTGCAGCAATATCACTTCTACGATAAAACAGCACAGAATACTTCGTCCACAGATACATAGCACTCAACAGCGACCTGCACCTCAGTTCGCCCAGAAAACCTTATGCAAAAATGTTTATAATATGAATGTGGAAGATACAGAGTATGGCTACTAGGGTTTTCTCAAACTTGTGTCAAAATTCCGTCTCTTCTATCTCCAACATTTTTATGTTTATATAATACAATAAAACATAACAGCAGATAAAATATTAATTAAAATAATTATTCTGACTTAAAAAGCATTTAATAGAATATATATCAGAATCAGTAACATTTATCAGAGTTTATAAATTCTGCCAGTCCATCAGAGTTTACTGTTAAACTCTGATCCAACCTTCCATCAGAGTTTACTGTCAAACTCTGATCCAGCTTTCCATCAGAGTTTAATAAACTCTGACCCAGCCTTCCATCAGAGTTTACTGCTAAACTCTGATGAGGTCATCAGAGTTTATAAACTCTGACCCAGCCTCTTCCATCAGAGTTTATCAATGAGCTAGTCCATCAGAGTTTACTGATAAACTTTGACCCAGCTCAAGTAACAGTATACACCGACAGTAACTTTATAAGCACTGACAGTAACTATGTATTCTCTGACAATAACTTTGATTCAATATTCATATTAAAATAATATTTAAAGTCATAATTAAATTAATTAATCATGTAATAAAACTCCTCGCCCAAGTCGCCTCGCGTACGCGAGACGCCGAGACATTCGTCCAAGTCGCCCTTCGACCCGATCCGAGTCGAGTAATGACGTGGAGAGGCGAGGCGGCGGCGCGCGCGTGTGTGTGCGTGCGACGACACACTAGTACACCATGCACACTCACATGTCTTAGTAGTTGACACTACTCTTGCACATATATGTATATAAAGCACCCACACCCATATTATATTCTCTATGTGGGACAAATACTTTTAACCCATTTCAAACTAACAACTTCTACTCAATTTATTTATGTATTACACTAAGAAATTGTCTTAGATCCAAACATGAAAGTTTAAGTCCTCATAGCAAGGAACAACTTCCAATAGTTAGTTTCTGGAAATTACATCAAGAACATATATAAAATATGTCTTACACTTTTTATTTTCTAACAGAGACTAGAGGCTAGAATTCTTCTAGTAGGTGGTGTGAAGAAGGTATTCAAGAATAATTTTAGAGTTAAGGATGGAGAGAAGTTGTTGAAGGCAGAGAAGTTGTTGAAGGCTTCAAAATGCAATTTATCAACAACAACAGGTCCAATAATAGGACTTCTCTTTATTTCAACTGATAGGGTATCATTCTGCAGTGAAAGATCAATTCAAATTACCAATCCTAATGGAGACCTTTTAAGAATTAATTACAAGGTATCGATTCCTATACAAAAGATTAAGAGAGCCATTCAGAGCGAAAACATGAAGGTACCATCAAGAAAATACATATATATAATTACAAAGGATAATTTTGAGTTCTGGTTCATGGGGCTTTTAAATCATCAGAAAACATTCAACTATCTTCAACTGACAGTGTTTAAAGAACACTGACGCATAGTGATGTCGATCATGCCTAGCTCGTACATGCCACTTAATCATAATCTTATGCTGAGTGGAACTTTCAATATAATCTTTTGTGCAGCTTCATTTATGCCAATTACACTTTTCATGTTTTCATTAGTTTGTTAATTACAAGTTGTTATGTTGTAGAATTTATAATAAATTTGAGAATTAGCATTTGTATTTCACTGTAAGAATTAGCATTAGAAGGATAATGTGAGAAGTACGTCTCCATGTTGTCTATCCTTGCACACTTCATTAAGAAACACTTTAAATACTCCAGAATTGAATCATTATTCTGTCTTCACCCATTAATTCTGGCCATTAACCTCCATTAATTCCGTTCACCTCTCCCAATTACTCATCCACCATTTCCAATCACGTATAACAACCACCACGTACATCAAACACCATCTCTCTATTCAATCTACATCAAAAACCACATAGAACAACTAACATATCCAAATAAAAACCGAATCTAAAATTTAAACATAATATATGAATATAAACATCGATTTGAATTAGAGAACTCACTGTATCTACGATTTCATTACCTATTTCTAAGACAAAAATCACTAATTTTTATGACAAAAATCATTAATTTGTATTATCAAAATCACTAAATAATATATATTATACATATACATACAAACTATCATTTCTACGAAAATTGATAATAATCGTCGATTTGGTGGCATAACAATGATGACTAAGGTTATTATCCGATAAGAAGTCACCAGAGAAGAGGACTAGAGGGCGGAGGTGTTGAAGAGGCAGTTGCGAGGGGAGAAGGATGGGGAGATGAGACGGGGCGGGGCGGGGCATCATGAATAGAGGTTGGGTAGATAGGTGGGTGGGCTTATTTTTTATTTTCTATTTTAAAAAAAAATTATTTGATCACTTGCCTATATATATATATATCACATTTCTTTATATAAATAATATATCCTTTTTCCAATTCGGAATTTTTAACGTTTCTAAATCTTCAGATCTGTTTCCGTATCTTTCGAATTTGACTCATATCATCCGTTTCTGTTTTCATATCTTTCAGGCCTGAATTTTTGAACGAGTTTAGTGTTATTTGTGATGACTTTTGTACCTTTTTAGGTCATTGTACTTCGATACAATTCTTAATGATTATTTCTGTCAAAGAAAAGAAAAGAATATATATATATATATATATATATATATATATATATATATATATATATATATATATATAATTGGATTCAATGGAGACCATATTTTTAGAGGAGACGTGGAGACCAAATCCTGACCATTAATTTCTATATAATCTTATGGTCTTTATTTATTTTAATACATATTGTCTTCTGCATATGATCTACAATCTTGTTCTGCATCATATTTTGTATACTCATAGAAATTACAAACATGTTCTGTATAATATTCTACACTGTTTTACGATATATAACTTTGGCTTGCACATCATTGTTGATTGTTTTCTAAATACAATAAATATCTAACAAGTCATATCTTCACATGTATCAATTAAAATACAATTAAAGTAGTGCAGAATATTATAATGTATGCTACCAATATACTCCGGAACAATACTGTATGTTCAGTTTATTATTACAGTTCCGTATGACACTATGTCGCTTATGATTATTAATACATTACAAAACAATGTATATTGTCAACCAACTATAGAACAATGTATATTGCTTAGTATAATATCCCAATAATTGCGATGATAAAATCATATTGTATGATGTAACTGTTGTTTGTGTTGGGTTCTGAGGCATAAAACGCAGCGGATTAAACGTAAATATAATGAAAAATTTCGGAACCCTAACGCAGGATCATGTATAAGCCTGGACTGATTATTGTGAAACGGAATCATACCTTTGTCTGGTCTTGACTTTCACGAACTCAACGGAGATCCTGGCTTTCACGATTTGTGTCTTCCTCTCGAAAACACCTCTATGGTATCCACACGAGCACCTTCAAGAACGTCTCACGATCTTGATTACAGAATGGATGTACTAGCCTCCTTTGATGATTTCGAATTAGCTTTTCTCTGCCTTATTGCTATGTAGCTGCTGCCTCTAGGGTTTTTCTTATCAAAAACGTAATGCCCTATTAACCCTACATTATCTATTTATAATGGCTGGTTAATAGGCCCATAACAGCAACCCATAACAGCAAAACCTAACCCATGTAGGTTTAGGATTAAATAATAAAACCGAATTTCTATTATTTAATTAATCACTAAGTCATACTTAATTATTAAGGGCAGAAATTCATATTCAAATTTATATTATTTCAATTAATTAAGTCTCACTTAATTAATATAATAAAATTCAAATAATCATTAATTAATTTAAATCTATAATTTAAATTAACTATTCCTTTAAGTGCTATATGTGTGTGACCCTATAGGCTATTATTTAATTAGCAATAATTTTATTCTCCAATAAAATTATAAACAATGAGCGGTATCTAGTAATACATCATTGCTACCCAATTAAATAATAATTAAATCGTGATTCGATAAAACCTTTCGTGATTAATGTTTCCGTGTAATATAATCCATTTAACCATATATATTATAGATTAAATTCGAGGTATGTATTTAGTCATCCTCTACAACATTTAATCCGGGTTTACTTGATCCATGAGTAGACTATGAAAACAAATCATTATTTGAGCACGGCCATGCATTTTATAGTCTCACTCAATCAAGAGGCCAATAATATCTCTCATAATTATAGGAGGGTTAAATCCTTTATCTATCATTCATATTTCTCATACGACTCATGATATACCCGATGTCCACTTTTATCATCACCCGGTCATAGGTAACTTTTAATGTAGTCAAAGTATATTAATCCTCGTATAGAAATATAATGATCTCAAGTCAAAGGATCATTACACCATTATCACTGTGAGTCTTTCTTATGACTTTATTAAATATGAAGAATCTCACTGTGGGTCTGTCCAGTATCATGTACTCCTACATGTACCTATGTATTGACTTTAGTATCCCCATATTTATAACCAATGAGATGTGGTTATCAGTCAAACAACATACTAGTCTATTTATATATTATTATTGTCCTATAATAATAATACTCGACTAGGGACATTTAAGAATATGATCTATTATATAATCTCAACTTCAAGTCATGTACTAAACTATACAATGTGTATCATGATTCTAAGGACATTTATTATGCTAACAAATATATCGCAGTAATTAAAGTCATAATAAATATGTTTATTGAATAATCAAATGACATAAAGGTCTATTGTATTGCCTCTAGGGCACCTACACTAACAATCTTCCACTTGCACTAGAGCCAATCACCCATGTATCTAATACCCATGGAACTAGTGTGACCGTCATGCTTCGTCTGCGACAAGCCTTTGGTCAGTGGGTCTACAATGTTATCATTTGTGTGCACTTTACATATGTGTATGTCACCCCTTTCATTAATCTCTCGAATGAGGTGATATCTCCTGAGTATGTGTTTGGTTCGGGAGTGAGAACTAGGTTCTTTAGCCTATGCAATGGCTCCATTATTATCGCAGTATAGATCAATGGGATCTGCGATCGATGGAACCACTCCTAAATCAGTAATGAATTTTCCAATCCAAACAGCTTCCTTAGCCGTTTCATAAGCTGCAATGTACTCAGCCTCCATTGTAGAATCAGCTACTGTTTCTTGCTTTGAACTCTTCCAACTTACAGCACCTCCGTTTAGACAAAACACAAAACCAGACTGTGATACAGTATCATCCCTGTCTGTTTGGAAACTTGCATCGGTGTAACCTTTTACAACCAGTTTCTCCTCTCTTCCATACACCAAGAATGAATCTTTAGTCCTTTTCAAGTACTTTAGAATATTCTTGACAGCCGTCCAGTGACCTTCACCTGGATTAGATTGGTATCTGTTCGTCATGCTTAAAGCATACGAAACATCTGGGCGAGTACATACCATTGCATATATGATGGATCCAATTGCTGAGGCATATGGAACCTTACTCATGCGGTCCTTGTCATCCAATGATTTCGGACACTGATCTTTAGAGATCGTTATCCCTTGAGACACGGGGACATATCCCCTTTTTGCATTTTGCAGTTTGTATATGTACTGCAATGCTAGCTATTAAATTAAGAGAATAAAGTTTCTGAGATTACCACATGAAAATTACCTAAGGTGCAAGTATTTTTTAGTGTGGGTATTTTTGTAATTATATATAATTCTCCGTAATTACAATAACACTCTTATGTATTTATATGAGAATTTTTATTAATCTCAGGAAAATTATGTGAGATGACCGGAACATTAATCTCTTAAATTAATCATTTTATATGGTATAATTATTGTATGTATATGTTCCACAATACCAATCATTAGATTAGAGAAGAATGAAGGGTTCAGATTCGGTCTCCACATCTCCATCTCCACCAAATAAATGGTCTTCATTGAATTTTACTCTATATAGATATATATATTTTTAACCTCAGTTAACTATCAAAATTATCCTGAGAAGCATGATTCTCTGTATAATCCTCAATTACATTATTTTTTTACATATTTATAGATTACTTAATCAAAAATAAATATTTAAGAATTTAACAATTTTTTATTATATTCATACTCTTACAAAAAATGTTAAAAAAATATTTGACTATAAATTTTCTGTGTTGAAATTCTAATAAAAACTAAACATTCATTTTTAAATTTAAGAATTTGATATGTAATTTAAATTAAAGATAATTAAAAATTTGAACATTTATCCATAATGTAGTTCGATTTTGATAACATTTTCATCAGTTTCATTTATGCCAGCAAAATTTGGGAATACAAAAATAAACAATTAAAAACAAGATAATTCAGTGTCATAATCTCTCCTAGTATAAATATGGACCTCTTTATAACCAACTAAATTAAAGGCCACATATGAGATCAGAGTGCAAAAAAGGAAAATACGAAGAGAAAGATCGGAGAAATTTGGGAAAAAATATCAAAACACCAAATTGGCAAACTTTAGTGGAGGAAGGCACTAACAAATGAGGAGCACATGAAAATTGTTCCATGTTAAATCGACTGGAGAGTATATATTATAAATTTCATTCATTTTATTAAAAGATGCATATGAACTCTCTGCTTCTTATACCGTTCCAACCATTTCCTCTTCATCTTGTGACCAGATCCTTCTTCAGATCCTAGCTTATTCAAGATTGCCTTAATCTAGCCCCATGTCCTTTTTCCAACCTTCATAAATTTATTCAACCTTCTTAGTCCCCTTTTGGTATTGCGATTGTAGATAGTACAAGAGTTTTTTGCTGAAAAACTGTCAGAAAGTGTTTGGTTAAATTCAAAAGTTGTTTTTAGTAAAAGCGCTTTTGGTGCAAAAACTGATGTTAAAAAAATCATGTCCCACATGCTTTTAAAAAAACCTACTTTTCAACTTTTACGTGAAGTAACTACAAGTTTTATCATCAAACCTCCCCAAAAGCATTATTTTTATATATTATATTTCAAAATATGCATAAATTAAAAAAAAATTACCAAACAGACATATGACATTCCTAACAGCACTTTTTCCACCAGCACTTCTTCTCACAGCACAATAGTTTCAACAACAATCTCAAATGGAGGAGCCTTAGTTCTTGATCAAGGTTCAAAGTTGAATCAACCGACCTGATTTTACCTCAACTAAGAATTCTGCATCGTCAACAAAATCTCAACTCCTCTAATCAAACTCTTCGGACATCACTCATTGTCCTTCGGGCTTTCTACGTGGGCGACCTACAGACACGAATGCAATAAAATTTGGGTCGAATAATTCCAGACCAATTTTGCTAAAATAATAATTTCCACATGGATTTAGCTCAATAAATGAATAAATCATTATTATTAATTCAAAATTGATTTTGACAACCGATTTTCCTTAATTAATTAACGCGTGATTGATTAGGTAATTATGTAGCGCACAGGTTTTTTTAAGTCTATATATACATCTTATTCAGTATTAGGTTAATTATCTCTCATAACCCTAAACACAGCCGTCCTCGAATAATCCTCTCCTCTTGGTGATAGTTTTCTTACTCTGTTCAAGCTCGCTGGAGGTGTTGTTCTTTGTGGCATCATCGTGTTCTCGTTTTATCCTGGGTGAAAGGCTAGCACGTTATATGACGTGTATTGCACAAAGTCAACAGAAAAGGACTTATGAGAATCTCTTGAACATAGGTATAAGTCAATTTATACTTATAAAAAAAAGTAGGAGATTTTGAATGTAACTGTTGAGAGAAAAGGGTTCTTTGAGTTTGCGATTAAATATAGAAATGAAATGTTAGATCCACTTTGCTATTTATATGACTTAGCCAACTCGACTAGAATTGTAATCGATTTTGATTGATCGAGAACTCAGAAAATGAATAAAGTTGCTTTAGTAGAGAACTGTCAGAATTTGATCGAGAACTCTTATTTGAATGTATATTCGAGAAGTGTAACAATCGAGAACTCAATAAAATAAAATAAACCATTCGAGAACTAAACCATTCAAGAACTCAATGTGAGATTGACCGAGAACTCTAGTGATCGAGAACTCAAATACCAATTTGATCGAGAACTCACTAAAGAATGATTCGAGAACTCTATTTAAGACTAAACGAGAACTCAAGAATTGTATATAGTCGTGAAGTCATAAATAAAATGGCAACTTAACCGTAAACTCCAATTTTGAAAGTTTACTCTATTTCCACTTGGAAAATAAAGTAAGTCCTGCTTCTGCTAACATGATTCTTGTAGCTTCAATTAAAGTCCTGTTTTTCCTCTCAACAACTCCATTTTGTTGTGGAGTTCTTGGAGCTGAGAATTGGTGAATAATTCCATTTTCTTTACAAAACTCACTCAATGTAGTATTTTTGAATTCTATTCCATTATCACTCCTTATAGCCACAACAGGTGTTGGACCTTTATCCAGTCTCCTCATATTTTCAATGATAAGCCCAAAAACTTCATCTTTTGAGTGCAAGAAATCCACCCATGTGTATTTGGAAAAATCATCAACCATGACAAGTGCATATCTCTTCTTGGACATTGACATAACATTTACTGGTCCAAACAAATCCATATGAATTAATTGTAGAGGCTTTGTGATTGAAGTGAATTCTTTTCTTATGTGACTGGATCTCTTCATCTTTCCCTTTTGACATGCCTCACACAATCCTTCTATACAGAATTCAAGTGAGGGTAAGTCCTTTACTAATTCTCTTATGACTAAAGAATTGAGATTCTTAAAGTTCAAGTGAGACAGCCTCTTGTTCCAAATCCAACTTTCATTTTCAGAGGCTCTGGTGTAAAAACAACATATTTTATCCTTGTTTACAGAGTCCAAGTCAGCTACAAACAAGTTTCCCTTCCTTACTCCTTGAAGAGCAATTTCTTTGGTTTTTCTGTGAGACATGAGACACATTTCTTTATCAAACTCCACCTTCAAATCCTTGTTGCAGAATTGAGTTATGCTCAACAAGTTGTGCTTCAAACCATTTACCAAAACTACATCTTGAATGACAACATTTCCATGAATCAATTTGCCATATCCTATAGTAAAACCAATGTTGTTGTCTCCAAAGGTCATCATTGGGACAACCTCTTCCTTGAATTGTGATAGCAGGGCTTTTCACCAGTCATGTGCCTTGAGCATCCACTGTCCAAGATCCACATAACCTTCTTCTTCTTACATGTGCCCTGCGGTCAAAATAATATCAAGTTTTCTTTGGTACCCAAACTAAGTTGGGACCTTTTTGCTTAGTCACATAACTGCTATTCTTCTTCTCAATATTCTTAGTAATCTTTTCATGCATAATTTCCTTTTTTTTCATGTTCAGTTTTAGTTTGATTGGTGTTACCTTAACTAGATGCATTCCTAGGTGACATGAGATATTTTATTCCTTTAGTTGGACTAGTGTATTTGGGTCTAGCAATTTTGTTATTTTCATTTTGACTTGTGCATCCTTCAACAAGTTATTTTCTTAATCTAAAGCATGTATTCATAACATTCAGATTGCATGGCATACAGTTAAATTTTTCACATAATTTATGATTATCATGCATCAAAGGTTTAACATAGCCACACGTAAATTCAGCATTATTAACAACAGGTTTCTTGCACACATGAGTAAGATGATTTGTTGAACCACAGTTTTTACAAATCTTTCTAGGAGCATTGTGGACCGGTGCATAATTGTTGTGTTTGTTAATGCCTATTTTTCCATTACTATTTACCTTTTTCTTCTTAGCATGCATGGAGTCATTTTTATGGACATTTTCCTTAATGTCATTCTTCTGAACATTTTCCTTTCTTTCAAGCTTAATAGAAGTGGAATTGGCCTTAACTATTGGTTTTTCTATCTCAATACAAGGCATATCATTCTTAACTTCTAACCTATCCTCGTCATTTAACTATTGCTTGATGATCATACTTGCTTCATCAAACTCAACAGTTACCTTTTTAAAAATTTGAGCTTTCACATTTTTCAAAATGTGTGGATTGTTATTAAATTCAGTTTTCTTGCCTTTTGTTGATATAGACTTTTCTTTTTAAGAGTGTCATAGTCAAACTCAACTCCAACCTTAGAATTTTCCTGGTATTTTTCATGAAGCCCTTGTAGAACAACATATAAGTTTTGATAGGATTTTATTTTCAGTTCATTCTCAGAGATTTGATCTCTTGAGAACTTCTCAATCTGTTCTAAGAAAGTAATCTTATTTTTCAAGTACTCATTCTCTTGTTCCATGTATTTCATGTTAACCAAGGATAATTCTAGATGTTCATTCTTAACAGATAGTTCATCATTGGCTTTCAACAATCTATCAATTTCCTCATAAACAGCATTCATACTAGTATGTATGTTAAACATCTCAACACTTAATTCTTCCACAGTTTTCTTATATTGAGATTTTGATATTTCAATAGAAGTTAGAATTGGTACCTGATTTGTTGAGGTTGAAGCTCCTTCATCTGATTTGGCCATGAGTGCCAAATTCTCATATTCTTCTTCTTCATCTTCATCAGTGTCATCCTAGCATTTGCCTTCAGCAATGTATGCTTTACCAGTTTGCTTCTTTAATAAGGCTTCATACTTGGCTTCCAATTCCAAATATTCTTTGTCTTTTCTGGTTGCTTTTGGCTTTTTACACTCAGTGACAAAGTGTCCCAATTCATCACAATTATAACACCTTATTTTTTTATCTTTCAACAGATCCAGTTTTGTAACCTCCTTTGAAATTGCTCTTGAGGGGTTTGCCTTTGCTTGAAGAGCCAAAGTTTGGTTTTAGCTTGAAGCTTTTATTTTTATTATTCCTCAAGTTTTCAAACTTCCTAGCCATGAAGACCATAGATTTGTTGTTCATGCCCTCAAGCTCCTCAATAGTGTATAACTCATCTTCATCAAATTCTTCTTTGATAGGTTCTTCTTCTTCATTATCTTTTTCAACACTTTCCTCACACTTCATTCTTTGGTTTGTACCAACATGTTCCATCTTTCTTGGTTCTTTGAGAATTAGGGCACTAGAGACATTTGCCATCTTACTTTTATTTCCTAGAATAGACTTCTTTTGAAAGTATTCTAGTTCATATGTCTTCAGTATCCCATATAGAGTTTCCGGTGGAAGTTTTGCTTAATATCTTCCTTCTCTTATAGCAGTAATTTTGTGTTCCAAATGCTCTGGAAGAGTTAACAAGAACTTCAAGTTTTTCTCTTTTATTTCATAGGCTTTTCCATGTAGCTGCAGTTCATTGATTAGTTTATTAAACCTCTCAAAGACCTCAGTTATTCTTTCATTTGGTTTTGACATGAAGGCTTCATATTGTGAGACCAACAGTTATCTTTGATTCTCCTTATTTTCACTATGCCTTCACATAGCAACTATATGGTTTCCCATATGTGCTTGAAAGTGGTGCAGTTGATAACATTGTTGTACATGACCATATCTAGAGAGTCAATCAGGATGAGCATGAGACTGTTGTCAAGAGCCATTTTCTCTCTTTCAGTGTCAGTGTACTGAGATGGATCTTTTGGTACCCATGTGGCTGGTATCACCTATGAGCCACTAGTTGTTTCAGAAACTAGTGTCACAAGCATGAAGGGTCCATTCTTCAGGATCTCAGGATACATATAGTTTGCAGTCTTGATGATTGTGAGCATTTTCTTCTTCCATAGAATATAGTGTTCTTTGTCAAATTGAGGAATCTTAATGTTGTTAAGTTTTTCGGAACTCATTCTGATCTTTGAATTGTTTGTATGTCAACAACCTGCTTTGATATCACTTGTTAGGAATGATTTAAACCAAAACTATACAGAGGGAGTAAATGTATAGATTGACATCTTTTTGGTTAGCTTTTGATTTTCTTTTCTGTGTGAACTGGTGACTGGTGTTATAGCTTTATTAACCTTATCAGTGTTTATCTTAGAGATGCATAATTTAAATGAACATTTCTCAATTAAATATCAATCTAATCTTTTTATTAGAATGATTTGCGACAATCTGAGAATCTTTGTGGAATTCTCAGCTTCTTGTTCTTGAAAGAAAACAAGGTATGAAAAACTATTCAACACACTGAATTGTGAAGCTGTGCATTCTACTAAATAGACAACATGTCTTGGTGCACATGCTTTCATAGTCAGTTATACTATAATTAGAAATAGACAAATGAAACTTTACATTTTACTCAATTCTATTTCTAGCTAAGCCTTTCTCTTTAATAGTCTGCATCATCTGCTTTCTATCTTCTGTCATTGTCTTGCTCTTCCTTCAAGCTTCATTGTAGACTTATCATTATCTTCACAGGATTGATTGGCATGACCACGACAATGATTCATATTACTTGTCTTATTCTTCTGCAAATTTCCTTGAAGGTAGTTGTTTGAAACATCTGAATATTCAGCTTCAATGTACTTCGAGAAGTCAGGCTGTGAGCTGTTCAATCGAGTACTTGTGAGACTTCTAAATTGGTCTTTGACTTAAGACTTCTCGAGTGTATAGACTTCTCGATTGCATATAGCTTAATGACTTCTCGATCAGGCTAGACTTCTCGATTAGGCTAGACTTCTCGATCAGGCTTGACTTCACATGCTTCTCGACTAACTCACTTCACAGACTTATCGATTGCTTGTTTAGCTAACTTCTCGATTTCTTCAACTAGACTTCTCGATTGACAATTTCTTTGCACTTCTCGAATGACTTCATGTCACTCACTTCTCGATTGAGTAGACTTCTCGATTAAGCAGACTTCTCGATTGAGTCATTTGAGACTTCTCTACCAGTTTGCACTTGTGACTTCTCTATTAATGTGACTTATCTATTAATCAATTGCCTTAGAAATAATTTCTTCTACAACTCCTTATTTGATGTAATATTTATTCTCCTGATGCATGATTTATGGAATCTTCTACCAGTACAATTATTCTAGATATTACTCATTTATATTTGGAGATGTATTAGAAATAAGCTTCTAACTGCAAATACATAGTTAAAATAAACTAAGTCACTATTTAATACAAGAAGCACTAGAATGTAACAATATGACAAGTAAATACAATAATGATTGGCTTGATTTGATCCAACATGGACCTATTTATAACCAACTAAATTAAAGGCAACGTATGATATCAGAGTGTTGAGTATAGAATAATGAAAACAAACCCAAAGCGAATAAATAAAGACAAGAAAATAAATGACAATCACACGAGACAAAGATTTACGTGGTTCAGAATTTTCTATTCCGCAAGCCGTATTAATTTTGTATTGACATTGTGTTGGGGTTTTATAATTATATGAGAATATTTATAGGAGAAGAAATTGGACCTAACTCAAATCATAGTAATAATTTAAAAAGTAGATTAAATCAAATAATTGTCCAAATCTGAAAATTAGACTAACACAGATCCTGGTCCAAATCTAAAAAAATAGACTCCGCAAAACCCAACAATCTCACAATTGGAGTCTGACAACATCTTCACTTCACTCTTGTAAATCTAGTAAAACCCAATACTTCAAACAATAACTCTAAATAGTGTCGCGCATTCCCATCAGTCAATTCTGAAAGTCAATTGAAACTACGCAAACCTTCAACTTTTCATTGGTAACCACCTTAGTCAACATATCTGCAGGATTCTTTGAACCAAGGATTTTCTTACCATTACTAATCAACTCCCTTGTAAAGTAATATCTCAGTATTATATGCTTTGTTCTAGCATGAAACACATGATTCCTTGCAAGATGAATGACACTTTGAATGTCGCTATACAAAGCACTGTCCGCTTGTTTCTTGCCCAACTCCTCAAGAAAATTCTTCAACCAAATAATCATTTTGCCATCTTCAAAGACAGCCATATATTCTGCTTCTATGGTTAAAAGAGCAACACTCTTTTGAATTTGAGACATCCAACTAATTGTCGTTCCACCCAAAGTGAAAATATATCATGTAGTACTTTTTCTTGTATCCAAACATCCACTCAAATCTACATCAGAGAACCCTTCCAATATAACATCTTTCTTACTGAAACATAATGTAACCTTGGATGTACCTTTCAAGTAGAGTAACAATCATTTGACTGCTTGTCAAATCTCCTTTCATGGATTAGACATGAACCTACTAACAACTCCCACTGCATGAGCAATGTTTGGCCTTGTACACACCATATCATACATCAAACTGCCAACTATAGATGCATACAAAACTTTAGCCATATCTTTCTTACCTTCATCCATTTTAGGTGATTGCTTCTTCGTGAGATTGAAGTGAGTAGCCAACGGTGTACTTTTGTTCTTCGCATCTTGGACACTGAACTTCTCCACCAATTTTCCAATATACTTCTCTTGAGATAATTTTAAAGTACCTTCAGATTTATCCCTCATGATGCTCATACCAAGTATTTGTTTTACTGCACCCATATCTTCATCTCAAACTTCATATACATATGTCTTTTTAGCCTGTTGATTTCCCTCATGTTTGATCATGCTATCAACATATCATCAACATACAATAACAATATGATATAAGTTGAATCAAACTGTTTATAGTAACAACAATGATCCATAGTACTTGTGTACCCATTCTTCATCATAAAGTTGCCAAACTTCAATGAACATTGTCGTAGTGCTTGCTTCAAACCATACAAACTTTTTATAAGCTTGTAAACAAGGTTTTCATTCCCAGCTACCTGAAATCTCTCTAGTTGTACCATGTAGATGTCTTCCTCAAGATCCCTATGTAAGAATGCAGTTTTAACATCTAGTTGCTCTAGATGTAACTACTCTACAGCCACAATACTTAGCACAATTCTAATCGTAGTCATCTTAACAACCGGAGAAAATATATCATTATAGTTGATACCCTTTTTCTGTTGATAACCCTTGGCTACTATACTTGTTTTGTACCTCTTACTACCATCATGTTCTTCTTTGATCTGGAACACCTACTTATTCTGTAAAACCTTCTTTCCTACTGTTAATTCTATTAAATACCAAGTCTTATTCTTCTCAAGAGAATTCATCTCTTCTTCCATGACTGATTTCCACCGAATTGAATCATCCACTTGAACTGCCTCTGATTAACACTGAGGCTCTTCATCCTCGGTCAATAACATATAATATAATGAATGTGAAAATCTTTGTGGTGGCCTCATAATTGTGCTAGGTCTTCTTACCTCAGCTTCTGGAGTAATTGGAATATTCTCATCAACATTCCTCGAACTCCCATTATTTTCTGCAAGACCTTTTTCTATAATATATTCGAGCTCTACTTTCTCTTTCTCAGGTTGTTCTTGTATAACATCATAATCGATTGCAAGCTTATCATTGTACACAGCAGTAACATCTCTACTTCTAATGACCTTTTTCATTAGTTCATCTCAAAAATAGTAACTCATATCATCTGAGCCATAACCAATGAAGATACACTTCTTTATTTTCGAATCAAGTTTGCCCCTGTCAGAATCTTTAATACGCACATATGAAACACAACCAAAAGCGCGCAAATGTGAAAGATTTACCTCTTTTTTTGCCACTCTTCTTCTTGAATCTTGAACCCAAAGGAACTGAAGGCCCTCTGTTTATGAGATATGCTGATGTGTTAACTGCATCTACCCAAAAAATCTTTGGCATCCCTTCATGTATTCTCATTCTTTTAGCCCTCTAATTCAAGATTCTATTCATGCGCTCTGCAACACCATTTTGTTGCGGTATCTCTGGAATAGTTTTGATCATTCTAATCTCATATTATACACAATACTTTGTAAACTTGTCACTACTATACTCGCCACCATTATCTGACATTAAACTCTTAACCTTCAAGCTAGTTTGAGTTTTAACTTCAGTCTTGTACTTCTTAAAAGTGCCAAACATTCTGATTTATTTTTCAAACAATAAATCCATACCTTCTTAGTGGTATCATCAATGAAAGTGACGTAGTGGCGAGATCTCCCCAACGATGCAACTGATATGGGACCATATATATATGTATGAACTAGCTCTAACTTCTCAGCCTTGGGCATCCTCCCTGATTTTGTAAAAGTAACTCTTTTCTGCTTTCTAAGAACACTTGGCTCACAGAAACTAACTTCCACATTCTTCAGCTCTGAAATCTTCCCCTTTGAAGTTAACAACGATATACCCTTTTCACTCATATGACCAAGTCTGTTAAGTAATATAAGTGTTGCAAAAGGGGGGTTGAATGCAACTTGATTAATTATAATAGTTTCTTGCCAACAACAAACAAGATTTATAATTAACAAGTTTAGGATGCAAACAATCAAAGGAGATAAAGAAGATAGTGTTTTTAAACATTCAAAAATAATATTATTATTTTTGATTTGTTACAACTGACTAGAAATGGATTCCAGCTACAATAAAAACAATAATAATAAATTTGCTAATGTTTCTATACTTGAGAGAAAATCCAGCTCAGTTTCATAAGGAAAAGTACTTGTGAGATATGTATGTTTATACTGAAACACATATCTCACTTACATGTGCACCTTTTTTGGTCCTAGAACAAAGCTTGAAATAGAAAATGCGCTTTTCTTGTTCAACCTTGTCTTCATTCCATTTGTAGATAAAGCAGTTCTGAGATATGGAAAAATCTTTTGCTTGTCTTCTCCCAAGTTGCAGTAGTAAACTTGACAGACTAGATAGACATGTCCAAATCATTCCTTGTATTTCACCTATCTTAGTCTACTACCTAAAATAGACTGTCAGCTTCATTAAAAGTGTATTGTCAACTTTTAGTTCCACCCTGATGACAGTATCTATGGCTCCGCAGACTATGCTGTCAAATTTTGGAGTCCATCTAAACATACTGTCTACTAGGCTACTGTCAACTATCCCCGCCAAACTTTCTATCAGTAAAACTTGATGTCTTCTGTTCTTCAGTCTCCGCCAAGTTTACTGTCAAGTAGATAGTTGTTGTCGCCGATTCCATTATGTTGTCACTTGAATATGTTGTCATAGGCTTGAGTGTTAAATGTTACTGTCATAGATTTGAACCATGTTGTGCATGAACACTTTGTGAATTTCTACTCTATGGATCACGCTATTACATTTATACAAGACAGTAACTATTAAACTTATTATCACCTATTTGAGCCCTGTTTAAACATATTGTTTCAAGCGAATGCTAAACATAGTACATTTTACTTAGCTTATTTCAGAATTAAGACTAAATAACTTTTAGTTTACTACACTGTTAACACCACAATCCCAAAGAAAGTCTTTGATGCCATAAAGTTGAAGGATCAATATCATCGACCATTGTGTTTGCTTCATTACAAGATTGTGAAACTATGTATAAAGTCCCCTTCTTATCTCCACGAGCAATAACTAGATTCCCATTTATAACCTTCCATTGTCCTTCTCCGAAAGTAACTCGATACCCTTACTTATCTAACTGACCCACAGATAACAACATCTTCTTAAGTTCAGGAATATGCCTTACATCTTTCAACGTCCAGCTAGTTCTCAGAGAGGTTCTGAGAGTAATATCTCTCATGTCCGCAATATTCAAAGTCTCATCATCAGCAAGTCGGACTTTACCAAAATTTCCAAGTCTGAAATTTAACAGTAATCCTTACCAGGGGTAGCATGGAGAATGATGCACCAAAATCCATAACCCACGATTCAACGAAACATTCAACATAACAAATCAAAGCATCGCCATTTACCACTTCTTCAACTATATTAGCTGAATTATCATCTTTCTTCTTTCTTTTAGGAGATGCAAGAGCCTTACACTCATTTCTAAAGTGACCTTTCTTCTGACAATTCCAACAAACAATCTCCTTGCAATCTTTGGATTGTTCTCTCTTCTATGACTTCGATCTACTACTACCCTGATTCTACCCCTTGTTAGACTTTATACCTCTATTCTCAGTACTCAACAGGGAACTTGATGACTCTCCTAAGTTTCTCCTATGAATATCTTCTCCAAGAATCGAATCTCGAACTCCATCAAAAGTCATCTTATTGCCCCTAAATGAATTATTAATTGCAGTGACAAATCCTGACCAACTGTTAGGAAACGAGGATATCAACAACAAGGCTTGTACTTCATCATCAAATTTTATATTCACTGACGTGAGCCTTATGAGCCTTAATAGGATAAAATTAAATTCGTTCACATGATCAGTAACACAATCACTTTCATTCATTCTTATGGTAAATAACAAGCGAATCAAATATACCTTATTTGACGTAGATGACTTTTCATACATGTTTGACAACACCTTGATCAATCCATGAGTTATCTTTTCCTTGACGATATTGTAAGCAACATTTTTCGCCAAAGTTAATCTGACAACACCCATAGTCTGCCTATCTAATAGCTTTCATTCTTTTTCATCCATTGAATCCGGCTTCTTCTCTTCTAGCGGTTCATGTAGTTTTTTTTATACAAATAGTCTTCAATCGTCATCTTCCAAAAATCAAAATCTTTGCCATCAAATTTGTCGATCTTTACTTTCTTTTCTAGTTTCATCGCTCCCCCTCGCCTGAAAACCTAAGCTCTGATACCAGTTATTGAGTATACAACAATAAAAACAAACCCAAAGTGAATAAATAAGAACAAGAAAATAAACGACAATCACAAGAGACAAAGATTTACGTGGTTCAGAATTTCCTACTCCACAAGCCACTCTAATTTTATATTAATATTGTGTTGGGGTTTTACAATTACATGAGAATATTTGTAAGAGAAGAAATTGGGTCTAACTTAAATCATAGTCATAATCTGAAAAGTAGATTAAATCAAATCATAGTCCAAATCTGAAAATTAGACTAACTCAAATCTTGGTCCAAATCTGAAAAGGTAGACTCCACAAAACTCAATATTAAGAGTGCAAAAAAGGAAAATACGAAGAGAAAGATTGAGAAAATTTGGAACAAAATATCAAGACATCAAATTAGCAAACTCTGGTGCATGAAGGTCATTAACAAATGAGGAGCACGGGAAAATTGTTCAAAATTAAATCGACCGGGAAGTATATACTTGTGATTTGTTAGGTGTAATTCAAAACTAAACACAACAATGGGGCAGTTGTGTAAATAATTTAACAAGAACATGCAGATTAAACCAATTAACAAAACAAAGCATGAAGGTAGAAACAAGATATATCAATCAGTAACTGCAAAGACAAGAGAAAAAATAGAATACTTAGCTCTAACAGAAGTTTTAAGGAAACACTGATAGAACCAATTGAACTGCTGAGTCTCCAAGCCTGGCAAGAAGTCTTAACTGTTCTTGAAGAGATTATTGCTCCACTACGTTGTGTTGGGTTGTAGCAATATCACTTCCAAGACAAAACAGCACAGAGTACTTCGTCCACAGATACGTAGCACTCAACAACGACCTGCACCTCAGTTCACCCATAAAATCTATGTGCAAACTGTATGACTATGTGAGTATGAGATACAGAGTATGGCTGCTAGGGTTTTTTCAGACTTGTGTCAAAAATCCGTCGTCTTTTTTATCTCCAACCTTTTTCTGTATATATAATACAATAAAACGTAACAGAACATTAATTAAAATAATTATTCTGACTTAAAAAGCCTTTAATAGAATAAATATCAGAATCAGTAAATTAGTAACAGTCATCAGAGTTTAGCTAAAGTCTGATTAAGCCCATCAGAGTTTATAAATTCTGGCCACCTTTATCAGAGTCCTCTGCCAGTCCATCAGAGTTTACTGTCTGTTAAACTCTGATGAGGTGGTCCATCAAAGTTTATAAACTCTGACCCAGCCTCTTCCATTAGAGTTTATCAATGAGCTAGTCAATCAGAGTGCTCTCTCTCTCTTTCTTTGATAAGTTACACACAGACTCAATATTGATATTAAAATAATATTAAAGTCATAATGAATTTAATTAATCATGTAATAAAACTCGTCGCCCAGGTCGCCTCGCGTATGCGAGACGCCTAATTTTTTTAAATCAATATTTGGTAAATTGTTTGATTCGATATATTTTCTTATTGTTGGTTTAGGATATTATAAATGATATGAGATCATTTTGATCAGAAGTGAAAAATATCTGTCCAAAATTTATTAGTTTTCTTGTGAAGTCATGATGAAAACGTCTACATGATATATACATGATATAGTGTTTTCTTTTAAAGTAACCTAGGTATCGTCCCAAATTTATTAGTTTATTTGTGAACTCATGATGAAAACATCCGCTTAATATAAGATATTGTATTCTCTTTCAAGCCAACTTAAATGATTCGTTGAATTTATTATACACCAAATTATAAATTTATATAATTATATACATAATATTAACCAAACGCAATTATTTTATTGAACCATGGTATTAAAAAAATAAATGAGTCATAATACTACGACATGTTATGCAGAAAATGTTGATCAATAATCAATCAGTTTGGTTTTGATTTTTAAAAGGCTTCACCGGTTAAGTAATCAACTGATCAACAGTTCTCATTTCATTCCTTTTACCCCAAAGCACAACATATAATCCGCATATTATAATTATTCCTCCAAGCACACTGCAATCAGCAAAGAATATATGAAATGAGATGAATATAATTTTATACATATTATATTGTATCATTATATGGGTTGGATTTTAGGTTGTAACCAAATAGTTATTCCTCCCTATTGTATAGGGAAATTGACGGGTTCGACTTCTAAACAAAAATACAGTACGATGAATATTTTGGTCAGACTTTTTAGTTTATAGGCAACATTTACATAAAATAGATTATTAATTGGAGATATGTATACCCTACATGATATTGAATTGTAAGCTTATTAAAAACTATATAAGTTTTCAATTAATATTTGGTTTAAGAGAAGAAAAGGAAACTAAAATACTGGTAATTTTCTAAGTTTTAGTACAAAACAATAGTATATTAATAAAATTTTAAATGAATCCTAATTTTATAAAAATACCCTCTCATATTGACATATAAAATCATATATATCAAATAACGTATCTAAGATATATATTAGGGTCGGTTTGAATTATTTTATAAGTAACTTATAAGTTAAAATTTGTATGTAATTTCTAACTTATAAGTACTTATGTGATTTCCCAAACATAGCCTTACTATTTTTGGCAAATTTGAATATAAAAATCTGAATGATTAAACTATTTGAATGATTAAGAAATCCTGAATGAATAATATTATTTGGTACACAAATATATAAAATATTTGAATGATACAATTTTTTTTTTCTTTATGAGTATATAGTAATCGATGGTAAAATATTGGAATAGAAAATTAATTTCTATACTACAAGTTTAAGTAATATTTTAAATAAAAAGTAAGATAAAAAGGTGGCTTTTAGAGAGAATATAACTTAATATAATAAAAATCTCTAAACAAATTTTATGCTAAAACAATAAAAAATTAAATATATTATTAATCTTTCACTTAATGAAATAATAATTATAACTTTATAATTTGAAGAATTTTTAAAACATATTTTCTACCTTTAGTTGTGTAAATTTATCACAATCAAAATTTCTCTTTATATTTTATAAATTAATTTTTTTATTTAATTCAATAATTCTTTTCTCAAATACTGGTATTTAGTTATTTTTTATTTAATTTAAATTTATTAATAATAAATATTGTCATAAATTTATTATTATTAAATAAATTGTATGATAAAATTTAATATAATACATTTATAATAAAATAATATAAAATAAAGATATTTGCAAAATTTAGTTATAAAAATACACCCATTTGATTGTATAATTATTATTATATATGTTGCACGAGCAGACAATAATACAAAATAGGTAACTGAAAGTTCTAAATGATTAGGCTAGAGTTTCCACAATAAGAATGATTTTTAAAAGGAGTAGAACTAAAACCAAACAATTTAAAGCATACTAATCGTTAAGATAAACTTTACTAAGTTGTATTTAGAAATAAACAAATGACCTCTTAGACTTCTAATCTCTTAATTTAAAAATAATTCATTAAATGTAACATTAATATATATTTTGCTTTTATTTTAATCCAACTGAACAAAAAGCAGATTGCAACAATTTAATGTATACTACTTTCTTTCAAGAAAAGAACAATGTATAATAATTAGGTTTTTAAAAATAGGATGTATCTTATCAGGTTTTGTTCTATCGAAAATTTTAAATAAAATATTAATTTCAAAACATATATAACTTGAATTAGATTAGATAACTACCAAAATACACTATTTTTCATTGAACATGGTCCAAAAATACCTTTAATCGGGAAAATAGTCTTATTTACCGGTGGAGTACGCATGGACAGTATGCGCGTAGTGGCATGACCCCCTACTAGGTACTAACAAGGTGGACCAAAAAAAATTATGGGACCATGCTATGTGATTAAGATGACTGTGTAGTGTAGAATGAATTTAAACATACGCATGTACATTATGTGCATTGACTAACATACATACCCTTATACGCATTTCCTAATCAAGTAGTTATATATATATATATATATATATATATATATATATAATAAAAAAATTCATAGACTACGCATCATAGTCATGCGCAAGTATATTTATGCAACCGGTTGGTATTTAGGACTGAGTTTTTAAAAATAAATATTTCGGATATATTTTTCCCGGAATGGGGTATCTTCACCCGAATTAGATTCTGCAACATATTATAAAAGCATAATGTATTCCCCATATAGTATTACATTTAACATTATCCATAGAATTTTTATCATATCTCATAATCACCTTTAAGAATATACTCATTATTTTGAGCTCACTTATTTTTATTATATATACAAAGATATTTTTAGATGAGAATTCATACTCGTGACATCATCCTCAATAAATTACCTAAAATTATACACATATCTTATATAAAAATAGGAAGATATAATTATAATTGTATAAAATTATATATATTTATAAAAATATCATTTATTATTATACACACATTGAAAGACAGCTTAATCTAGGTAATTCACTGAAGTCAACCTGTGTGTTTTTTTCAACCTATCCCAGCTTAATTTTGTTCCGCTTATGGTTGCTAATTCTTGCTATTAATTTATTCATGTACAATATATTTATATCTAATTACTCATGTCTAATTATTTTATTAATTAATACAAATGATATCAAATTATTATTAGTCCTAATTTTTTTACACAAAAAAATATAAAAATTAAAGATGTTAAGGAACATAAAGAGGTACCAGAGAGAATAATATATTATAAATTCTTACTTAAATTTCCAAATTTTTATTTTAAATATATATTTCAATTTCAATTTCTTATTTTATAAAGACCAGGATATAAACGAGTACCTTCCAAGGTGTAACTTTTCATCTAAGAGCAAAGCAGCAGCAACGACTCCTACTACAAGCGTTAGAGGATTAAATGCCGATACAAATGTAGGGCCTCTCCTTTGCACACACCATGCGGTCATCGTAAATGTCACTCCAGAAGCCACTATCCCCTGTAAACTTCATTTTTGTTACTTTGCAAATGAACTCACAAATTTATAGAAAAAGAAAGTAAAGAGGCGGGAAGAAAAATGAACACATGAGAGAGTAGAAATATTCTATAATATATACTGAAGATCGCAAGAAAATTGAGTAAGGACGAGAAGAACGGAGCATTACATTTTTGTGGTTAGAATTCTAGTTTAAATCATTTGGAAAGAATGAGAAAAGGAATATAAATTGTAAGAGTAATGTTACGTATTCTAAAAATAATTCTAAATATTTTTCCTGGATGATATAGAGCACATTTTTATTCATGGACGCATATATTACGTGAGGTCTCATAGTATTATTAGAAAAGTTATCAATTATACCTGACAACTCAATATTTTAGATAATTTTAGGGAGCAAGCATTTTTCAAATTATAAATAATCTTCCTAAATATAGTTATAAATCTCATTCCATTTCTGCAATTTCATTCTTAACAAGTGAACATAACTTTAAAAAATTTAGTATAATTACGGAATAAGCAGCGGTGAAGAGCCTGATTTTGAATCCTAGTTTCCACTGACTCCAATCTCTCTCCAAGCAAAGAGCAACGATTGTGCACTGAATTGAAGCCATTATATTCATCAAGGCTATGCTGGTGTAGGGATGAGGATATTGCTCGTTAATCTTTGCCTGGACAGGAAATTGCAAACTGTCACATCTGTTATATGGTGTAAACTATATATTCATATATATTGCATATCATACCTGAATAATCAACCAGAGCGCATAGCAAAAAGAACCACAAAAACACAAGAAAATACCCAATATTTGGATGAATCGGGGTTGTTCCACGTGTCCCTGACCCTTTTTAAGAAGGTCAATATGAGTATTCCACATATCAATACTTGGGCCTTTATGAAATGTAAGGATCATTGCACCGCTTACATTAACTAGTATTCCTATCACTTTTGCTTTCCCAGCCCCTGTATTCCAACCCAACTTCTCCGACCTGTATATGTATATTATTCAGTTGTAAGATTGTACGGGGATAAGAGATATTTTATATATTCTCGATCTGTACCATTCAATTGTTAATATTTAAGTAAGACGGAGATGAAAATATGTGTAAATTTAAGGATTATATTTTTGTACGGACCCGAAGCTAACAGCCAAGACAAAAGTCATGGTAGGAATGAGATTAGTAGTTACTATCGCAAATGTTGCCGAGGACATGGCCAAGCCCCGCAAGTACAAAGTTTGCGCTAGTGATGCACTGCAATAAATGATCTTGTTGGTTACTATAATAATAAAAATAATAATCTTTTTGGTTCGTATAGAAGTACCGATGTTGAATATGTTCCTTCTAAATTTAAAAAGAAGGGAATTTAAAGAGGGACATAAATAGAAATCGAAAATAGAATGAGTTTGGCAAGTTATTAGTTGAGCTTTTTATATAGTTGTGCTAAAAAAAATCAAAATATATATTTCTGAAATCATTATGGGCTTAAATTCAGAGAAAGCCCTCGTACCTGAATCTAAGAAATTAGGATAATTTTGTCGAATGATATTGACGATATGATATTATTATTTATTTTAATTAGTTATGTTTATCGGAAATTAATTATGTTATATACAATTGAGATGTTTCATGTAGATATTTCTTCATCAATTTGAGAATACCGGTATTTTTTTTAATTCTCATCTACTAATTAATAATCAGAATATAATATTACTTGAAAGAATTAAAATCATCATTAGATCATGTACATATACAATTAAATAATATTAAACTATAAATAAATTGTTATAAGAAACAAAAAGAAAAACTATATCTGTCATGGATGAAATCTACTACTGCACGAGTGGCTTACCCAACCAAAGCAGAAAGAAATGTCTGGAAAATAACTTTCCAGGTTAGCTTCATCAGTTTGTTCCTGTATGCAAACAGAAGAATAAACATACGCTAAAACAGATATTTAATTTTAAATAAATATATAAAACAAATAACGATACATTAAAACAGATATTGAATTTAAACTAAATATTTCCTCAAAAAAAAAAATTAAAACTAAATCCTAGTATATCTAATTAACTGATCCCTCCGTCTCATTTAATTCTTGACATTTTTCACATTGTGTATGTCATTATTTAGAAAATATTAAAAATTAAATGGGACGGAGGGAGTATAAGTTTATTAATTAATAAATGAACTTCTTGGTCCTAAACTTCTTTCTCTTCGACTTTTGCACATACTTTTAAGGTTAGCTCTATTAGTTTTTACAAATTTTTTAAATAAAAATAATTAAAACATATATTTTGTGAAATTATTTTTCTACACACCTTAAAATATATATATAAAATATTTAAAAAAAGTAACTTAGGACGGAAGAAATATATATATATATATATGGAAAGGAAAATCAATTAGTTTTAAATATATAGTTAATATTTTATGGAATGGTTTAATTAATGAGTAATGTCAGAGATCCCAAAAAGGGTCCCAATTTTTTTTAACAAATGACGTGACATGATACGTGTCTATTTTAATATTCGTGAGCGCATATATATAATTCGTGGACGCATATATATGCACGCGGGATACAGGAAAGTTACCAATTTACAGCTTGGACAATTTTTGGGGTCTCTATCATTTTTCTTAATTAATTAGTTTGAAATTCTGACATTGAAATTCTATATATTTATACTAGACGTCCCAGGGTGGCTCTCCCTCACTTTGTAAAAGAACGGATATTTATTTGTAAGCTATAAACTCAATTATTCAAAAATATGCATAGAGAGAGGGAGGGTGGGGTAGAGAGAGAAGAGGTAGTACCCTTCAACGAAGAGTGCAAGAGGAAGCATAAAAGCAGCGGCGAATAAGAAGCGATAAGCAATCAAGATGGTCAAGTTCATTCCATCGAGGGCAGCCAACTTGTAGAAAATATTCACCGCTGCAAATGAAATCTGCACTAGCACCATTACTAATGTTGGCTTCAATCCATTTATTACACTGCTTATTTTTCCCATTGATAATAAATAAATATTTTAGATATAATGACTTTGTGTTCAACCTATTATCGATCTCAACCCCGGCCTAACTAAACCTACTCTTACATACATACATACATACCGAGAGATCGAGCAAGAGAGATGAGTTGCTCATACAAACAAAATTTGATGCTAGCTGGTATTATTAGCTAGTTTAGGTTATTAGGTTACTAGGTTACTAGTTTGCTGCCTGCCCAATCTCTATACACAGTTTCAACATGCCCATAATTTTTTTATTTTATTTATTATTAATATTTTTAATTATATAAGATCTTATCATCATTTGACAAGTATATTTTTTGAATAAGTAGTTTTATATCCTTACAAATGAATATATTATGAAATCCCTGAATGAGTAAAACTTGAGCTCAGGATGACCATTTGCATACTGGCGCACCATTAATTTTGTGGTAAAGATGGACACATATATTGACAAAATTTGAGTCCAGACTCAATATTAGTTGGAGACCACTTACATCTAGATCTAATTTAATACATATGGATCTTATTTTATTGTATTTTAAGTTAATTAGACAATCCCTACAAGAAACAATGATTCCTTGACCAACAATGATATCGAGAAATTGAGGTATGATCTCAATCAAATTTGACCACATATTATTGGATTTGGGATATAGAATAATTGACTGACCCGATAAAGGTATGACCGATCGATCAAATCCGATCATACATTGTTGGATTTGGGATATAGAATAATTAACCGACCCGATAAAGGTATGACCGATCGATCAAATCCGACCATACATTAGCAAATATTTACAAAAGAAAGGTATTACGAAATATAAGGTAAAAACTGCTATATGATATATGTATAAAATATATAACAATAACGTATATTAATAGGTGTGCAGCAGCTGCACTTTAGGCAAATTATTTATGTGGCAGCTATGTCCAGACCGGCCCTGAGTTTGACTTGAGATACCTCAAAAAAATTTGTCCGTCATTATAGGATGCTCATAACAAATTCAGAGAACTCCACTTTCATTATTAGATACTAATCTCTAATAATTTAAAAATATGTTTCTTTTTCTATTTGCTAATTAAAATTATGCCTATTTTGATTTTTAATTTCTAATAATCAGCCTTATTTTTAAATTTTTTTATTTCTGAATTATTCTCCAAATATTTTTAAAAAGGAATTACCCCTGATGATGGATGACTCATACAATGATTTGTATTGGTTGTACATACCCTAAATTTGATGTAACATCTTTCCTTCTAAGATGTGTGTAACATCCCGTTTTTTTATTTATATATTTAATTATATTATTTAATATTTAGTATAATATTAGTGAGTCATTATTGATTTATTAGATATTTTTATATTTAGTTTATTATTATGATATTTTAGAAGATTTATTATCAACAAGAGAAAAAGAAAAATGAAAAAAGAAAAGGGAATAAAATAAAAAAGAAAAGAAAAAAGAGAATTAGAATTAATGTGGCTATTAGAGTTTTGTAAGTTACGTAAATTTTCTTGGAGCAGTCATAGAGAAAGAGAGAGAGAGAGAAGAAAGATAGGAAGAATGAGAAGGAGAAGAAGAAGAAGAAAAGGTCATGAGAGGTTGGTTCTTGGTTTTGAACTAGGGTTCATGTGATTGGGAATTTGAATTTCTTGATGATCATTCATGTATTTGAAGGTTTAAGGTACGTATATATTCGTTACACTCTCTTTACATTCTTAACATTCTTTTTGTTCTCGTTTTGTTATTCAATTCGTATGTATATTGTGTATAGTTTGTATTCATTTATATTTTTTTAAAATTTATATCTCCTTCGTTGTTCACCGAATTGTTGTGATTTTATACTACTTGGAAAGGTATTTCAATTATCAATAACTTTCGTCATTTACATTTTCTGCAATTCGATTCGTAAGTATGTCAAAATCTGCCTTTTGTATAATATGATGGTTTATTCAAATTCATACACTGTAACTTCTGAAATTCATAGTAATTTGAATATTTATTCAATAATTATGTGTAATATCATTCTAGAAAAGTATTTTCGATCTCTTCGTTCTTTGTTTACATTCCTCTGTCAAATTCTGTGATCTTGTAGTGTTAAATCTTAAAATACTACTGTGATCAGGTGTTGATTCTGTTCTAACAACTCATATTTGTTTATTTTCTGCATTCGTTATTTCTCCATTTTTTTACAAATCTTACCATTATGGGAAGGTCTCGGAATTGTCTACAAGTTTCGCGTTTTGTGATTTGTCATTCAAGTTCATCTTTATAGAGTTAATTGACTTTCTTTGGAACTGGTTAGGTCTGATTTAATTTTGATAGTTAGTATTGAATGTTATTTGGCATGTGTGATATTTTGAGTAAGATTTTTAGTTTTTTTATGATATATGTATTACTTGGGAGACATTGTAATATTCTGTCATAAGTGGAGAGAATCTCGTACTTGGCACCACCTATACGGTGTATTTAAATAGTATGGGCGTGTCGCCGGAGTTATGTGACACGTAGAGTCATGACTATTGTGTATGTATGTTTGGCCATTTGGGTAGTATTGTGTTTTGTGTCGTGCAAGCCCCTGTAAGATTTTGGGTAGCATTTGATTTGTTCTATGCAAGCCCCTGTAAGTTTTGATGACTACATATTCTAGAGAACCAAAATGTAGGATATCTTGTAAGTATAAGATTGTCTCTCATATAAGTAAGTAAATTTGCATTTCAGTATTTGGTCATTATAATATGTGACTAGTAAGTGTACGAGTAAGAGTAAGAATATTTGTGATTAAAAAGTATGTACGTTGAAATTGTAAGGTAAGTATATATCGTCTCTTTTTATTTGTTTATATTATGAGTTAAGTATGACCAGTATTTTTTGTCTTTTTCAATTTGTTTCATCATTCTTTATTCAGATATTTTATGAGTTGATATTGTGATTTTAAGCATCCTTAATATTTTATTTTCTTCCATTGTTATCATCACTCATTATTTCACCATTCAATTTATATTCATATTATTAGCATGTCTAATCTCTGTACTCTTTATACTGTTTTATATACGTATATGAGTCTTTCACTCACTGTCGGTCTATGTTTCTTGATTTCCCCCGGCATGTATTCATTATTAGGTGGGCTACCTTTTGGGAAGAATGCGAGTTGCTGATTTTGAGGAGTTTGTTTACTTCTTAATTTTTATCCGTCAGAGTTAATAAATATGGAATTGGAGAATTTAGTTTCAACTTTATATTTGTAAATTGTAAGTTGTTGGATATTGAGGAGTTGTAACGTTTTATTGGATTTTTGAAGAATTTTATTTATGTGAATAAGTCCGGGATGTTAAATGTGGATTTTCCCCTCCTTCAATTCTAGTCAATTTGTTGATGGAAGAAGTTGGTAACAACAAAATTTGAGGTATATCGCCATAATCAAGATCTAGGGTGGTGTTTTTTACCTGAAAAATCTCCGGAGTGTGGTGGTTGATGAATATTAGGGGCTGAGATTGCTAGGGTTTTTAGTTGGTGGGGGCTCTCAACGTCCAACCCCTAATAATGTGCCTACCTACCCCTATTTATAGGGGATCAAGCCCGTGTAGTTCTTGCTGAAGTAGAAGCCCGTTAGGAAAAGACAACCTTATACAACCCTAATTCGATAATCAAAACCTAGTTAGAAGAGGTCTCTACATAGAGGCTTGTTTGGATATTCCAGAGCCCAATATAAGGCCCAAAGACTTCATGAATCTGACATTGACCCGGAAACCATGGGCTCTAGTCGGTCCACTATAGTTATTTCCCGAATACCTTGACTAGAGGCTAGTACTAGATCCACCTTGAATGCTGGACACGTCCTAAGCTCCCAAACGAAGACAACCCGCCTGAGTATAGGGAAAGGATCTTCCAAGTTGAGGTCAACTGCATATCGAAACTTCCCACCGAGGATAACTCGTGGAATACAGGGCAATTGTATTCAACAATTAACCCCGGAGGGCCTTCTTCAATAATTAACCCCGGAGGGCCTTCTTCAATAACAACAATAATAATCCACTCGAACAAATATAAATTCAGTCCAATAAATATTGACCCATAAAAAATAACACATGTTAAAATTTGGGCATAACACTCATAAATCTTTTATATTATTAAAATGTTCTTGCTTGAATACTTGCAGTACGGAGAATAGTGTCCTAGATGAGTGAAATTGTGATGAGAAAGTTATGTTTGGGAGCTAAGACTTTACAAGTAGCTAGGTGGTGTAGATAAAATGTTCAAACAAAATTTTATGCTAGGGGAGGGGGGTATATTATTCAAGGTTTCTCGATCAGGGTTGCTAGTCCGTTAGCAGGCTTACTATTTGCATCCACTGATAAAGTTTCTTTCTGCAGTACATTATAAGGTTGTGATTCCCTTGGGAAAGATAATAAGAGCTTGAAAAAGCAAAAATGTGAGACAACCATTAAGAAAGTACATAGAAGTCGTGACAAATGGTAATTCTGAGTTTCGGTTTATGATATTCTTCAATTATCTGAGGACGATCAGATATAAAGTTCAGTGAGGATTATAAATTAAATGTACTATATATTCATAATGAAGAAGATTTTGCTCCGTAAATAACAACGTCTAGCTTGTTTATAACATATGAACGTAATATCTAATGATTTGGTGGTAATACATTATGTCAATGAGTTTCCTCAATGTAATACGTAGTCAGATCAGAAATTTTTCATACAGACTATTAACTAAAAGTCTAAAACTAATCAATTAAGAAGAGCATGCTGCAGCTCGGGGGTGGGCTGCAACAGCCAATCAAGGCTTTTGTGTTGTTTAAATGTTAATGGATTGAATTATTTGTTTTGATTAACTGATTAAATTAGTTGGTTTGAATAAAATTGTTTGCTAAATAGCTATTCAATTAATCCCTCAGTCTCACCTATTTGTTTACGTTTCGGAGAGAAGGTTCAGCACGCATATTAAGGTGCATATAAAGTATAGTTCCATAACTTATTTTTAAATTATTTTTTTCTGAATAAAAATTTAAACATTCAATTTTTATTCAAAAACAAAAAATTGTAAAAATAAATTACGGAACTATACTCTATATGCACCTTAAAATGCGTGACAGACCCTCTCTCCAAAACGTAAACAAATAGGTGGGACGGAGGGAGTAGCTTTTATATTTTAAGTAGACTTATGACAATGAAAAATCTACTCCAAGTATTTTTCTCAAAATTAGTTTATTAATTCCAAACTGTTATTTAAATCCGCTAACTATCAAATACTAATACTAGAAGATTCATCTGATCAAACCTCTAATTTGGCTCAAAACTATAACTTTAAAACATGGCCAGATTATTTTCAGAAATAAGTTATTTATTTCTGGAAATAATTGATTTCTGAAAATAATTAAGCACATAAATGTATTTTTTTCCTAAAAATAAATACTTATTTATTTGAAAAAATAAAATCTAACCTTAAATTTTTATAATAAATATTTCTTGTAAAGAACCCGAAGTAACTAATGAATCCTTGTCCAACTTATGAGTTGTGAAAGATTACTATTCAAGTATTCATGTTATCTTGTGCAGGACTGCAGGTCATAAAATGGAGATCAAGTCGCACAGACAACAATTACTTATTCGCAGCAGCTCAGCCCTCAGGTAAGAAATGTGACATGAAGTTTCCCCGCCAGATGTCAATGCATGTATATCTATATTACTGTATTATATTAAAACCAATATAAATATGTGGTGAGATCCCAGCAATCATATGCTGGTTAAAGATTTTGCAACATACTACTCCTATATAGTTGGATATATCATTGGATGAACTAATGAACAGTAATTTACCACGGCCCGTGTACGAATCCCGATAAATTACCGCGGCCCACTCAGATGGTGAAGGTAAAGGCGTCAAATAAAGTGTCAAACACAAGCCAAAAGTTCACCTAACCTTTTACTTCTTGATCCCAACCAAAAATTTTTGCAGCTCTGGTTTGTTCTTTGATTGTGAAAGAAAATTCTGGGTAGCCCACGTAGATTGTATAGTCTCATAATCTCTGATTCAACACCTTCACCATTATAGTTTTTTTTGTGACGATATTTTTACAGATATATAAATACAAAAATACACACCGGAGGAAGTGTAGAAACACACCGTTTGTATCTACTCTTCTTGAAATGCTTAAGGATTGAGGGTATAGCTTTTCCAACAAAAGAGATATGTAGTCTTTGAACAAAAACGGATCGAGCCATGCTAAATCACCGCGGCCCGTATAAGAGCCGTGTTAATTTACCGGATCCGTGGATAATGCTGTGGATGAGCTCCCTATAAATATAAAGGTCTTGATTATTAGGATCATTTATCAAACAACCAATTTCCTGATCATTGGATCAAACTTCCAACACTCGGAATTAAAAAAACAAATATTCAACATTATATTTTCACGAAGCCAATATTATCATAAAAAAATTTCAAAAAGCAAAAAATTATGAAAATATCCTTAATGAGATTCCACGAAAATTTTTGGCAGAACAAACAAGTGACCGGTCATACCAGACATGCATAAAAAATCGAATCCAAAAAGTCTGTCCGATAATCCAAAAAAATCAGATCCAAAAAAGTCCGGTCCTTGTTGGACCAAACATTATCTGGGCTAGCTAGTTTATATTTATTGGGACTGGACTATAAAAATATTTTACTCTGAGCCAGAACCCGCCACAACCTTTGTTGTGTTCCACCCTTGTTTGAATCTGACATATCCGATTTGTGTGCATTCCTGAACCATACCAAGTGCTCTTCTTTTATTTTATCTAAGAACAAGTCCAACAGGTTATCTAAAACAGTACATGCATCTCATTATTTATTTTTAGACAACTACTAGTCATTACATATTTCACTTCTATGAATTAAATAATTTTTTCCCTTCATTTTTGTTCATCTTTTTTCCTCTTTTTTCTTTTCCCTATTTTTCAATAGTAATTAGATTTAAATTTATTATTATAATAATAAATTATTAATATATAAATTATTATTAAAGTTTACATATTCTAATGATCACCTAAATCACTGAAACTCATTATGTTATATAGTTTATATATAACCAACTGGTACACTCACTCGCTGTGACCCTTCAATTATCCTCGTATATCATAATCATATCACATTTTCCCTCTCTTTTTTAATTCGCCTGGACCCGCATACTCTTCTTCCTACTTTCTCACTCTATAACTACGTTTTTTCCCCAAAAACGGCTGTTGCATCTTCTTAACCACCATGAAAGCCGGTTTTCATCTTTCAATTTTTTCATCCCTAGCAGGTGGACTCCGTCGTGTATTCCTTGTACATATATAGCCGCTGCAAGCAGTGGCGGACCTACCCTATGGCGAGGGTAGGTCTTGGCCCTCCCTGAAAATTTTAAATTAATGTAGTAATTTCATTTTTTCGGTTTATATTTTAAGTTGATCCGGTGATTTTGCAAGGTTTTTCATACATATACAGATATATGGGTGAAATGCAAGTTTCCAAACACACCGTCAAAATATTATAATTGAATTTTCCTCCCGGATTAAAGACTAGCTATGACATTTTTTTATTTAAAAGTTATGTTTGACCCCCTCTAAAATTTGAGTCTGGATCCGCCACTGACTGCAAGTGTCTTTTACCTTTCATTTTAATGCTACGGCCCATACAATACATACATACATATATGTACATAATCTTCAACCATCGGTCTTTTACTTTGGTTATAATATACATACATATATGTATATTATAAGTACATAATATTATATGTTCGTAATTCATCCTCCGCTATTCAGATTTTCGAGAATAGTATGTACGTGGCTCCGTGGAAATTTATCCGGATAGGCTTAAAAAAATTACCATTAAGGTTGCTGGGGAAACATTGATTTAATAAAATTATTTACTTGTCATTTATTTAAAAATAAGGTTATGTATTCCAAAAAATTACCTAAAAGTTTTGTGGGATACTGAGTTGTCAAACATGTAAATAGTAACTTTTTTAATAATAATATGGAAACTTGCGTGCATACATATACGTACATAAATCAAAACTTGACATGTGTAATTATCAAAATAACAATTGGTATGTTGATTGATTATGCGACATATTATATTTATATTTATTACTCCTTCAGTCTTATCCAATCGTTAACGTTTCAGAGAGAGGGTCCGGCACACATTTTAAGGTGCATATAAAGTATAGTTCCATAACTTTTTTTTTTTAATTTAAAATAAGTTATGGAACTATACTTTATATGCACCTTAAAATGTGTGTCGGACCCTCTTTTTGAAACATTAACAATTGGATGGGACTGAGAGAGTAATAAATATAAATATAATATATCGCATATGTCAAGGATAACAATTGGTATGTTGATTGATTATTCTTTTATGTGTAAATATCATATTATAATAATATTAGAATTGTATTAATATGTTTATTTAATAAATATAAATTATTTTAAGTTATTTAAGCCTATAACATTTTTTTACATAAAATAATTTGAATTATTTAAGGCTGTGCAATAGCATAGACTCTATGCTAGTTATATCATGTTATTACCACTGATCATCCATCTTGTATGATACAATAAATTTCATACAAGTTGTGTGAGTTACAATTATATATAAAATAACTTAGGTATATATTTATTAAAAGTATTTATTTCTCTTTACAAAAAGTAAGATATTGGAGTAAACTTAAATTAAATTTATATTGCTGGAAAGTTTAAAAGTTTGATTAATGTTACACTCTTGTCACATATTGCATTCATTAACAAATTATGTTCATACTTAATTACTAGTGTATAATATAATATGGAATCATGTAATTGAGGATGATCTTAGGGAACTACCTAAGGTTATGGAACTAACAATTTCCTATATAAATATATAAGGGTAGATTTGTAAATTCAGAATAAATATTTAATATTTACAAAAATGTCATTAAATTTGCATGGTCCATTTTTCTCAATATAATATCGTCTTCACACCCTATTATATTTAAAAGAGCTAATGGCCAAAAAAATCAACGAACTTTCTATTTTTTTGCAAATTAACCTATAAACTTATTTTTTTTTCTCATATAAACTCAACGAACTTTATAAAATTATGAAAATAAGATAATAATGGTTGATTATTATTTATCAATTTATTTTTGTCAACCCATATAAAAAAATGTTATGTTCGATTAGATATATAATAAATTATTTATTAAATTATTTATTAAACATTATTATATTCTTTTATAATTCATATTATTTTTTAATTACTAAAATACTAATAATTTTATTAATTATAAATTATATTAAACTAATAGAATCTCATTTATAATTTTTTAAAATATTATTATTTATATATATATTATTTTATTATTTATATTTTAGTGGCGCACATTTGCTTAAAAAAAAGGTTAAACACTTTATCATATATTAGGTTACTCTTTCCGATTAATAAATTAGAACATAAGTACATAAAATACTAATGAATATATGTTGAATAACTTATTTTAGATTTTAATTGGGAAAAATATTATTAATTATAGTTAATTAGAATATTTTATAAAATAAATATTAAGTACTTTGAAATCAATTTTTTTTACTTTTTTTAGTGAAATTCTTAAATTTATAATATAAATAATTTAATATATAATTTATATATATATATATATATATATATAATAGTTTAAACATGATATATGAATATATAGTTTATTAGTTAAACGAAATATGAAAGAAAAAAATATTTATCTTATTTTTTGTTAATAAATTAACTATGAGTTTTCTTATATTTTCAATATCCGGTAATTAATTCAAAAAATATTATATATTTAATACAACATGACATTTTTTATATGAGTTGACAAAAATAGATATTGATAAAAAATAGTTAATAATGGTTATCTTATTTTCATAATTTTATATTGCAAACAAATAGAAAGTTTGTTTGGTTTTTTGGCTAATAACTCTATTTAAAATACTACTTGTATTTTATATTTCATTAACATAGTTCAACAATATTAATTAGAGCATTCAATGGCAATCCTTAATCCAAAGATTAACCAAACTGGCATTAACAATGATTGCACAACAAATAAAAGCAATGATCAAGTAACTTATAGAAAACAATTGTTTATATACAAGATTATGATGGGTTTCAGACATGAAAATGCAGCGAAAGTAACGTAAAAACCAAAAAAAAAATCGAAACTCAATCGTAGGATCCATGTATAACATTGCATGATTATCGTGAATGAAGTCTGTACCTTAGAAGCTTTACGAATTGTTGTTCAATGGGAGGTCCTTGCTTAATGAATCACAGTAGCCCCTTCTTCAGGAACTACTTTCTAACGTTATCCACACGAGCGTCGATTCGTCTAACGATCAGCGGATATGGTACTAGCCAAGAACAACCCCGATTTATCACTTCTTTCTCTCTCACTTGCTAGCCTCTCTCTTGTGGAGAGCTGCTAGGGTTTTTTCTGATAAAAACGAGATGTCAAGTCTTACGCTCCTAAACACATCCTTATGTATTTATATGAGCTTGAGATAATTGGGTCAAACCCTAGTCCATGAGGTCTCTTTAAAAAAACTCATTCTGATTTTTGGGTTATTATTAAATTCGAATTATAATATAATTAATCAAGTCTCACTTAATTAATTAAATAATTAAATTCGAAATAATAATAAAATATTTAAATTCGTAATTTAAATAAAGCTTCGTTTAGACGTTCTTTGTGTGTGACCCTTTAGGTTATTATTACGTTGGCAATAATTTTATTTTCTAATAATAAAATTATAAACAATGAGCGGCATCTATTAATACATCATTGTTACCCAAGTAAGAATAATAATTGGTGATTCAATTAAATCTTTCGTGAATAATGTTGAATGTAATATAATCCCTTTAACCTTATATTATAGATCAAACTCGAGGCATGTATTGTGTCATCATCTTCAACGTTTAACATTGGTTTCCTTGATCAATGAGTAGACTATTAAACAAATCAATATTTGAGCACGGACATGCATTTCATAGTCTCACTCAATCAAGAGGCCAATAATATCACTCCTAAAATCGGAGGGTTAAATCATGTATCTATCATTCATATTCCTCATATGATTCATAGCATACCCAATGTCCACATTTATCATTACCCAATTAAAGGTAACTTTGAGTGTAATCAAAGTATATTAATTCTCATAGAGAAATATAATGATTTCAAGTCAGAAGATCATTACATCATTATCACAGTGAGAATTCCTTATGACACTTATTAACATGTAGAATCTCATGGCGGGTATTTCCAGTGTCATGCATTGAGACATGCACTTATGTTCTTGACTTTAGTATCACCATACATATGACCATACCTATGTTCTGATAAGCATTTTGCTGAACGCGAGTTACATTCTCAGCAGGAGGAGCAGGTGAAGGAATTTCAATAACATGGAGCTTTCGCTCCTGCCTGAGGAAAATCCTTAAATTCCTATATCAATCAAGGAAGTTGGTTCATGTCAGCTTGTCCTTCTCAAGGGTTGCTCGCACATAAAAAGTTATTTGTGTTGTTTGTCATTAAATATCTACAATGTTTAAAATGCATATTAGTTAGTTTGCAGAAATTCAATTATGTTCAAGTGATTATCATATACATTCATAATATATATCTCCCACTATTTTTCATCAAATCAATAGCCCTAACTATTAATTCGAAAAACATTTCTATAAATCTTTCTAGTGAGACAAGATCTACATTTCATCCATGTTTTAAGATAGCGTTGGCTAATACACCCAAAACACGACTATTTAGGTTGACAACATTTGTCGATTAAATCAAATATAACTCTTGGAAAGTTTGGTGGAACAATCTATTATACACATTTATCCAATAAATCTCACCAAACACTATGTCTCTAAACCTACAATCTTATTGTGATGATTTAGTTAAGTTAGACCCAACGTTTCAATAAACTAAGTACATTTACTTATCACATTTTTCCATGATTGATAAGAGCACTTCACTTTGGCAAAACCACTCCTTCTCAATCTAGATCTTGATGTGTATTAACATTGGAAGGCATCTTTATTAACTTAATATTTATTTAGGGATTTATTGTTTAACGATCATGATCTCATCATACAGAGATTCTCAATTTTTCCTTGATCAAATAATCCATTTCAATATTCGTCAAAGGTTTGATTTCCAGATCGTCGGAGAAGTCACAAACGGTCTCACTTAAAACCCAACTTTCTTACGAATAATAATTCGCTTTTGACAAAATCTCCTCATATCAGAAAAAGAAAATTCATATTCAATATTGTGTTTCATAAACACAAGAATCTCATGATCGTTTGTTTAATTTTAAAATCTTGAATCGTTACAGATCTTATCTTTCTTAAGCAGGAATGGCATGGGTGTCGTATCTAATACATACATTATTTCAACACATACATATCTACACATGCATTCATATACATATATGTATTGTATGAAACCCTTTAGATTTTGATGATCACACTGTTAGGAAGCTTTAAGCTTGTATATGATATAAAATAGCAAGCTGTTATACAAGTACTAACATGGTTTTGCAGGTATTAGCTTACTGATATGTTTTATCAGTATAAAATTGGTTAAGTACTTTGACAGTAAGCTGAAAGCAGGAAAACAGAGTGTTTCAGCAAGCTAACAGAATGTTAACAGGTTATATCAGCGAGCTGACACTGGGAACACAGAATCTGTTTGGATAAGCAAGGAAGTCCGAATTTCATGGAGAATTTGTAGGATCTTACTTGTACGAATTTATCTAATATATATATGGTTATATATTATATTAGAGCTCAGCTTTATATTATCCAAATATATTATTCAAATTAGTTTTCCTATTTAATAGGAGTTGGGTTTTGACTAAACTTTATCTTTTATCTAACCAGCTCTTATCTAATATTTAAACTTATATTGAGGCTATTTTCAAACGTATATCTTATCTTCTATGACCTCAATATTCGTAGTTTGAATATCACAATTTGAATTAGCCTAATCAAGTTTAACGTTGTAATTCCAACGTTAGTTTGAGTTTGTTAATTCGAATAGTGTATTCATATAAATACATGTGTGTGTATTGCTTATTAAAGGGAACCAAGTGAAGACATACTGATTTTGGAAAACATATACACACATCTTCTCAAACTCAAATCGTTCTTAGATAATATTTTGAGCTCTAGTATTTTATATACTTATATATATACGTGAGAGAGCTTATAGTTTGAGTTGTATCTTTATTCACTTGTATTGTTCAAGGTGTAATTGTTTGTGGTTGGATATTGAGCTTGTGAAACAGGGTTCGGGAACTAGAGAGCTAGAGAAGGATGTACTAGGGTAGTATAGTGCTTAGAGAGCTAGAGAGTTCAAAAGAACAGGGGTTTCAGCAAGCTAGTATCAGTTGCAAAGGAATATGGGAGGAATATTATTGTAATCTTGTAATCGGTTGTTCATTGATTAATAATATTCTCTCTTACCAGTTGGTAGGGGACCAGGACGTAGACCATAGGGGATTAGAGGTCGAACCTGGCTAAAAAATTTGGTGTTATTTAATTTTTCTATACTGCATTGCATATAGCAGCTAGCTGACAGTGTCTATTAATTCAACTTAGCTAACTGACAAGTTTAATAACTCGGTAAAATTAAAATCGGTCATTATTAGTCATAACACCTATTCACCCTCCTCTAGGTGTGCATTTTCATTTGGTATCAGAGCAGGCTATACTAATATCTTCTGTAACAAGAAAGTATAGAACAGATGGCTGACAAATATCCAATGGGAAGTTCAGGCTCGAGGGCACCTCTTCTACTTGGCACAGAAAACTACAACTGGTGGAAAGGTAGAATGAAGCAGCACCTGGCCAGAGAACCCATGGAGTGGAGAGTTACAGAAAAAGGTACTTTCAAGTTTTTCACTACAGATGGTAAAGAAAAAGATATAGATGAACTCACTGCTGATGAGCTGATCAAGCTTGTTACAACAACCGAGCTATCAACACTATCATGACTGGTTTATGTCCTGAAGAGAGTGACAAAGTTTCTTCATGTACTTCTGCAAAGGAGATGTGGGACACTCTTGAATTGTGTCATGAAGGTTCGAAAGCCTTAAAGAAGGTTAAACTCAACAAGCTGATGAACGAGTATGGTAATTTCAAGCTCAGTGAAGGTGAATCTATTAAGGATGCTCAAGCTAGGTTCCAAGTCACTATGAATGGTCTCACTTTACTTGGCAAGAAAATTCCACAAGAAGAGATCAACATGAAAATCATTAGTGCTGTTCTGTGGATCTATGAACCAAAGGTCACAGCCTTAGAATCTTCTCCAACAATTGATACAATGGACACTCTAAGTGTTTTTGCTGAATTGGAGCAGTTTGAAGGCAAGATAAAAGTTAGCCATGCAAATTCTACTTCTGATCTCACATCAAAGATGAAGAATTTGGCACTTTATGGTGATGATAACAAGCTGGAATCTGATGATGAATCAGATGAGGAAATAGATCTCATGTGAAAAATCAGAAAGATGATCGAACAGAAAAACAAGATGAAGAGAGAAAGGGGGAGTTCAAGCTTCTCTAAAACCAAGAAGTTCTCCAAAGATTCTAAAGGAGATTACAAATGTTTTGAATGTGGCAAACCGGGCCATTTCAAGAAGGACTGTTACAAGCTAAAAGGGAAACAGCAAGTTGGATACAAAGACAAGAAGAAATCTAAAGCTTTGCTAACCTGGAGTGATGATGAAGAAGACATCTCACCAAGTGACAGAGACAACAATGATGACATGGTCAACCTTGCACTAGTTGTAATGGAGGATGATATTGTTCGAGGCTTAACTGAGGAGATCATTGCTGAAAGTGATTTTGATGATGATAAAAGTGAGGTAAACTCATTTAGATTTGATATTTCTTCTGATAATATTATTCTAGATGAACAAACCATGCAGGATCAAGATAGTGTTCCTATAAAGGAATATAACTCAGTAAGGACAGAAAATAACAAGCTGTCAGATAAGAATGCTTACCTTAGACAGATGGTTCAAGATCTAATGGCAAAGGTGGAATCATTAATTGAAAGTAAGGAACCTGTTCAAGCAACAAATGAAGTCAAAATCAAAGAACTTGAATCAAAAATTGAAGATCTAGAAGGGTTCAACAAGATTCTGTTAAAAAGGAACAATGCTCTAGCTGATGAGATTTCTGATCTAAAGGCTGATATAGAGGCAAGAGATGCATGTCTTGAAACATTCAAACTCCGAGAATCTACCAAGAAAGAAACATCTCAGCCTGCTGAAACTACATCTCAACGTGCTGACAGTACATCTCAGCCTGCTGCCACTTCTTCAAAGCAAGAAGAAAGAATTATTTCCTTGGAAAATGAAGTCATTAAGCTCAGAAAAGGAATGGGTACTTTTGTTCAAGGAGAAGAAGGTCTCAAATCAATGATGAAAAGCATCAAGATACCTTTGGACAATGAAGGAGTTGGTTTGAACTTCAACAAGAGGGCTACTGCACTAAAATATGAAGGCCAACAAGGAAAGCCATACAAATATGTTATGCCCTGGACAAGCTGCAAGAAATGTAGTGGTAAAGATCATCTAGCTCAAAATTACAGATCTCAGCGAACTATCAGAATTTATCAGAAAGAAGCTGACAGGAAGCCAGCTTACTGGAACAAACAGACAGCTAGCCAAAATGGTTCTGGCAGGAAGCAAAGAACACAGAATTCATCTCCTAAAGTGGTTCAAATGTGGATCAAGAAATCTGAATTAAATGTTCTTTATATACTTGCTACTAACCAATCAGGACCCAAACCAATATGGGTACCAAAAGGTTAAGTGTTGTTTTTATTTGTTTTGTAGATATGTCTTGCTACTAAGATCAAATCGAAATCATGGATTATTGATAGTGGATGTACAAGACATATGTGTGGAGACAAAGCTCAATTTATTAATCTCAAGTTCAAGAAAGGTGGAGGTGTCACAATTGGTGATAGTAAGACTCTTCCTATTCTGGGTAAAGGTAAAGTAGGTAATGACACAACTTTTATTGATAATGTTCGTTATGTTAAGGGCTTAAAATATAATTTTCTTAGTGTAAGTCAGTTGCATGATGATGGTCATTCAGTTGTTTTTGACAAAGATAAATGTGTTATTACTGTTGCTACTAACAAAATTCCTCTAGTTGCTAGAAGGGAAGGCAATGTGTATGTTTTAGACTTTGAATTGCAGGAAACAGTTTGCTGCTTAGCTGCTGTTGACAATGATCCAACAATCTGGCATAGAAGATTGGGTCATGCTCACATGGACTTGCTCAACAGATTAACCAGTAAGAAGTTAGTGAGAGGTTTGCCAAAATTGAAGTATGTCAAGACACAAGTGTGTGATGCATGTCAATTGGGCAAACAGATTCAAAGTTCTCATAAGGCCAAAAAGGTGGTATCTACTACAAAACCCTTAGAATTATTGCATCTAGATTTGTTTGGTCCAGAATCTTATAAAAGTATCGGAGGTAAACAATATGGTTTTGTTATTGTTGATGATTATACACGTTTTACTTGGGTTTTAATTCTTCGGACTAAAGATTTTGCTTTTGAGGAATTTGAGAAGCTAATTAAGGTACTTGAGAACAAGATGGACACAAGGCTTATAGGTATAAGAAGTGATCGAGGTGATGAATTCAAGAAAGATTTTATCACTTACTGTGAAGCAAGAGGAATCACACATGAATTCTCTGCACCTAGAACTCCACAACAGAATGGAGTAGTGGAAAGAAAGAACACGTCTTTAGAGGAAACTGCTAGAACTTTATTGCAGGAAAGCAAGCTGCCAAGAAGCTTTTGGGCAGAAGCAGTGAACACAACTTGTTATGTTCTTAACAGAGTGGTGATCAGGTCTATTCTTGAGAAAACTCCATACGAGCTGTTGAGGAACAAAAAGCCTAACATCAGTTATTTCAAAGTGTTTGGCTCAAAGTGTTTTGTCCTCAAGAAAATCGACAGGGATGGTAAATTCGATGCTAAATCTTATGAGGCAATTTTTCTTGGTTATTCTTTAACTAGTAGAGCATATAGAGTCTTTAATTTAAAGAAACGCATTGTTGAGGAGTCTATTGATGTTATATTTCATGAACCTAACAATGATCTGCCAAGAGATGAGGAAGATGATACAGGTGATGATAATGGAAGCAATAAAGCTACTGCTGGAAGTACTAAAGCTACTGCAATATCATGTAGTCAGCAAGCTGAAAAGACAAAGGAGCAAGCTGCTACAACATCTACTGTTCAACAGACAGTCAGTCATCAAGCTGGAGCATCCTATCAGCCAGCTGACACTGCAATCTCAGTAGATGATACTATTGAACAGCTGTCTAAACTCAATCTAGGAGGATCACAAACTCCTATAGCAAGGATTACAACTTCTACTAGAACTGTTCATGAAAAGATATCCCAACATTCTCTTCCCAAAGCTACAAGAACTGTGAAGAATCATCCACCAACACAAATCATTGGTGATGCTTCTGAGGGTGTTAAAACTAGAAGAGGGAAAGCAAACTTCTGTTCTTTTACAGCTTTCCTAGCTCAAGAAAAAACCAAAAATGTTCAAGATGCTTTAGAAGATGAGAATTGGATCATGGCTATGCAAGAGGAGCTGAATCAATTCAAAAGATGTGATGTGTGGGAACTTGTGGAAAAACCTAAAGATGTCTCAATCATTGGTACTAAATGGGACTTCAAGAACAAAGTTGATGAATTTGGTATAGTTACAAGGAACAAGGCAAGGCTAGTTGCACAAGGCTACAATCAACAAGAAGGGATTGATTTTGATCAGACTTATGCACCTGTTGCAAGGCTAGAGTCTATAAGAATGCTATTTTCATTTGCTTGTTACAAGAAATTCAAGCTTCATCAAATGGATGTCAAAAGTGCTTTTCTTAATGGCTATCTCAAAGAGGAAATTTATGTCAAGCAACCTCCGGGCTTCGAGCATGAAAAGTATCCAAACCATGTCTACAAACTAAAGAAGGCATTGTATGGACTAAGGCAAGCACCTAGGTCTTGGTATGAACGGTTAAGTGAATTTCTACTTAAAAATGGATTTATTCGAGGTAAAATTGATCCAACTTTATTCCTTAAATTTGATGGTAATGATATACTTGTTGTTCAAATTTATGTGGATGATATCATATTTGGATCTACTAGTGATGCCATGTGTAAGTGGTTTTCCAAGTGTATGCACACTGAGTTTGACATGAGCATGATGGGTGAACTCAATTACTTTTTGGGGCTTCAAGTCAAATAAACAAAAGATGGAATCTTTGTGCATCAATCCAAATACATCAAGAATCTACTCAAGAGATTTGGATTTGAAAATGTCAAGGTGAAATCAACACCAATGAGTCAAGCTAGTAAGCTGACAATAAATGAAAAAGGTGTAGATGTTGATATTCGTAAGTATAGAGGTATGATTGGTAGTTTACTGTATCTTACTGCTTCTAGACCTGATATAATATATGCAGTTTGTGTATGTGCTAGATTTCAATGCAAGCCTAAAGAGTCTCATTATAATGCTGTTAAGAGAATCTTTAAGTATTTAAGTGGTATGAAAGTCATATTACTAGTCCTATTTGTAATAAGTAGATGACAACTCAACTCAGATAAGAAAGCGAAGTAAATAATAAATATTGAATATAGAGGAAGAACAAAAGAAGCCATGACAGGACAAGACAAGACACAAAGACCACTACAGCAGAAATGCGAATCAACATTGTAATTAGTCATCCGTGAACCAGACCAGTGCACAGGGTGTCAACAATGTCAGTGAAGATTCGTCATCAAAAAGTTCAAGTGGTTAAAAAGGTTATTGCTGAAGAACAGAAGAGTCTTATCTACATCAACAATAGTGAAGCCTTTAATTTAATTCTCTGTTAATTAATTAAATTAATTAGTTAATTTAATTAGTAAATTAATTCACTCAGAATTAATTTATTTCTTAAATTAATTAAAGGATTAATTAATTTAGAATTATTTTAGAATGACAGAAGACAGAAGCTGGTAGCTCAAAGGAATACAAGTTTTGTTTGGAATGTAGTGTACAAGAGTCAGAATCCAAGATTGAATATTTGACTGGGTACATGCAGTGGTGAAAAGAAGTATAGTCTAGTTTAAAGAGTCAGATTATTTCATTAACAGAGGCACTTCTAATTGCAACTGTAGAAACAGCCAAACATGCCTGACGGTACTGACTTGAAGAAAAGACGAAAAAAGTATTGACACGGAAGAAATGCAGAGTCATATATTCTTAAAAGTGGAACCCCGGTTGGAATTGATTTATCATTCTCAAGTCAAAAGGAGTCCGGTTCCAGACATTAAGAAGACCGCAGCTTAGAGCGTAAGGATTTATTTATTTAATAAATATTTTATTTATTTAGTAAATTATATTTATAAATATCTAAATAATATTAGATATTTATTTTTATAATTTATGAATTAAATTTATTATTTATTAATCAAAGATTATAAGCTGTACGGGTCGAAAAACATTTCTACGGAGCTGACCCTAATAAGGACGAAATAGGCCCCGATTGCCATTTGAATTAGCAGGTCACAACATGTGGTTTATAATGCTTTAATCCAACCAACATGTGACACGTGTCAAGCATTGTGAAAAAGAAATGGCAGGTGGAAGAGTAATACCGTGTGCTTCATTTCAAGAGTCATACCGACTGAAAAGAAGAGTCATACCGAGCTTTAATCCAATGAGTCATACCGAAGGATTTCTTTATTGAGTCATGCTGATTTTAATTTTAATTAATTAAGTCATTCTGATTTATTTAATTTAAAAGAAAATCCAGCATGACTTACAATAAGTCATACCGAATTTTGACTGAGTCATACCGAGGAAACGAGTCTTGCCCAGCCTTTTTATGAGTCATACAAGGGTTAATTTTAATAGAAAAAGGTCATACTGGGATAAGTCATGCTGGCTTTCCACCTCTATAAATATGAGGCCGGGGGCTTCATTTTTCAAAGTAGAAAAACAGTCAAATTCAGCAATTTGTCTGCAACGTCATATTCACAGACTTTCTGTGCTAGTTTGGTTTTAATTCCTTAAGTAGAACAATTCATGTCAAATTTGTTCTAGGAATTAAATGTTTATTCTACCGAATATTGTAATACCCTTTCAAGTTTAATATACATATTTAACTTGAATCTTGTTTACTTACTTGCTAATTTCTATATCTTAATTGTTATATCATAAAAATAGCAAGTTAGTAAGTCAGCCTCCCAAACACTACAAGGACCCGAACCCTCAGCTAAAGCAATAATTTAATTCCGCAAATTCTGAGAAGATTTTTAAATTGTTGTCAGTATCGAATTCAACCCCCCTTCTACGATACTTGCGGGACCCAACAATTGGTATAAAAACAATTTTGGAAATATTTCTAAGTATATAAAATATTGAGAATTTTATATACGCATAACTTAGAAAATACTTCCGTTCTCCAATATTAGTGATTTTTGATATATGCATTGATTACTTAGATCAGTAATTCTAAATAATGTCACTAATATTAAAAGTGTCACAATTATTTGTAACAAAACAATTAAAAAATATCAGAGAAAAATATCAAAACATTTAAGCAAGATATCGTTAATTAATACTCATGAAATATTTATCATACAAACAATTATGCTGCATATTATTTTAATTCATTTAAATCATGAGACTGATCTGACATCGAATTGTCTGACATCATAATTTAAATCAATTAAGATAATATTCAAACTTATGCTAGAACACCTAATTACCACATATGCATATAACATTGTAAACATGATAATTAAAGTAGTAACACTAAGTACGAGGTTCTGGATTTCAAATAAATTCACAAGTTCTTTAAATATGAAAAATGTAAAACTTGTGAACTCATTTAAGAATTCCTTACAGATGAGATTTCCAACAAATATGCACATACATAATATCCCAACTTCACTAACCAACTTAGACAAAATGAATTCATCAAGCTATTTAGCAAATATCTGCAAGTTATTCTACTAAGGACTACTCCCAATATAAATGATACCTGGTGTCCATGCGCTTGTTCCGTGAGTGGTGAAGAGATTATTCAGCAGAGTTGATGGAGTTTGACAGCTTCTAGTAATTACCTCTCTGTCTTTCTTTCAACCTGCATTATCTATATCTATATAGCCAATTAGGTTAAACCTAGTATCTTTAGGGTACCTGATTCTTAGAATTGGTAATCCCTTAAGATATCTAACAATTCATATCTTAGCTATAAGATTAGATTCTCTAGTATCCACTTGGAAACTTGCACATAGGCATATTGAGAATAAAATATATGGTCTTTATGCACAGTAGACCCACATATAATATAATCATGGTATACTTGCACTAAACATTATGTGTGTGTGCCTTGTATTCTAGAGAGATATGTGTATAACGACTCTAATATAAAATCATATTCAAGTAATTAGCAGTTAGAGTGTCATACCGTGTCCTTGACGATTGCTTGATCTCTTACCTCCGTCATAGAGAGCTTTCTGAAGAGAATGATATACAAATTCTAGTGGATATGAAACTTCAAAGTCCAGGAGTTGTTGTACATCAACTTGTTTAGCCCTAATAGTATCAAGTCTCGTCTCTGGTGCTTTAGTTAGATCTTGAAAGTCCCGAAGATTCTGTTTCCATCATCGTCGATACCTTCTGTAGCAACCAGTTTGGCTTTGTCCCTCATAACAATGCCAAAAATCATCCAGTCTCTGAAAACCCTTACAGTACCAATTACAACTTTGTCTTGTGGCCTGGGTTCCAGATTCAGTAGATTCTGCCTTCGAACTGATTGAGATCATCTTGCATTTGCAATCACCCAATTTGGATCAATCAGTGCTTCTTCAATCTTCTTTAGGATTCCAACTGCTTAACAATTGTTCTTTCCCGAAGAGTAACCATTTACTTTGCATAGCACTTCTAGTCTTTACTCTAGTATCCGAATCACTAAGAACTAGACTCCAGGAATGACTTTGACTCCAAACCCTTTGTCTCGGCAGATATGTTCTTAATGTATTCCTTTGATCTTCATTGTGTTGAGTATGACTAGTAGATCCTTCTTTGCTCCCCCTGAGTTGCTGCTAGGATGTGTTGAAGATCCTTCACCTTATTGAGTGGATTCTGTTAAAGTCCATGAGTTGTGTAGATTCACTACCATTTCCACTACTAGGATCTGAATAATCATCATTAACATTGATTCCTTCTGCAACCTCAGTTTCATCATCAATATCTGAATATGACTCTGACAAGATGTCAAGCTTCACAGATTCATAATAGACTTTTATTTTAATGCTTGGGAGCTTGGTGTAATAGGACGACACATTCAGACTTTCAATCACCTTATGGTTTTACATCACATCTTACTTGAAAGCTTTCAACTTCAATGAGTAACCGAGGAAAATTGTTCCATGAGCCTTAATTTCAAACTTATCAAGATGCTCATATAAATCTTCAATAAATTTCAATTTCCTCCAAACACACGAAAGAGCTTCAGTGTTTGCTTCTGGTTGGCCATTAACTCATATGATGTCTTTTCACGATCTTGTTGAATAAAGAAGCATGTTATGTTAATCGCTTCAACTTCAAAGTACTTTGCTTTCAACTTGATCTGCTTGATGTGATCAATCACCATATGTGATATATTATCTGTTGAATGCACGAACATCACCAATTCACTCTCAGTTGAGTGATCTTCCATCTTTCTTGCTTGAAATCAAACACTTTTCTATTTCAATGCTTTTCCAGAAAACCCTTAATAAAGAATTCTCTAGTGCCCTATAGATAGTGATTAGTGCTTAAGTCCGTCGACAAGAAAGATATTTCCAGTGATGACAATTCCAAACTCATGATAGCCAAGTCCCTTGTACATCCTTTGCTGTCATCTCCAAAGGTTACCGTTGGGTAGGCTTTCTCAATCAACTGTAATAGTAGAGCTTCAATGCTAGTAATATGCCTCGAACAATAAATGTCACGAAATCACATAACTTTTGACTTTTGTTTCATACTCTGCAATCACAAATGATTAAGCTTCTTGGTACTCAACTTCAATTGAGTCCAGATGGGTTAGAGATATTACTTTCAACAGTGGTAACAACAGTTTCAACCTTAACATGCACAAACTTATCTTTGACTGATCACTTCTCATACACAGCAGCCTTGACAAGGTAGTCTTAAGGCTATGAGATTAGTGATTCCAACCTATATTAAGGTGGACTAGCAGTCTTTACCCTATTGTGATTCTTATTGATGCTTTGCCTAAGATTATGCAAGTCCTAAGATATGCATTTTCAGATTTAAATAAACAAGCATGAAAATAAGAACACATGGTAAACATTCAGCTTCAATACATTATAGATAAGAATTACGCAATTCAGGCATGTTATGCATATTAAAAAATTTAGTACTATCTACTTTAACCATTCTACACAATTGTGACAGGTGTCAAGTAGATTTACAGATATTCAATAATTTTCTAAAAGCACATGGAATAGACGAACTAACAATTTAATTACTAATTCTGTCTAATCCATTTTTGTTGTTGTCTAACATTGATTCAAAGTACCTAAATAGTGGTTGTTACTTTGAAGGCCTTGTAATGTATTGCTAAGAATACATCCACCCCTATGGTCATGAAATTTTTTATTTTAAGTTAGGGGTAATATCAGGTGGACGAAAATGATGAAGATCATAATTGCATTATATGTCGGAAAGTCATAGCCCTCTATCTGATAAGGATGGCTTGCAAAACTGTTTTCAAATCATACAGTATTAAGGTATAAAGGAAAAGAGTCATTTTATCGAGATATAATTTGGTAAGAGAGTTGAATTTCTTCGTTGGTATAAATTCCCGCGTTTTATTATGGGAAGTTTGCCTTATAAGAAATTCATAAGGGATAGAAACTTTCTTCTCTGATACACATTCCCGCGTTTTATTATGGGATAAGTATCTTAAAGAAAATTTTGTATCATGCTCTTAAATGATAAATCTTTAGATCCGACAAAACTCTTTTATTGAAAGTGCTTTAATGCAATCTATTACCATTCCTTAGTATATTTTTCCTTCTCTTTGGGATGAAAAATATGTTTTGGAATGTTAAGATGATTATCTTTTTATCTCAATTGGTTCTTTCCTGTTAGCCCCTAGTGGCTTTAGAAACTGGCCAAGAGGTTGAAAACCCATCAATCTCTTACCCAGGCCATAGTACCAAACACCAATTCATCCACTTCCATATATTAACCCCTGGAGATATAAGGAACTCATTTAAGTTAGAGGTTGATAAGGGAGATACTGCACTTGATGCAGCAAATAAGGATGATGTCGGAAGTGCACCCACAGCTCTACTGAAGGGTTTCGTGACACAAACGCAGCGGAATAAACGCGAAAAATAAATCAAAATAGCGAAACCCTCCGCAGGATCCATGCGAAAACAAAAGATTTAATTCGGAGATAAAGAATAAATACCTTTAGAAGCTTTAACAGTTCATTAATGGAAGATTAATGGAGGTTCAAAGCTTGTTTAATCACCACGTATCCCGCTCTCGCGATCTAGCTCTACGGTATCCACACGAACACTTTTCATGAAGGATTGATGTGTACTAGCACCCAAAAACTTCTTCTCTCTCTATCTTCCTCCTCTTTCAGAGCGGCTAGGGTTTTTGTAAAATCTTTATCTTATTAAATCAGCCCATAAAGAGATTATATAGAGAGAGGAATAAGTTTTCTAATTATAATCCAATTATAATTAATACTAATCCAAAATTCTAAATTATTTAATTAAGTCTCACTTAATTAATTAATTATTAATTTTGGAATTAGTTTAAGTAATTCATTTATTCTATTTATATAATTAATTAAGTCATACTTAATTAATATCATAAATAAAATAAATTACTTATTTAATTTAAATTCATAATTTAAATTATTTTTCCTTCAAGCGTTCTTTGTGTGTGACCCTGTAGGTTATTATTACGTTGGCAACAATTTTAATATCTAATTAAAATTGTAAACAATGAGCGGCATCTAGTAATACATCATTGCTACCCAAGTAATAATAATAAATCGGTGATTCGATTAAGCCTTTCGCGAATAATGTTCCATGTAATATAATCCCTTTAATCTTGATATTATAGATTAAACTCAAGGCATGTCTCGTGTCATCCTCTTCATAATTTAATCTTTATTTTCTTGATCGATGAGTAGACTATTAAAATCAAATCAACATTTGAGCACGGCCGTGCATTTCATAGTCTCACTCAAACAAGAGGCCAATAATATCACTCCTAAAATTAGGAGGATTAAATCTCATCTAGATCATTCATATTTCTCATACGATTCATAATATACCCAATGTCCACTTTTATCATCACCCGGTCAAAGGTAACTTTTAATGTAATCAAAGTATATTAATTCTCGTATAGAAATATAATGATTTCAGGTCTAAGGATCATTACACCATTATCACAGTGAGAATTACTTATGACACTTACTTAACATGTAGAATCTCACGGCGGGTCATTCCAGTGCCATGCATTGATACATGCACTTATGTTCTTGACTTTAGTATCCCCATACCTATGACCAATGAGATGTGGTCATCTGTCAAGAAACATACTAGTCTTTGTGCATTATTATTGTCCTTAAATAATAATACTCGACTAGGGAATTTTAGGAATAAGATACTATTCATATAATCTCATTTTTTAAGTCACATACTTAAAGATATATAATACGTATCAAAATTCCAAGGACATTTATTATGCTTTCAATTTATTACGCAGTAAATAAAACATAATAAATAAATAATAATCAATAAAACATAATCCTTAAAATATAAAAAGTATTGTCTCTAGAGCACAATTACTAACATCTACCTCCAGAAAAGAAAAAGGAGTATATAACTGAGGTAACTGTAAGCTCATCTGCATCTTCTCAAAAGGATGCAGAGCTGAAAAGGCAATAAAACTGTCTCTGGAATCATTCTCTCTACAGGATGAATCCATTGAAATTCGCTCGTCAGCTAGAGCACTTTGTAATGAGTCAAGCACACCACCGGCACTCACGCTGATGGTAAGCCTAAATAGATATATTCTAGGAACATATTGCAAGGCGTGCACAGTGAGAGGTATATGCAACATTTTTAGTTTTGTACAGTTTTATTTAATTGGCATTCATACTATAAATATATATATATATATTCCTTAAGAGAATTGAATTTCTTCTTTGGTACAAATTCCCGCATTTTATTCTGGGAAATTTGTCTTATAGGAAATTCATAAGTGATAGAAACTTTCTTCTCAGATACAATTTTTCCCGCATTTTATGAAGGGACATGTATCTTAAAGAAAATTTCGTATCATGCTCTTAGATAATATTTTTTTCAACGATTGGCATATTTATTTTTCCTATAAAATTGGCATGTTTTTACTTTATAGTTTTTATTATTTCATGTTATTTTTAAAATTTATTTTTGCCTACGAGAAATTGTTCTAAGAATCATAAGTATTAAATGTCAATATTTAAAGGACTTATGAATTTCTTTACATCTACTTTCTCGACCTTACATATATCATTGATAATTGTTATGAGTATAATTGTCATATGCTTGAGTAACAATTATTAGATATAATATATGAAGTTAAAATGCTAATTTTCATTCCTATGATTATTTAGTATTTAGCAATAGTATTTTATCTTATTAAAATTATGAATTGAAGCAATTCATCGTTTATTAGTTTCATAGTTTTAATGCGATGAGATATTAGGAGCATAATTACTTGCTTTTTGAAATTATTATTAATTATCATGTTTTGATAATTTGTTATTGTTTCATTGTGATTAATTATGATTTTTGTTGTTAGTGATAATATATATATTGTTTATCTGAAAATCACTAATAATAAATGCATATCTGTGTCCTGCTGAACAAGAGCAATCGACTCGAGGTAAAAGCAGGTAATCTCGATCTTGATATATTATCTAATCAATTGGTATAAATATATATATATATATATATATATATATATATATATATATATATATATATATATATATATATATATATATATATATATATACAATTGATATATTGAGCCCTCAGTGGCTATAGGACAAGATCAAGGGATTGAAAACCTACAATCTCTAACACAGATCATAGAACCAAACACTCAAACAGATACAACTTCATCTACAAAACCCCTGAAAAGAAAAGTTTATCAACTAAAGAGGGTGAGAGAGTAAGTGCCTCTAGTGCACTAGAAAAGAGAAGTATTTATGAGTGTTTCAGCAGCTCTGCCTGTAGTTAGAATATGAAATTGAAACCAAGGCAACTGCTAACTAATTTATATCCTCCCAAAAGGGTATAGACTTGCAAATGGCAAAACTGTTACTAGGTTCATTCTCTCAACAGAGTGAGTCTATTGAATTCGGCCTGTCAGTCAAGGCCATTTGTAAAGAGTCAACTTCATCTGGACACTCTCAAACACTGCAAACCATATATGTAATATTCAAATGCACTGTAAGGATTGTCACACACTAAGGATGAATTGACGGAAGCAATTATTCTAAACTTCCATATCAAGGAAGGAAGGATGATTGATGATTCTGACTGAATCAACATGCCTTCACAGGCGTCAGGAGGAAACTTGGATCATTTGCTACATTATAGATCCTTGTCTCACTCCCCAGATGGAACATATCTGGATTCCTAACGGAACAGATCATCTTTGATGATCAGCAACTCATTGAATCTATTCCTGAAGCAATTCAGTTTTCAAAGTCAAATATTTTAATGGATTCAATTGAGTACGGGGATTTACGAAACCCCATTGAACCACCACTGACCTCTCTTGAAGGGGCTATGGTGATCTTTCTTGCAGGTACAAAAGACTGTGTCATCCGTACTAAGAGAGAAATAGTGTTGTGAGGAAAGAGTGAAACACAAGTGAGAAAGAGTGAAAATATATATTCTATGAGTGAAACACTTAGAGAGTATATGAGCGAAACACTTGTCAGAAACACAAAGTAAAATCACACACTAACACAATTACCAAATACCATTCCCAATTATCTGTTACAGATTTATAATGTCACTCAACTAAGGGGGATGAAATTTCTTCTGATATTAAGGATTCTGAAGAGGATTACTCAACTAATGGGGAGAAGTGTTGAACAGTTCGAACTGTTGAACAAGATCCAAAAAGGGAGAAGTAGATCCAAAAAGGGAAAAGTGTTGAACAAGATCCAAATGGGAGAATTGTTTAACAAATACTTTTACTAGAAGAGGATTACTCCATTGTTGAAAAGAGGGTATATAACAACATGCTTGGATTGGATCCATTTGATTTTAGAAAATTCTTGTATATAGGATTAACTGGATTTTCTAAAATGCATAACATGTCATAGTTTGCATTTTTTATATTTGCGATGGTTTAATGCTGTATGTATGTCATGTCTGTTGTTACCTCTATTAAATTGGTTGGATAATTCACGTAAAGGGAGAATGAATTCACCTTGGGAGAGAAGTGAAGACAGAAGTTGGAGAAATAGAGGAGAAGTGGTAATAAGAAGAGAACAAGACTTCATCACTGACATCCTAAGGGGGAGTAGTGATGAGTCTGAGAAATGAAGATAATACTACTTGTATAATATGTTCAGTGCTAGAGGAACAAACATCTTTCATTTCAGTTTCTCAAGAAATCTGGAAATGCAGAATCTGATCCAGAGAAACCAGCCACTGAAGATCTACCAATGACACCTGATTACAAAAGTTAAACTCTATAAGAAGGTGAAGTTGATACTTCTGAAGCTGGTAATGATAGGTAAGTTAAGATAGAACTTTGTTAAATATGTTCAGTCTAGAGGAACATCTATCTTATATTTATCTTTCATAATTGAAATCTGAAAATGTATTATATGATCCAGAAAACAATTTATTATTTACAGTTCTTAAATGTCATTTTATTTTCTTAGTTGTTAGTTGAGTTATCCTCTAGAAATTTGTGTGTTAAATGTTTAACAACAAATAGGGGAGATTGAAAGTCATATTACTAGTCCTATTTGTAATAAGTAGATGACAACTCAACTCAGATAAGAAAGCGAAGTAAATAATAAATATTGAATATAGAGGAAGAACAAAAGAAGCCATGACAGGACAAGACAAGACACAAAGACCACTACAGCAGAAATGCGAATCAACATTGTAATTAGTCATCCGTGAACCAAACCAGTGCACAGGGTGTCAACAATGTCAGTGAAGATTCGTCATCAAAAAGTTCAAGTGGTTAAAAAGGTTATTGTTGAAGAACAGAAGAGTCTTATCTACATCAACAATAGTGAAGCCTTTAATTTAATTCTCTGTTAATTAATTAAATTAATTAGTTAATTTAATTAGTAAATTAATTCACTCAGAATTAATTTATTTCTTAAATTAATTAAAGGATTAATTAATTTAGAATTATTTTAGAATGACAGAAGACAGAAGCTGGTAGCTCAAAGGAATACAGGTTTTGTTTGGAATGTAGTGTACAAGAGTCAGAATCCAAGATTGAATATTTGACTGGGTACATGCAGTGGTGAAAAGAAGTATAGTCTAGTTTAAAGAGTCAGATTATTTCATTAACAGAGGTACTTCTAATTGCAACTGTAGAAACAGCCAAACATGTCTGACGGTACTGACTTGAAGAAAAGACGAAAAAAGTATTGACACGGAAGAAATGCAGAGTCATATATTCTTAAAAGTGGAACCCCGGTTGGAATTGATTTATCATTCTCAAGTCAAAAGGAGTCCGGTTCCAGACATTAAGAAGACCGCAGCTTAGAGCGTAAGGATTTATTTATTTAATAAATATTTTATTTATTTAGTAAATTATATTTATAAATATCTAAATAATATTAGATATTTATTTTTATAATTTATGAATTAAATTTATTATTTATTAATCAAAGATTATAAGCTGTACGGGTCGAAAAACATTTCTACGGAGCTAACCCTAATAAGGACGAAATAGGCCCAGATTGCCATTTGAATTAGCAGGTCACAACATGTGGTTTATAATGCTTTAATCCAACCAACATGTGACACGTGTCAAGCATTGTGAAAAAGAAATGGCAGGTGGAAGAGTAATACCGTGTGCTTCATTTCAAGAGTCATACCGACTGAAAAGAAGAGTCATACCGAGCTTTAATCCAATGAGTCATACCGAAGGATTTCTTTATTGAGTCATGCTGATTTTAATTTTAATTAATTAAGTCATTCTGATTTATTTAATTTAAAAGAAAATCCAGCATGACTTACAATAAGTCATACCGAATTTTGACTGAGTCATACCGAGGAAACGAGTCTTGCCCAGCCTTTTTATGAGTCATACAAGGGTTAATTTTAATAGAAAAAGGTCATACTGGGATAAGTCATGCTGGCTTTCCACCTCTATAAATATGAGGCCGGGGGCTTCATTCAAAGTAGAAAAACAGTCAAATTCAGCAATTTGTCTGCAACGTCATATTCACAGACTTTCTGTGCTAGTTTGGTTTTAATTCCTTAAGTAGAACAATTCATGTCAAATTTGTTCTATGAATTAAATGTTTATTCTACCGAATATTGTAATACCCTTTCAAGTTTAATATACATATTTAACTTGAATCTTGTTTACTTACTTGCTAATTTCTATATCTTAATTGTTATATCATAAAAATAGCAAGTTAGTAAGTCAGCCTCCCAAACACTACAAGGACCCGAACCCTCAGCTAAAGCAATAATTTAATTCCGTAAATTCTGAGAAGATTTTTAAATTGTTGTCAGTATCGAATTCAACCCCCCTTCTACGATACTTGCGGGACCCAACATGGTACTATTAATTTGGCTTTATTTTATCCTATCACAAATGCATTTGATCTTGTTGGGTATAGTGATGCAGATTATGCAGGTTGTCACACTGATCGAAAGAGTACAAGTGGTGTTTGTGCATTCTTAGGCCAGAGTTTGGTGACTTGGCAATGCAAGAAACAAACCTCTATGGCTTTATCAACAGCTGAGGGGGAGTATTTGGCAACTGGCAGCTGTTGCTCTCAATTATTGTGGATGATACAAACACTAAGGGATTTTGGAATCAAATGTGGAAGGATTCCAATATATTGTGACAATACAAGTGCTATCAACATTTCAGAAAATCTTGTTAATCACTCAAGAACAAAGCATATCGATGTGAGACATCATTTATTGAGAGACAATGTGGCAAAAGGGAAGATTAAGCTGATTTTTGTGCCTACAGAGTATCAGCTAGCTGATATCTTTACAAAGCCATTGGCAGAAGAGAGATTTTCTATTATTAGGAGGGAACTTGGCATGTGTAACATCTAGTCAGCAAGCTGACACCATGTTTTTCTAAATCTCAGCTTACTGATTGAATAGATGCAGATATGATTTTATTGATTTTACTAATTTCAGTTGTTATGTGTTCCGTGTTAAGTTTGGTAACACTCCACTTACTTGTTTACCGTTCATATCGATTCAGTTTCCTAAATATCTTAATAACTTGGTTTTTTTTTAAAAAAAATCTTAACTATGCGTTGGTAATTGTTTTATCTTGTTAATTCGGTAATTATCTGTTTAACGTGTTTTAAGGAGTTAAAATTTAAAATGGTTACTGTGTTAAGGGGGAGGGTTTTATCTTTTATTTCTCCAAATAATACCCCTTTTAAATCAGTAAAAATAGGAATTGTGGAGTCTATTCACTCCAGACTTTTCAAGTGCCTATATTCTCGCCCAAAGATCAGTTCAAAGATTTTAGGGTTTTGCTTTAACAGATACACTATCTCTCTTTGTATATCAATCTCATTCATTAAAGTCATGAGGAAAACTCGCAAGATGAAGGCCGCATCTGCAAGCTCTGCCAAAGAGAACAAACTTAAGCGTAAGTTGATCGATGAGGATGATGATACTCTGTTAAATCCGGTGTTCTTGGATAGTGAAGAAGAGGGATCAGGGTTTGTTCGTTCTGAAGACCGTGAGGGTTCAGAGGCTAAGCGTGTGAAGAGATGTTTAAGATTCAATTCTGAGAAGTTGGAGTCAAGGTTCAAAACCCTAGACCTGTCAAGTCGAAAGATTATCTATGGTCGTCCTATTTCTGGTAAGGCTTTCGTGACTTGTGGTTCTATTAAACTCTTTACAGAGTTAGGGTTTGAGTCATTTATTATGGATTTACCAAAAGAATGCTATCCTGAGTATGTACAAGAATTCTATGCAAATTTGACAACTGATAAATTTGGAAATTATGTTTCGTATGTGCAAGAAAAGAAAATAACATTGAATGTTCCTATTTTGAACTCCATTTTACGAATTGAAGATCCATCTAAAGTGTCTGTGTTTTCAAAGAAGGGTCCAGTTGTTTTGGATGATTTGTCTGCGTTAGATCAATTGAGAGTCAATCGTGGTATATCTGGTTTGATGGAATTCTGCTGTCCTACAACATCATCTATGACACCTATGGCACATCTCTTGTTTAAGATCTTTATTGCTAATATTTGTCCTAGGGTTAGTAGTCGGTCAAATTTTAGTTGTCAAGATTTGGTGGTTGTAGCTATGTTTCTGACTGGCAGAAAATTTGATTTGTCTGATTTAGTGTTGAAAAACATGATGAATGTGTTTGAAGGTAATCAGTCTATAGGATTACCTTATGGTTGTTTGTTAACCAGAATTTTTGACTGGTATGGAGTTGATTTGAAGGAGTCTGATAAGGTTGTTGTTAAGGAATTTTTGGATTTTAAGAATCTGGCCCAGTCTCATTTGAAAATTGGGAAAGATGGGACTCTAGTTCAGGTGGAAGTTCCTACTCCTGTTACTATTACTGGTGATCAATCTAGTGGTGTTCATGATAAGTTTGAAGGATTGACAAAAGAATTAAAGGATGATCATACTAACATGAGTGTAGACATTGCTCATTTGACTCAGAAGATTGAGGTGTTAAGTGATGAGATTAAGTTTCTAAGGGAGTTTGTGGTAAGTAAGTTACTTGCAAACTATAAGAAGGAGTTGGATACTGCAGCTGGTGGTGAATTTTCTGAGGGAAATTTAGCTGGTTTAGCAAAGGCAACTGTGGAGTCTGCTGAACAGACAGGAAAGAAGTTGCAGACTGCATGTTCTACAAGTCTAGATGCAAAGAATGAGGATGTTCATGCAGAGGAGTTGAACTTTGCTGACAATGATGAAGATGTGACAACAGATGAACCATAATTTTCTCTTTTTAATGATTAAAGGGGGAGAAATTTGGAGATTTAAAGGGTCTGGGTAGTTTTTATTTTTTTCATTCAAGCATGTTAGACTTGGTACTTATTTTTATGTTGGTGTTTGGATTTGTTGGTTTTTGTTGATATTGTTTCTGGTTTACATGCTTTGGTGCATGTTATTAATTATTATGCTATGAATGTTTTGGGCTTAAATTATCTATCTGTTAAATTTTAGTATGATATAGTATTTTATGCAATTTTATATCTGTGTTTACAGGATTGCAGGAATTTAGGGGGAGTATTTTATTCTCCTAAATTATTTGGTGTTAATCATCAAAAAGGGAGAGATTGAAACCCTTTAGATTTTGATGATCACACTGTTAGCAAGCTAAAAGCTTGTATATGATATAAAATAGCAAGCTGTTATACAAGTACTAACATGGTTTTGCAGGTATTAGCTTACTGATATATTTTATCAGTATAAAATTGGTTAAGTACTTTGACAGCAAGCTGAAAGCAGGAAAACAGAGCGTTTCAGCAAGCTGACAGAATGTTAATAGGTTGTATCAGCGAGCTGGCACTGGGAACACAGAAGCTGTTTGGATAAGCAATGAAGTCTGAATTTCATGGAGAATTTGTAGGATCTTACTTGTATGAGTTTATCTAACATATATATGGTTATATATTATATTAGAGCTCAGTTTTATATTATCCAAATATATTATTCAAATTAGTTTTCCTATTTAATAGGAGTTGGGTTTTGACTAAAATTTATCTTTTATCTAACCAACTCTTATCTAATATTTAAACTTATATTGAGGCTGTTTTCAAACGTATATCTTATCTTCTATGACCTCAATATTCATAGTTTGAATATCACAATTTGAATTAGCCTAATCAAGTTGAACTTTGTAATTCCAACGTTAGTTTGAGTTTGTTAATTCGAATAGTGTATTCATATAAATACATGTGTGTGTATTGCTTATTAAAGGGAACCAAATGAAGACATACTGATTTTGGAAAACATATACACACGTCTTCTCAAACTCAAATCGTTCTTAGATAATATTTTGAGCTCTAGTATTTTATATACTCTTATATATACGTGAGAGAGCTTATAGTTTGAGTTGTATCTTTATTCACTTGTATTGTTCAAGGTGTAATTGTTTGTGGCTGGATATTGAGCTTGTGAAACAGGGTTCGGGAACTAGAGAGCTAGAGAAGGCTGTACTACGGTAGTATAGTGCTTAGAGAGTTCAAAAGAACAGGGGTTTCAGCAAGCTAGTATCAGTTGCAAGGGAATATGGGAGGAATATTCTTGTAATCTTGTAATCGGTTGTTCATTGATTAATAATATTCTCTCTTACCAGTTGGTAGGGGACCAAGACGTAGACCATAGGGGATTAGGGGTCGAACCTGGCTAAAAGATTTGGTGTTATTTAATTTTTCTGTACTGCATTGCATATAGCAGCTAGCTGACAGTGTCTATTAATTCAACTTAGTTAGCTGACAGGTTTAATAACTCGGTAAAATTAAAATCGGTCATTGTTAGCCATAACACTTATTCACCCCCGTCTAGGTGTGCATTTTCATTGTGCGTAAATTAAACGTGTTTGGTTATGGCCCCATCATATGTGATATTTCCAAGCTAATGGAATTTTCAAGGTCAATCTATGGTGGTTTCAAATACTACACTATTACATGTCTTTATCTTCTTCATTGCTCCATCATCTTGATTGCCTCTTAGCTTCATTGCTTCCAAGTCTCCATTGAAAAATAACATTGAATAATAAATAAATCTATTCTAATGAAATTACAAGAAAAACTCGAGTTACATTCGAGATTAACAATTACAATGAATAAACTACATGCAAGTCGTATTTAGAAACCAAAACCATAAAACAAAACCACTATCCTATGGGTCTTTAGGTCATAACCATCCACATGCTATCACATAACACATGTAATATATCTCAGATTATATAAACATGTCATATAATCATATATAACAAATTTCGAAATTTCAGAAAATCAAATAAATTTTAGAAAATAAATAAATCACCGTTTTGGGGCCTGTAACGACATTGAATGGCTTACAGACGCCAAGCTGATTATGTCAATATTGCTCAATGACACGATTCCAGTCAGAAAACACATATCGTTTGCGAAAATCGGACACTGGACACATATTTCAGAAAATCTACAGAAGCCGTTTCAGAATTCGTATCGAATACGTTTCCCATAACAAGAACAAACATGTATCATATACATACAGCAATACAAATAATCATCCCATGATTATAGACATGAATATCATATATTCAAAATCATATAAAACATATATATCAACATATAGCCATGACATATCATATATATGTTTACATATATCAAAAAACTGTTAAACACATAACCAAATCATCCCATTATACACGTAGCACTGATGCCATTGATAGGTTTTGGGCATGAAAATGCAACAAAAGTAACGTAAAAAAAATTGAAACTCAATCGTAGGATCCATGTATAACATTGGATGATTATCGTGAATGAAGTCTGTACCTTAGAAGCTTTACGAATTGTTGTTCAATGGGAGGTACTTGCTTAATGAATCACAGCAGCCCCTTCTTCAGGAACTACTTTCTAATGTTATCCACACGAACGTCGATTCGTCTAACGATCAGCGGAGATGGTACTAGCCAAGAACAACCCCGATTTATCACTTCTTTCTCTCTCACTTGCTAGCCTCTCTCTTGTGGAGAGCTGCTAGGGTTTTTTCTGATAAAAACGAGATGTCAAGTCTTACGCTCCTAAACACATCCTTATTTATTTATATGAGCTTGAGATAATTGGGTCAAATCCTAGTCCATGAGGTCTCTTTAAAAAAACTCATTCTGATTTTTGGGTTATTATTAAATTCGAATTATAATATAATTAATCAAGTCTCACTTAATTAATTCAATAATTAAATTCGAAATAATAATAAAATATTTAAATTCGTAATTTAAATAAAGCTTCGTTTAGACGTTCTTTGTGTGTGACCCTTTAGGTTATTATTACGTTAGCAATAATTTTATTTTCTAATAATAAAATTATAAACAATGAGCGGCATCTAATAATACATCATTGTTACCCAAGTAAGAATAATAATTGGTGATTCAATTAAATCTTTCGTGAATAATGTTGAATGTAATATAATCCCTTTAACCTTATATTATAGATCAAACTCGATGCATGTATTGTGTCATCATCTTCAACGTTTAACCTTGGTTTTCTTGATCAATGAGTAGACTATTAACCAAATCAATATTTGAGCACGGCCATGCATTTCATAGTCTCACTCAATCAAGATGCCAATAATATTACTCCTAAAATCGGAGGATTAAATCATATATCTATCATTCATATTCCTCATACGATTCATAGCATACTCAATGTTCACATTTATCATTACCCGGTTAAAGGTAACTTTAAGTATAATCAAAGTATATTAATTCTCGTATACAAATATAATGATTTCAAATCAGAAGATCATTACATTATTATCACAATGAGAATTCCTTATGACACTTATTAACATGTATAATATCATGGTGGGTCTTTCCAGTGTTCTTGACTTTAGTGATGCACTTATGTTCTTGACTTTAGTATCACTATACCTATGACCAATGAGATGCGGTCATCTGTCAACAAATATACTAGTCTTATTGCATTATTATTGTCCTTAAATAATAATACTCGATTAGGGAATTTTAGGAATAAAATAATATTAATATAATCTCATTTTTAAGTCATATACTTAAAGGTATATAATGCGTATTAATATTTCAAGGACATTTATTATGCTTTCAATTTATAACGCAGTAAATAAAGACATAATAAATATTAATTAAATAATCAAATAAAACATAATCCTCAATTATTTTCAATAAAACATAAAAATATTGTTTCTAGGACACCAATACTAACAGATTAGTCGGCTTAAGACTTGCTTTTTTAGAGTAACAGTATTTCTATTACTTAAAGAGATTAAGTAAAACATGAGAAATAAATCAAGGAGAGCTCGGTACAACTCCTATGACCGAGCAAAACTGAAATCGAAAAACCGAACCAAATAGTTGAATTTCAGTTGGTTCGGTTTGGTTTTTCTCAGTTTCGGTTCAGTTTATATTTCAAGAACTGAAATTAACTTTGGTTCAGTTCGGTTATTTGTTGAAAAACTTCGATTTACCCTGAAATCGACTGAACTAATTTGTTACTCTATAATATATAATTAATAATATATATGATATATCATTTATAGTATATTATTATAAGCAAAATTTTGGTTGGTTGATAAGACTTTCCAAAAAATTGTAAACACTTTTCAAAAATATTAAAAATATATAATTTATGAAAGGCAGAGTGTTTAAACTTGTAACACTATAATTTATGTAACTCAATTAAAGAAAAGATACTTAACCCGAAGACAATCAAGAACGAGAAGTCACAAAGAAATCAATACAAATGAAGACAAAGTAATTGATACAATTCAACATGTTAAATATGATCAAACAAAGAAGAAATCATTGGAAGAAGTTCAAGTCAAAGTTGTTCATGCCCCAGTGATTTGTAACTCAAAGAATCAAGATCATAACTATCAGTATCAATAAGACTAATTGATTTCAAGTGAAAAAGAAGGAAAGCAATTGTTGGAAAGCCACATTTCTAATTGAACATGGTAATCTATTCAGAAGCAAGAAACCTATCAAGACTAGTCACTTATGAACCAGACCAGTGCATCAAGTGTCAGGACATTGGTAGCAAGTTCATGTCAGTAGTAGAGATCCAAGTTCAAGAGCTTGTTGAAGAAAATAGAAGACATAAAGAAATCACAAGTTCAAGATGTTGCATTGAAGTTTCAAGTTGAAGCCCAGAATTTCTCTAAGTACTTACAAGGGAACCTATGTAGAAATTCCTATCTAGAAATTCTGGATAAATTTCTACTTAGAGCCAAGTAGAAATTCTCGAGTTGGAAATATTTTCTAAGTACTCAACTCAGGAAGCTATCTCGAATTTCCTATGTCGAAATTCCTAAGTCGAATTTCCTATGTAGAAATTCTGGAGGTGAAAATATTTTCTAAGTACTCAGGAAGAAGGCTATCTCGAATTTTCTATGTAGAAATTCCTAAGTAGAAATTCCTATGTAGAAATTCTACTTAGAATTCGAGATAGAGCCAAGTAGAATTTCCTATGTAGAAATTCTACATAGAGGACAGTTTCAACATGACACATGGCATCATCCTGGTGGCAGATTTCCAAGCTTTCAAGACAAGATAAGATTCACGTGGACAACATTGGGCCACTCATATCTTATCTTTTGAAGACTACAAGTCATAGATTACAAAGTAGTATAAATAGAAGTACTTGTGTAACTTGTAAAAGTGTGAGAGCAATATTCGAGAGAAACACTTGTAATAAAGAGAGAGTATATTCACAGAGCTTAGTATCATTTACTACCCTCTTTACTTCTGTTGTACTATTGTAATGAATGTTGTAGCAACCCTTTCAAGTTATATATAAGACATATATTCCTTGAATCATTGTGTTCATTTATTACATAGTATTTATTGCTTCATTGATTCGAAAAGTTGTATTCACCCCCCCTCTACAACACATTTGGACCTAACAATTGGTATCAGAGCTTAATGTTTGACAAACAAAACATAGATCCTTGTGTTTGGTAGAAGATTAATGAGTTTTCTCTTCCAGATCTAATTTTCGAGTTTGTCTTGAAAAGTGTGCCTTAATTTTTTTTCGGTGAAAACTCATCCCAAAAATTATTTAAATACTCCAGGTGTGATTATTTAGCTTGGGTGGATTTTAGATAATTTTTGTGATTTAATCTGGGTACTTTGGTTTGTGGTGTTCTTCACATGTTCATCACTGTTCTTGGTAAAGAAGACAAAACCAGCAACTTTAGATCTCCTTTTCAAAAAGGCAAAAAGTGAAAAAGGTGTTATTGGCTTTTGATTGGACAATTTACTCACATAAAAAGAATTGTCAGAAGACTCTGTACCTTTCACGTGGGTGTTTGGTAAAGTTAGGTGAGATAAGTCATAAAAGTCAAAAAGTGTGAAAGTGACCTGCAGCAATTTTTTTTCCAAGGCAAAAGTTCTACATAGAATATCTACTACAGAATTTCTACTTAGAAATTTCGACTTGACAGAACTTCGACTTGGTGAAATTTCGACTTGGCAAAAGTTCCACATAGAAATTTCGACTTAGCCTAGTCTTGTGTACTTAAGTTTTTTTGTGACCAGTTTTTGAACTTTGATTTATTTTGAGATAATTCAATTTTCTTTTAATTACTACTCAAGTAATAAGAAAAGTTTATTATCTCTACTTTAAATCTATATTAAGATGGCACCTAAAAATCAATTCAAAATTCCAATGTTCGACCGAGATCACTATGAAGAATGGGTGTTGAGAATGAAATTATACCTTGAGTCCATTAACCCTGAATACTTGGAAGTCCTTGACAAAGGTAAATTTGTTCCAATGGTGGTTGTTCCTGAGCATATGGAAGGAGATGTGGTTGTACCACAGCGGTCTGAGCCTAAAAAGGCAGCGGACTTTTCAGATGCCGATAAGGAGCAGATAGCCTTTGATACATCCGTTCGACAAACATTGGTGGAATCCCTCGATCACGAAATGTTTAATGTAGTTAAAGGACTAACTACAGCCAAGAAGATCTGGGATAAGATAGAGGTCGTCATGGAAGGTACAGCTGAGGTTAGAAGTAACAAGACACTCATACTCAAGATGGAGTATGACACTTTCAGGATAAGAAAAGGAGAAAGCATAACAGATGTCTATCTAAGATTCAGTCAGTTGGTGTTAGATTTGAATCTGAGAGGTATAACTCTCCCCATGGTTGAAGTCAACACGAGATATCTAAGGAACCAGCCAAAAAGCATTGAACATAGAGTCTACGCTGTAAGAGAAACCAGAGATTTGCATATAACTTCTCTGGAAGAGTATTATGGAATTCTAAAGACCTATGAGCTGGAGACCCTTCAAGATCAAGCATGGGACAATGATTCAAGAGGAAAAGAAGTGGCATCAGGATTGGTTGCTGATGAGGAAGAGTCTAAGAAGGCAATGGTTGCAGAAAAACCTAGATCATCACCTGCATCTCATCAAGTTGATAATGATGATGAATGCACCTCAAATAGTGATGATGACTACTTCACCCAAGAAGAGCTGGACAACATGGATGATAGTGTCGTGGCATACATGGCGAGGAAGTTCAGCAATATCAGATTCAAAAAGAGTAACCGACCACAGAGAAAATCTTCATCTTTCTATCGGGTTACAAGGGGTGGTGGTAGTTCTTCAGGTTACAAAGGAAAAGGCAAGAGTTCTAGCTACAAATCTCCTTTGGATTTCAAAATGAAGTTCAAATGCTATAACTGTGGTGAAGCTGGACATTTTGCTACGGACTGCAAGAAGCCGAAACAGACTTATCCAAAAGAAAGTTATGAAGCCCTCAAAAGCAAGTATGAAGCCCTGGTGAAGGAAAGACATGGAAAAAGAGCTTTAGTTGTAACAGAAGGTAGAGCTTGGGATGATTCAGACGAGGAAGAAGTTATTCATGCAAACTTTGCCCTCATGGCTGAGACATCAGAGGAACCAGAGGGCATTAAGCGAAAAAGGAATAAAGTTATATGGGTGCTAGACAGTGGAGCATCGAGGCATATGACAGGAAACAAGTCCCTGCTTACAGAGTTGGTTATGAAGGCTGGCCCTTATGTTACCTTTGGAGATGACAGCATTGGTGTGACAAAGGGATATGGCAAACTGAAATCTGGTAATGTCGTCATTGAAGATGTTTCCTATGTTGAGGGACTAAAACACAATCTGTTGAGTATCAGTCAATTTTGTGACAAAGGATATGAAGTTATATTCAACAAGAGAGGTGTATCAATCACTCACATTAAGGAAGGATCGTTGGCTTTGAGAGGAGTTCGAAAGGCAGATCTTTTTGTTGCTGATATGGATTCGGCAAACCAGAATGAAGTGACCTGTTTCTATAGCAAAGCGTCAGATGATGAAAGCTGGCTATGGCATAAGAAGCTGTCTCACTTGAACTTCAAAACGATGAATGCTCTCGCAAGGCGAGAACTGGTGAAAGATCTACCTCAAATGGAGTTTGCTCCTAAAGGACTCTGTGAAGCCTGTGAAATGGGAAAGTCAAAGCGAGCATCGCACAAGAGTAAAGAAATTTCTAGTGTCACTGAGCCTCTGCAACTCCTTCATATGGATTTATTTGGCCCAGTGAATGTCCTATCATTGTCTAGGAAAAGATATGCTTTGGTAATCGTGGATGACTTCTCCAAATATACATGGGTATTGTTTGTAATGACAAAAGACGAAGTACCTTTCCAAATCATTGATCACATCACTGAGATTGAGAATGTATCAACACTCACTGTGAAGACGATAAGATCAGACAACGGCACAGAATTTAAAAATGCAATACTGAATGACTTCTGTGTCTCTAAAGGAATACGTCATCAGTACTCAGCCCCGAGAACTCCACAACAGAATGGAGTAGTTGAAAGGAAGAATAGAACATTGGTCGAAGCAGCGAGAACTTTGTTGTATGAATCGAAACTTCCTCTATACTTTTGGGCCGAGGCAGTGAGTACAGTGTGTTACACTCAGAATAGAACCTTGATCATAAAAGATAAAGAAAAGACACCATGTGAACTAATGAATAACAGAAGACCAACAATCAAATACTTTCATGTCTTTGGAGCTAAATGCTATGTACTTATAGATAATGAAAATCTAGGCAAATTTGAAGCAAAAGCGCGTGAAGGGATATTTGTTGGTTATTCTACAAATACGGTGGCAGCTTATCGGGTATTCTTAGTGAATGAACGGAAAGTGATTGAAAGCTACAATGTCAGATTCGACGATACCAAACTCCCATCCATTTCTAAAGATAATAGTGAACCTGAGTCCCTAAAATTTCATAATCTGGACTTGGATGAAATTGAGGAAGAACCTGAGTTGGTTGTTACTTCAAATATACCAAGTGATCGTGAAGTTATGCCTGAGTCTATTGGACAATCGAATTCTACGAGATCAGAAGAAACTTCTTCCGCACGTTCTGGCAACAACTCAGGGGGAGTAAATAGCAGCTCAAGAACAGGTGATCAAGACTCGAGGAGAAATGACACTAGTTCTGTAGGAGCTGGTACTAACTCAGGGGGAGTTAGTAGAAACAACACAAGTAGTCAGCACAACAATTCAGAAAGTCAAGCTGAATCCTCAAGACAATTACCAAGAGAACGGGTATGGAGTAGAGACCATCCGTTTGAATTAATTATTGGTGATCCAGATGCTGGTGTGACTACTAGAAGATCTACAAGAGCTGACATGGCAAATATCTGTTTGTACTCTGGGTTCTTGTCCAAACTAGAACCTAAAGAAATAGAAGAAGCTCTTGGTGATGCTGATTGGGTGATTGCAATGCAAGAGGAGCTCAATCAGTTTGAAAGGCAGAAAGTTTGGAAGCTGGTACCCCGACCAAAGAACAGATCAGTAATTGGAACTAAGTGGGTATACAGAAATAAACTAGACGAAAACGGACTTGTAACACGAAACAAGGCTCGTTTGGTAGCAAAAGGTTACTCTCAACGAGAGGGAATTGATTATGATGAAACCTACACTCCAGTTGCAAGACTTGAGGCAGTCAGGATGTTCTTGGCCTTTTCAGCACACAAGAATTTCAAGGTTTTTCAGATGGATGTGAAAAGTGCCTTCCTGAATGGAGAGCTAGAAGAAGAAGTGTATCTGGAACAGCCACCTGGCTTCATTGATCCAGAACTTGAAGATTTTGTGTTTCTTCTCTTCAAAGCTGTCTATGGCCTCAAGCAATCCCCAAGACGATGGTATGAAACCCTATCCTTGTTCTTAATTGAAAATGGTTTTATTAGGGGAGTAATTGATAAAACATTGTTCTACAAAAATGTAAAGGGTGATTTGATACTTGTTCAAGTGTATGTGGACGATATTATTTTTGGGTCATCTAATGAGCGCTTGTGCGAGAAATTTGCCAAGTTAATGCAGGATAAATATGAGATGAGCATGATGGGGGAGCTGTCTTTCTTCCTTGGATTACAGATCAGTCAAAGAAAAGAAGGAATCTTTATCTGTCAATCTAAGTACATCAAAGATTTACTCAAGAAGTACAATCTTGAAGATGCATCAGCAGCTAAAACTCCCATGCCAACAGCCACGAAGCTTGATGAAGACAAATCAGGTAAACCAGTTGACATCACAAGCTATCGAGGTATGATTGGCTCACTTCTCTATTTAACTGCAAGTAGACCCGATATCATGTTCGCAACGTGTTTGTGTGCAAGGTTCCAAGTGGATCCTAGAGAGTCACATCTCATAGCTGTCAAACGAATCTTTAAGTATCTCAAGGGAACACCAAATCTAGGGATTTGGTACCCAAGAGATACAGGTTTTAATCTAATAGGCTATTCGGATTCAGACTATGCAGGTTGCAGGATCGATAGGAAAAGCACATCTGGTGCTTGTCAATTCCTAGGCAGAAGATTGGTGTCCTGGCAAAGTAAAAAGCAACATACAGTATCTACTTCTACTGCTGAAGCTGAGTACATTGCTGCTGGAAGCTGTGTAGCTCAAATACTGTGGATGAGGAACCAATTGAAAGATTATGGCATGGAACATACAAAGATTCCAATCATGTGTGACAACACTAGTGCCATTGCCATGACCAACAATCCTGTAGATCACTCCAGAACCAAGCACATAGACATCAGGTATCATTTCATCAGAGAACATGTCGAGGAGGGGACTGTGGAGTTACATTTTGTACCCACAATGCAACAAATTGCAGATATATTCACCAAGCCTCTTGATGAAGTAACATTCAATAGGTTGGTTGGTGAATTGGGGATGCTTAACACAAGTTAGTAAATCCTCCTATCTGTAACATCCAAGTTTTGATCATTTACATATGTTTGTTTTTCTTATTAAATGCCTAGTGGAAAACATATGTAAATAATCTTTAAAATTGCACAAAATATCACTTCTGCATGCCATTTAATCATTTTGAACTTAGACTTTAAGATGTTTAATTAATGATTATTATATGGTGTATGTTGTGTTATTTTTCATAAATTCACTGTGCATTAATTGAAATTATTGATCAAAACTTTGAATTTATGCTCATAAATTGCATGAACATAGGGGGAGTTAAATTCATGGATCTCTAAATTTATCATGATTTTAAATGAATTTTTCTATGATTTTCATGTAATTTTTATATAATTTAAAGCCTTAGAATTGTCAAGGAATGTCTCTTTTAATGGTTTTTATTAAAAATCCTTGAATTGGTATTTATTTTAATTTGGCAAAATTTAATTATTGATTTTCCAGAAAAATTGCCAAATTTTACTAAGTACCTTCAAAATTTCGAGATAGAGTCTATCTCGAAACTCATCTCGAAATTCGGCTTGAATTTCGACTTTGAGCTTCCAGTAATGAAGTTTTGAAAATTCTAAGTCTGGTAAATTTTTCGACTTAGTGTCTATCTCGAACCTTATCTCGAAATTCGACTTATAGTTCGAGATAGAGTTCCAGGTGTAAGAGATTTGAATTTTCTAAGTCTGGGAAAATATTCGACTTAGGGTCTATCTCGAAATTCATCTCGAAATTCGACTTGAAGTTCGACTTAGGGTCTATCTCGAAATTCATCTCGAAATTCGACTTGAAGTTCGACTTAGGGTCTATCTCGAAATTCATCTCGAAATTCGACTTGAAGTTCGACTTAGGGTCTATCTCGAAATTCATCTCGAAATTCGACTTGAATTTCGACTTAGGGTCTATCTCGAAATTCAACTCGAAATTCGACTTGAAGTTCGACTTAGAGTCTATCTCGAAACTTATCTCGAATTTCGACTTGAAGTTCGAGATGGGTCTTTCCTGAGAGGTTTAATGCTGTTTAAAATTGTTCAAGTGAATTTAATTCGAGTTAGCCTCTATGTCGAAACTTATCTCGAATTTCGACTTGATGTTCGAGATAGAGTTCGACATAGAAGTTCGACTTAGAAGTTCGACATAGAGTTCGACTTAGATTACCCTGTGAGTACTTAAGTTTTTTTTCATTTTCACAGGGATATTTTTGTCATTTCACTCTATTGCCTATATATACAAAATTAACCCGATTTTACTTTCACTTTTACCCTATTGTTTTAAAACCTAATTTTTACAGCAGCCCTCCCTCCCACCCACGACTGTTCATAGTTGTGGTTGAATCTCTTACATATAACGAACTACTGTCCATTTTGTTTCTTGATTTTACTATCTGCATCGCGTTTAACCGATTAGATTGTGCGTAGTTTTGTGTTTCACATCGTAACTGTTCATCTTCACAGATACATACACACACACGATTTACACACACTTCTCACATAAATATTATTACTGCGGATTTTGTTTTCACAGTAGCTTCTTACTGATTCTTGTTTAATTCCGTAGTTTAATTTTCAGTACAACATCTTAGTTGTTTTCTAATTAAAAGGGATTAACACGATTTTTTATAAACAAAAACAAAATGACTCACCAATTTTCTCTTGCCAAACATAATTATTATAATATTCCGACTGAAATTGGTGATCAACTCCCGCGTTTCAAGTTTTGGGTACGATATCTTAATTTGTACTCCAAAGCTAGCACTGCTTTTACTGCAAAACCTACACTGGTCCATGATGCTTTGCAGCAGTTATGGACTAGTGCAGTACCTTTTGGGAGTAAATCGACCCCCTACGGTTTTACTTTTACCTTGGAGGGTCAAAATTTTGAGGTTACAGAGGCTATTTTTAATACAGTTCTTGGTTTTCCAGTCAAGGATTCTTATGACCCTGAACCTACAGCGGCTGAGCGCCAGAATTTTTTTGAAGCAATTGGATGTTATCCTCCCCCTGGACGTCTATCCACTTCAAATATTCAAAAACAATTTTTTCATGTGGAATGGAATTACTTTTTCGAGGCCATTACTAGATGCTTTCGGGCACGAGAAAGAGATTTTCATCAAATTTCCATTCCCATGCAAATTTTTGGTGTTTCCCTAGCCCAGGAACTAAATATTAATTATGGCAGGCTTGTTCTTTCAGAATTAGTGGCTACAATGGGATCACCTGAAACCAGAGACATTTCACACAATGATATTGTCTGCTGGTATCCTCGTTTCTTGCAAATGCTAATCAATCATCTCGTGCCTTCAAATGCTTTATCACTTAGGCAGGCATTTGTTCGAAGTCCCACCTCTGCACCTTTAGGCATGGGCACTAAGTCACTAACAACTATTGCTAACCAGGATAAACATCAGGGTAAACCTATGTCTATTCCTGAGAACATTCAAGTGTGGCTCTCTTATGATGCAGGTGTAACTACTCTCGCGGGAACTTCACAAATCTCATCACATGCTCAGAATCCATCTGCCCACAATGAAGCATTTCAAGGGATTCCTGATGAGCATATTGATGACGAACAAGATGAGAGCCAATCTCTCAGTCACTTCACAGCCAGGCAAAGGGAACAGCAACCGTCTCCTAAGACAACACATGCTGCTTCTGATTCCTCTGTTGGCCAAGGTAATGAAGGAGGTACATTCTTAGAACCTAACACTCCTTCCTCCTCTGATTCTGATTCCGTGGCCCAAGATTCTGCTAACCCGCAGGATCTATCCCAGGGTGATAGCCATATTTCTGCGTCTGCTTCTTTAACTTCTTCTCTATCACCCCTGTTAACGGGAGTTAAAAGGCCGGCACCTTTAGACTTAGGTGAGAGTACTGATGAGAGTGACCCTGAAGTGCAGCCAGTTTTAAGGAAGCGAGCCAAATTTTCACAAGCTGCTACTTCAAAAGCCCAGTCCATCCCTAGCGTGTCTATCACAACCACTCCACCTCACGAGAGTGGTTCTCCCCTTGCACAGTCAACACCTAGGATGGTTGCTGAGGATTCAGTGTCTTCTGAAGAGCCTGTTCCTTCAGTTAGGCCGGAAGTTTTACGAGCTTCGAAAGTACCTTCACCGGTACGTCCTGATGCTGCAGAGAGGATCGGTTCTACTGTTGTACTTGAACACTCTGCAGCCTCTCAGCCTGAGATTCCACCTCAGGACAAAACAGGCAACATTGATCCCATAACTGTTCCTCATTTTTCTTATCCAGTTTCTGCAGGTACTGCTTTGAATCTGAGTGCTATTATTGAAGACATACACGAGCGTGAGACAGGGAGTGAGTGTGAGCGTTTAGGGAGTGAGGGACCTTCATTTTTAAGGCCCGAAACTGAGCGTCAAACACAAACAGAACGATTCTTAGAGCGAGAAAACCTAAGCCAAACACCGTCCCTGGTTCTTCAAAATCTTGAAACACGTATGTCAACGGTGGAAAATCATATACAGCAGTTTGGGCAGTCTATGGGGCAGTTAGGGCTTAATGTTGGAGATCACAAGCGGGCTCTTGATGACTACGCAGCACGAATGGCAGGTCAAGCTGAAGCTTTAAAAGATATGACGGACAAAGTCAATGACCTGGGCCATGCTGGTGGTGTCTTGGGCAGCACTCTGTATGAAAGAATGGGGAGTGTGGAGAGCGTTCTGCATACACTGGCAACAGAAGTCAGTCGTATGATGTATGCAGTTCGGCACTTAGTTCCCCCGGAGTGCTTCGATGACCATTTCAATCAACCTCCCCCGGATGCTGATGGTGCAGGTGGTGCTGCTGGACCGACTTCTGGACCTTCTGGTTTTGGTTCAAGTGCTGGTGGATCGGGTGCACAAGGTGATGCTCCGGATAACTCACCTAAGGGGGAGAAAGGAGGTAATGAGACGACACAACAGTCACCCCGTGCTGAAGAAGAGATTGATCCGATGGTGACTGATGAGGAGGCTCAGAGGAAGCGAAAGGGTAAAGCAGTGATGGTTGAACAAGAAGAGCCATTCACTGACTTTGGTGATCAACAGGAACACGTGCAAGTTGATTCAGATTCTGATATGGAAGACGTACCTCTAGCACATGCAATTAAGAGATCTTTGGAGGAACAAGGTGGAGGTGCTGGGGCGTCTGCTGAAGAGATTCCTGTTGATGAGGAGACCCTGAAAGCTCAGCAGTTAGCTCTGGAACAAGCTCAATTTTTCAAAATGAAGATGATGCAAGATAAAGCTGTTTTTCTTGAGAAGCAAGTGGAGCTCAAGGAAAAACAGTATGATCATGAGCTTGCCAGACTAGCTGACCCTCAAGTTGATCTGGACAAAAGGAGGATTGGACAGAAATGGGACGATGCACGAAAGATACTGATGGGGTCGTGTGCACATGGAGTTCATAATAAGGAGGCAGATGACTTGTTCTTCAACTTAAACATGAAGAATCCGATGACGATGGACTATATAAATGCTTTGAAGAGAATGATTTCTAAAGTCCGGGTTGGATACAAATCGGTGGATAATGAATGGCAAGTTATTTTGTCTTTAATTGATGGAGCCCCGATGTCTTTTATGTATGTTGATGATCAGTTTATGTCGAGAAGATCTGCGTCGGAGTTGTTCTTGCTAGCAACTAAAATTCAATATTCTCAAGCTGAGGAGCTAAGCATTCTGTATAGAGATCAGTTAATGCAGTTAGCAGAGGACAAGGGACCAGAATTCTCAGCCAATCCAGACGTTGTCAGAATGGTTGTTGATGGAAAGATGAAGAGGGTTAGCATGGAAGAAAATGACTTGATGGCTCTATCGGTGGAATCCCTTAAAGCTGTTTGCAGACAAATGATGGGTAAGGGATTCACCTCGGATATTAAAGAAAAATCAGTGGAGTTCATTGAGAAGATAATCTTCCAGAAGAGCAGTGAAATATGGAAGTGCGATGTCATTGCTCCAAATCCTCTTGATAACGTGAAGATTGAGCCAGAGCTAATGCAAAGAAAATGGGATATTCTACAAGCTGTGAAAAGCGTAGATGAAGCTTTGACTCTTCCTTCAGGACCCCTGGAACAAGGAGAGATAAGGGAGGCAGTTGGTGTTCCAGGAAGAGAAAGTGTATACTGGATTCATTCTTACACAGATGATACAGCTGATGCTTTGGTGTTCATTGATGCAGACCAGAATCAAACCTTCTTGCATATGAGTAGGAAATGGCTGCTACAGACTCAAGATGCTGCATTTCTAGACAAAGTCAGAGATGAATTCAAATTTGGAGATGTAGAGGATAGGTTTGCAGATGAAAAGCAGAGACTGTTAAAGTACTTGTCTGAGGTAGTAAAGGAGAAAAGGAGAATGGAGTCAGATGCGGCTAGTAGGTTCAATACCAACCGTGTCAAGGGCTACCCTAAAATGATATACTGTCAGTTCAAAGCTGATAAAGCTCATTGGAAGCCTCAGCTCATCATGAAAAACTTTGAGGACATTCCGAAGATCAGAACTACCCAGGAAGTTGATAAACTAAGAAGGCTTTTCAGGCATCCATATCCAGAACCCAAGAATCCTCTGGAAATGGAAGCAGTAAGTTTGCTGAATGCGAGATGGGCACAACTACACGATCCAGTATACAAAAGAGAACAGCAAAGGAAAGAAAGGCGCAGAAAACAAGAAGAAGATAAGCGCAGTGCTGTTAAGGAAGTTAGGAAGGGGAAACGGAATTAGAGTTAAAGTTCAAAGGGATGTGAACTTGAAGTTGGAAAAACTTCATATCTTTTGGTTGCTCTAACTCACTTGAGGAAAATTCACCTGACCACGGTATGCGAGATAGGCTAATTCACCATACTGTAACCGTGAATCAGAGTGGATCCAATAAGGTGATATGAGTTGGACTGAAAGGTATGAAATAATCCAGGTGATAGAGATCATCTCAATGGTCTTTAATTCGAGGTTCGAATTTTCTTTCTAGCTTATATTTATTTTCTAAAGTTCTTTGTATTGTTTTCAAGTTTTTATTCAAGTGTAAAATGTGCAAGACATTAATGTTACTTATCTTTTCTCGTCTCATTATTTAGTTGAGTTATCCTTCTTTAATTTGAATGTCATTGTTAGACAATCAAATAGGGGGAGATTGAAAGGCAGAGTGTTTAAACTTGTAACACTATAATTTATGTAACTCAATTAAAGAAAAGATACTTAACCCGAAGACAATCAAGAACGAGAAGTCACAAAGAAATCAATACAAATGAAGACAAAGTAATTGATACAATTCAACATGTTAAATATGATCAAACAAAGAAGAAATCATTGGAAGAAGTTCAAGTCAAAGTTGTTCATGCCCCAGTGATTTGTAACTCAAAGAATCAAGATCATAACTATCAGTATCAATAAGACTAATTGATTTCAAGTGAAAAAGAAGGAAAGCAATTGTTGGAAAGCCACATTTCTAATTGAACATGGTAATCTATTCAGAAGCAAGAAACCTATCAAGACTAGTCACTTATGAACCAGACCAGTGCATCAAGTGTCAGGACATTGGTAGCAAGTTCATGTCAGTAGTAGAGATCCAAGTTCAAGAGCTTGTTGAAGAAAATAGAAGACATGAAGAAATCACAAGTTCAAGATGTTGCATTGAAGTTTCAAGTTGAAGCCCAGAATTTCTCTAAGTACTTACAAGGGAACCTATGTAGAAATTCCTATCTAGAAATTCTGGATAAATTTCTACTTAGAGCCAAGTAGAAATTCTCGAGTTGGAAATATTTTCTAAGTACTCAACTCAGGAAGCTATCTCGAATTTCCTATGTCGAAATTCCTAAGTCGAATTTCCTATGTAGAAATTCTGGAGGTGAAAATATTTTCTAAGTACTCAGGAAGAAGGCTATCTCGAATTTTCTATGTAGAAATTCCTAAGTAGAAATTCCTATGTAGAAATTCTACTTAGAATTCGAGATAGAGCCAAGTAGAATTTCCTATGTAGAAATTCTACATAGAGGACAGTTTCAACATGACACATGGCATCATCCTGGTGGCAGATTTCCAAGCTTTCAAGACAAGATAAGATTCACGTGGACAACATTGGGCCACTCATATCTTATCTTTTGAAGACTACAAGTCATAGATTACAAAGTAGTATAAATAGAAGTACTTGTGTAACTTGTAAAAGTGTGAGAGCAATATTCGAGAGAAACACTTGTAATAAAGAGAGAGTATATTCACAGAGCTTAGTATCATTTACTACCCTCTTTACTTCTGTTGTACTATTGTAATGAATGTTGTAGCAACCCTTTCAAGTTATATATAAGACATATATTCCTTGAATCATTGTGTTCATTTATTACATAGTATTTATTGCTTCATTGATTCGAAAAGTTGTATTCACCCCCCCTCTACAACACATTTGGACCTAACAATTTATTTTATTTATAATATAATATTGGTTATAATAGTATAATATAGATAATATAGTAGTAAAGATATAATACAATTGTAACCAATACAGTTTACTTACATATCTCAATATCAATACTACTCAAATTTTTTAATTTCTATTAAAATTATAAATTATTTTTTATTTAAAAATCCTATTAAAATTTTAAAACAATTAAATATATATAATTTATATTTTGGTTATCTCTCATTTTTGTTTTGCCTAAAATTAAATCTTAATATTATATTATATTTAAATAATAACATAAAATTTATACTTATATTAAAATTTATATTTTTTATTTAATGTAGTTGTATTATATACAATCTATTTACAAAATTCAGTTTCACTGCCGATCAAACTCTTTATTTCATTTAAAATATCAATCAATTAAATAAATCTCATGAATATAATAATATCATTTTTTTTATCTATATTAAATTTTATTAAAATTATATACTAAATACAATCTAAACATCTCAATTAATCGCTCTCAAATTATTCGATTCATTAAAAATTATCACTCATAATCGAATCTAACAAATATTATAATATTATTATTACTTTATTATTTTAAATTTTAAGATAACAACTAATTAGTTATATCTCAAGAATGATATAATATTATTATTATTTTATCTGTAATATAAATATCTTAGTTGTATATCATAATATTATATCATTCTTGACTATAATATTATTATAATATCTCAGGCCCTACCTGACTAATTGACGATCTCTCACTTCAATTGTATATCATCGTCGATGTCGCCGCCGTCGACTCAGCCTACCTTTTCTCATTGTCATCTACTCAAGCTCTGTGCATCACTTTGCCGATCTCAATCATTATATCCATCTACTCCTTTACTGTATGTATATTCTATATCATTATATGTATTCTCATCTATATCGATTTATGTATGGACAACAGAGGTTGTCGATTTCAACTTAGATTTTTGAATGTCGATTAATAAAGTTTGAATCATGAGTGTGTATGTGTGTATATGCAGATTGAATTTGGGGTTGATTGTTTTCTTGGCAATGATTTTTGGGAGATAAACCATGTGTATATGATTTTTGGGGTTGAAGGTATAAAGCCTAGTTTTCAGATTTGAAGTAAATTTGGGGTTGAGTTTTCTTTATTTTTATCAATTTTAAGCTCTCCGTTTTGATGTTTGAGGTTTCTGTTTTGGAAGTTCGGTTAACCCAAATTAACTGATCTTTTAACGGTCGGTTTGGTTCGGTTTATATAGCTAGTTCGGCTTGGTTCGGTTTCAGTAAAATGAAGTATTTCGGTTTTCGGTTTTGGATCGAAGATGCTCACCCCAAACCGAACCAACCGGATGCTTACCCCTACCAACTCCTGTTACATATCTGGCATAAAACGGGTGACTTTTGCTAACAAGTGAGTATCTAGTAACCAAATAACTTTCCATATACGAGTGCTTTCTCCATTGCCAATTCTCTTTGGACAGCCTTGTTTCAGAAGATCTTGTGCTGATAAAATGCTTCTCCTCATAAAACTTGGGTTGGGACCTAGCTAAGCATTTAAAAAATCTCCCGTAGGGAAATAACGGGCTTGCATTAGCTTCGTAACCAGCGGGTTATCATTGTTAATCAGTCTCCACCCATGCTTTAGCTAGCATAGCAGTATTAAAATTATGCAACTCAGTTTTGTTTTGTATAAATTCTTAAATAGTGAATTGAAAAGATCATTGTAGCTTTGATCTGAACAGCAGGTAGGATGGAGTCAGTGTTTGATAAGATGAGCAAGATGAGTGAAAAAGCGGAGAATTTGGCGCAAGGCATCCGAGGCATGGTAAGTTTTACAATTGATATCATATTTTATCCGGAATTTGAAGATCTTATGACTATTTACAATCTAGTTACTGATGTATGTGCTCTTCACTATGCAGAAATAGGTGCCAAGTTAAGTGAAACTCTCAAGGAGAAGTTGAGACAGGGAGCTAGGATTCTTCAAGTAGGTGGTGTAAAGAAAGTTTTTAAGCCAGTGTTAGGGATGGAGAGAATTAGTTTTTGAAAGCTTCAGGCCTAATAGCAGGATTTCTCTTTATCTCTTTATTTCAACTGATAGCGTATCTTTCTGCAGTGAGAGATCCATAAAATTCTTGAATCCAAATGGAGACTTTTTAAGGATTCACTACAAGGTATCAATTCCAATACAAAAATAAAAAAGATCTGATCAGAGCCAAAATATAAAGTATCATCCATCAAGAAAATGCATAGACATAGTTACAAAGAATAATTTTGAATTCTGGTTCATGGGGTTTTTAAATTTTAAATTATTAAAGAACTTTTAATATTCAACTGGTATTGTATGATGAACAATGATGCATAGTGATTTCGATCATGCCTACTCGTACGTACCTTGTAATTAATAATTATCATCTTATGCTACGAGAAAACGCTGTGTGTACAGTAGAACTTCTGTATAATCTTTCGTATTATGTTTTAATTAGTTCGATGAGTGCAAGTTATAAATCTGTGTAAACCGATAGATGTTGTCAAAAACTTTTAATAATTTAGTGTTAGTACTATTCATGGTTTAAGTTCTGGGTCCTAACAGTTGGAGCAATACATCCAACATAAAACTAACTAGTTTTGATGTTTTTACCACACACATCCATTATTTAAAAAAAATGCATAATTCATCCACTTATGATGATGCCATAATCATGGTAAAAAAATCCAGTAATTTCATTACTATTATTAAAATCATTCTTTTTGTATGCTGCTGCAATTAATCTTATAGTTTAACTAATTAGGCTTAGAAAATATAGGATAGAGGAGTAAACTAAAGAATATTTGTTTAATTTAAATATATATATATATATATATATATATATATATATATATATATATATATATAAGAGATAGAAACGTAGGGGTAGTATTATGGGTAGCTCAACTCTTTCCCTTTGCTCCGTAATGATAGAATTGTAATAATTCACAAATATTTCAAAACCGGTTAAAGATTCCTAAATCTAGATGGTTTTACCTATAATGTTTTTCACAAAAAACATTACAAGCATATCATATGCATGTTTCTAATATCTTTTCTTTTTATGAATTCCAGGCCTTCACTTTTGTCTTGTCAATGAGCCCAGTTAAACTGTTGAGGGGAAGTTGAGACTGGGAGCTAGAATTCTTCAACTAGGTGGTGTAAAACGTGTTTGAATCATAATTTCAGTCTTAAGGATGGACATAAGTCTTAATTTCAAGGGGTTTTTAAATCATGAAAGGACGTTTCATATTCTTCAACTCCTTGAAATTTGGATTATTTTTTGAAACCCACCGTATATCATTGAATATTTCAACACTGGAAAGATTTTTAGAAGACAAATTTTAAAAACCTGATAGAACACCATTAGAGTTTTTTGTTAATCCGGAAATAAATGGCCAAATGGGCATGCTTATACGCACATTCTTATGCATGACCACCACGGCAGAAATTAAGGATGTTGCATCAGTTAATTCGTTGGCCAGATTTCTTGGAATTCAGTTTCTTATATTTGGTTGGTCACCTAAAGGTTTTCGAGAACTACCTCTCTAACTACTCAACAACATATTGTTAATGTTTGGTTTGATTTTCTCACATAATATTTTTCATTTAGTACTTGAACCATTCGATCAATCGATTTTTTTCTTGACGCAAGTATATGTAAAAACTTTTTTTCAACATGTGAAAAAGTGATTGTTGATGTGGAGATCGTCTTTACAGCCAACAAGGAAAGAATAATAAATCACATTGATTGTCAATTCACAAGTTGATCCTTACTTGAAAGGTGAACTGCATCTATCTTCCATTTCTGAATTCAATAATGGATGAACCCACAATTTACTCACGGTATGCTGAAAAGATAAAAGTGCATAGAGAAGTTTGCAGAAAAGTTTTGTAAACAAGATAATGTCACTTTTAGTACATACCTCTTTTACACTGAAGATAGGCCGGTGCATGGGGTGGTTCCGGGCATTAACCATAATTAAATTGTTGATTTCGGTTCGATTTAGTTCGGTTAATTAACGTAACCGTAATCAAACCATTTAAAACGGTTTTTCAATTTTGGTTAACCATGAGTTGGTTACAAAAAAAAAATCGGTTTTTTTCCTCAATTTTTTTTTATTTTTTTATACAATTTCATGTTAGTAAAAAAATATTATTAATAAACTTGCATCTTTTTTTTTACAATTTATAACTAATTTTATTGGTATAAGGATTAAATTTATCAAAAGAACAAATATTTTTATTTCTTCCTTTATTTATTAAAATGATTTTATTGAAAAAGATGACATTTTTTTATAATAGGTACTCATCCACTTTGTAAAGAAGTTCTCATTAGATTATACTAAAATTCATATATCATAAAACTGAATATAAACATTATTGATATTAGTGTTATTAATTTTTAAATAACATATATTATATACTTAATATATATGTATATATATATATATATATAATATTCTGTTCGGTTAATTTCGATGCGATTTTAACATAAAACCGAAATCACTCCATTAGTTTCGGGGGTTTTTTCCAGTTTTTTTCGGTTTCAGTTTTTTATATTCACTCTTGGATTTGCATGTGACAAGTCTCCACCTTGTCTAACCTTACCCATCGAGATTTTATTTGTCATTCCAGTGAAGTGTATAACTAATAGGGCCCGAACTAATACGAGCCTTCAAAACTTCTGATGTTTTGAATCTCAACTTTTTTCTTAATGATTTAATCATGGGTCTAGGTCCCGAATTGTTCTATTCATCAGTCATCCTAAATAGTAAATACCATTTGTAAGGTTTTTTCCTTACCGCAAGAAAAAAAAAACATTGAATGATGGTTATGAACAAACGATTGTTCAGCTACCTTTAACCATTATATAAAGTCTTCACAAAAATAAAAGTGACTAGACATATTGCTGGTACAATTTTATAGACTCTTCGGTATTAAAGGTCAAAGAGTGACAGTTTTGTAGGATCATTCAACCAGAATCACGGCAGAATTAGCTTCATTATCGGATGTCATACCCTGTAGGCATCTCAAATTATATATACTTTTATCTCAGAAATAATCAGACTACGAAATTCACAACCTTTAACTAGTAGCAAGAAGTATTACAAGGCCCTGAAATCTGCTTCACGTTTCAGAATTCAGACCCTTGTATTTCTCAAATGATAATAGAAACATTGTTGCATTACACATGAAAAACACATATACATAATAATATTAAAATCTTATGTGCCTGTATTCATATAATTTTAATTAGAGGTTTCATCCCTATGCTACTACACATTGCCTTGAATCTTTCTCAATCTGACAACAGATCTCAACCATCTAAAAAAAGACAAACAATATACATATTCTAGTTACTAGCAATGTTGTTTGCGAGAGTTTTGCAAACTCTAGAAGCATAGATCGGTTGGCACTGACATAAAAGCAAAGTATAACTGTGGATTTCTACATTAATTAATCCTTGAGCTGTTCAACCTTCCCCACCATTTCTTCTTCAACTTGTCGCCAGATCCTTCTTCAGATCCTAGCTTGTTCAAGATTACTTTTGTTTCTCTTAATCTTGTCCCATAATCTTTTTTCCAGCCATCAAAAATTTGTTTCAACCTCCTTAGTTCTCGATCAGGGTTCAAACTTGCATCCACCTGGCCTGATTTTACCTCAACTAAGAATTTTGCATCATCACCAAAAACTTGGCTCCTCTGGTCAAACTCTTCAGCCAATCTACTTATAACACTAAGACCAGCACTCATTGGCCTCACTCCATTGCTATCTCGACTCCTAAAATTACTCCCTGTTTCCCAGCTGGAGTCTCTGTCATCGTTGACTGATGCATCGGAATTTCTCGTCGAGTCATCAAGGGCCAGACTCTTCTTTGCAATGGAGAGACTGGACTGTAATGATCTCATTTGTTTCTGCCATACTTCTTCCATTGATTTCATTTTTCCTTCGTATTCAGACCAGCGGTTTTCGTATTGTTGCAGTCGTTGGTGGACGATGTCATTTTCTTCATCCTTCACTCTTAAAGCAGACTCGGCTTTAAGTACACGTCTTTGTAGCTCCGCAAGGAATGATGACTTTACCAGCACCTCATCCGGCTCATTGCCCTGTTTAGAAAGCCACCTTGTTATTTAAAGTCTTAAAAGATAGGGGAAGTACAGAGAAAGCTACAGATAAGTTAAAATGCTCTAGGAGTCAAAAGGCTATGTTCCAAGAGAGCTAGCAGTCAAAGCCCTCAAGTCCTACATAAGAAAGATTTATCTTTATCGCTAAACATCCCACTGTCTGGGCTGTTTGTTGGCGGGTACTTCAAAGTTCAAACTGAGTATCATTCTACCTCAATTTCAAACGTTGAGGAAATACTTTAGACATTGAGTTGTATACAGAATCCTATATTTCAAAAACAACAAATATGATAATTCGGCAGAGGTTTTTAACCACAAGACAGAAAGTTCTCATTGTTTATACAAATTTCAAACCATTCTATTCCAAACATTTGGATCATTTCATTTAAAGGCCTGATCCACAATTTCATGATGTCAATAGTCATCAGCAGGGCTAGGTAAATTACCTTTTTAGCTCCAAAGTGTAGTAATCCTATGTTCCCTGAACATCTTCTGACCAACCAGCCACGAATTCCTGGAGAAGAAAAAACTAAGTTGAATGCAAGAAAAAGAGCAATTATTGGACAACGTAGAATCAGATTACATCATTACCTCTTCTTATATATACTAGTATACTTTCTTAAACCTGAAAGTTGGGAAAGCCCAACATGAGTTTACAAGAATCAGAAGAGTTTCTTTCTACATAGAGTCATAGACTGCAAGCTAACTAGCTCAAGTCAGTTCAACTTTCTTGACACCCAGCATGAATTTTGGGTAATACACAATTACACATGCAAAAATTTCAAATATTTCCCAGTCCAACACTTGGGACATGTATCTGTGTTGCACACTTTCAGCCGAATCTAGGTAACATAGGTTCACTGTTCATACTAAAAATATCATGCAGGTATAAGCTGTATATATCTTCATTAAATTACAAATAACTTTTAATACAACTTGAAATGAACAAAAGTCTAGGTCCTAAAGGACAATACAATCCAAGAAGGCTGTTAATTACATATAACTCCTAAGCAATTCTGATGAAAGATATTAGTCCACCAGGAAGCTGAAAGACTCTAAAGAATTCTTCAACCTTAAATTCATTTCACATGCAACCTATTCAAACAGGGTGGTGAGTGTGTAAACAGTCTCTGACATGTCATGAAATAATTAGAACCTTTTTGATAAAGGACATATATTTTCAATCTTACGCGTACAGAGAATTTCCACAAACAGAAGAGGCAAAAGAATCACATAGAACAGACAATAGATCAGCAACAAAAAATGATAAAATATTAGTACCTGACTGTAACAGAACAGATGCACCATATATATCTTTATAAAAGTTTCTGCTGATCCTGCCTTTGAACTGCTTTTGAATAATCACAGCCGCTCGATGTTGTCTTAGTAAGCGAGAAAAGTCCTTTCTAGTTTTTTCACCTCTAACAACTGCAGTAATGATAATTATTGAGATCATTTTCCTAGCCCTCAAAGATAACAGAAATCTCAAAAAAAGCATGGCGTCGATAGAATAAAAAGGAAATAAAGTCTAAAAGGCCATACAGGACTGTAGAGTAGTGACTCCTCTCCTTATCTCCCTAAATCGACGACGAGCTTGATGACCTCTAAAGCAACTTTGAACATGTAAGATACCATGGAAAGTACGAATTCTTGTGTCCTCAAGCACCCCAATCTGAATGGATAAAGGAAATGTTTGTTTCACTTTAACCAGCCCAAAGAAATGAAGATTAAAAAAGAGGTTTTAAGTACTTAAAAAATACTTGTGTTACCTGTCCAGTTCTGAAGAACAATTTTGTGTAGCCAACTTGATACATTTCAGGCAGAATACCAAATTGATGAAGAATAGAAACCGAAACACCTAGTGGATCTTGCGATGCAACGCTCTCTAATAGAAGGAACCCATACCTGATACAAAGTTCAGATCAGAAGAGAGGAAGTGGCGACATGTGAATATAAAAAAGTATATTGGCAATGCAACGAGAATATTTTAACTATACCCTTATACCTTTGGGCAAATTTATGATGTGACATTCTGGTAGGAAATCCAGATCTCGATATTCGAACAACTTCTAAGACTCCACAGCATCTTAGTTGCTGCAGTACAAGTCCTTGCTCATACAATCCAGGAGACTGAAAGTTGTTGGGCTTAATACAACGTATAAAATGTGGTGTTGTATTCTCCAAACGTTGCATTAGTTGAAATAGTTGGCCCTATTACCAAACGAATATAAAATCTATCAGGTAGAAACTAACAGTTGCACTAAATCGAAAATTTCTTAGGGAGATAATACTAAAAAACTAAGACAAGCTGCAGAGTACAAATATTTTAAGATGATCCTAAACATCTGTATGATGACATGTCCAACTATGCAGAGAGAATCCTTATACACATACAAAGTTAACATCATTTTTACTACATCCATATATTTTTTAACTATATCTTATTTAAAATTTGTCATCTTCATTTCATGCCCAGCTAGTGGAATATTCTGGATCAGCGTTTGGCAGTATACTGACGAGATTTGCATACGAAAAACAAATAGGAAAATAAATACTCAACACTAGACTAAATCACAGATGACCATCATCGATTGCAACCTGATGAACATAATTAACTGAGTTATTACCTCTGGAGAATCCATCGACCAACAGAAACAAAAAATTGCATATTACTCAATTTACTAAAGTGAAGATAGTATAGAAGGGTAAGGGATATGTGGAAAATATTTTTACAAGTTTTGGATGTTTCTAATCGAAAGCCTGGAATCATTTTGCAGGACATACAGAACAAGTGCTTCTTAAAACCAAATCATGGCAAAAGCATTCATTACAATATTCGCAACCTCAGATATCATATTTCAAATAATAGCAGTAAGCATTAATAAAAAAATTTACGTACCTTAAATTTTGAAACAACACTCAGCTTTTGGGAATCTGCTCCACCAGATTTATATAGCGGACCAACTACAGGCTTCTCAGATTGAGTGCGCAAATTGGACGCAAATGCCTGAGGTAGATGGCACATGCAAGACGACAGAAGTTGAATGGAGTCCGAGTGCAGTAGATCTCTATTCTTTTCTAGGAACCCTGTTGTATCATACATGACCTAGGAGGACCAAGCAAAAACAACGATCACTGGTCATAAGAAAGAATATAAAGATATAATTACCTCATTTTTATCAATCATTTTCAAAATGAGAAAAATCTACATTATCTGACTGTTGACCATGTTATCTTTTATGTGACCAAATTGTAGTACAACTTACATCCCCAGGTTGTACCATTGTAGAAAATACTGTATTAGATGAATGAATAAACTCTATACATAATTATGCAGGAAATATTATCAAGTACAGCACCATCCGAAAAGAATACATATCTGTTTCGCGAGCTATTTTAGGTAACAAGAAAAGCTAAAGGATATAAAGTCAAACAGCCAAAAACATAAAGAAGGGTATTATAGTGATTAAGTACATACTTCGCCTGCATAGTGGCATACAGTAAAGGCATTCTCTCGTTCTCCTTTAAAACAAGAATTAGGATTCAGGTGCTGCTTAAGCTTATTGGCAAATGACAAATCTGTTCCATTCGGAAAGGTGGACTCTTCGTCTAATAGAGACAATAATCCCAGTGGTTTCTGCACGAAAGGCAAGAAATAAATGTAAGAGGAAGTCAGTTACATTGGTTAATAAAAAGCAACAGACAACACCAGTTCTTGTTATTTCTTCTTCTTCTTCATTTTTTTTTTTTTTGGGGGGGGGGCACAATAAATAACCATTCATCATATCAAAGATGAGTGGAAAAATATGACTTCCTTCAAAAATTGCATATATCTAACTGCGTTGGAAGAGCATGTAGATGCTTCGATATTAATTGAACACTTAAAAACCCTATCCTTTTAATGTTAGAGAAGCTGTAATCAATTCTACACCTGGTTTCAAGACTCACTCAAAAAGAATTATGAAGTAACTTTAAAAAATCATGAATAGGTAACTGGGTTCTAAACTGATTATCTTGCATTAAGTTGAATTGAAAACCTATGGCATAAATCATAATCATTTTCCTTTAAGGAGATGTTCACAACTAAGAAACGGATCTAAAACGTTCAAATTTGAGAGAGAATGGATCAGTAAGCACCTTCTCAAAAAGATTGAGACAATCTTGGTTGTCTTCAAAATCTACTCTGGCCCAGTCAATACCATCTTGGATATATTCCTGAAACATGATTTCATATTACCATTTAATAATATACCCAAGTCCATGTAATTTTGAGTGATGAATAAAATGTCTGTAGTGGATGATTATGATCCAAAACAATATTAACCACTGCTAAATTGTGACAATTTGAATTTAAATAAGCATGAGGCCTCAAATCTTGAACTTTATTGTTAGAGAGTAAGAGGAAATTACAGTTACAGCACTACTAGAAGGGCGATGATTTTAATCGTAAATGTTTATAAGATTATAAGATACTAGTGAACAGGATCCTCACCTCCTGCTCCAGCTTAAATAAATGACGATTAAAGTGTTGCTGCAATCTCTCATTAGCATAGTTAATGCAGAACTGTTCAAAACTATTTCTCTGTTGGAAAAGAAAACAATGTGCCATACAATAATCAATGTAAAATAAAAGAAACATATAGACAACAATTTAAATCACAAGAGCAAACCTCAAATGATTCAAATCCATAGATATCAAGGATGCTGATAGATCTTCCAGTACGATGTTTGCCTACGGATAGTGACTTGTTTATTTGTGCTACTAGCCAATCAAATAAACAAGAATACATTGATTTTGCCAGTGCATCTCGTGTGTCAATGGCCTGAAAGATGTAATTAGGGTATAGTAAAAACATTAGTAGCTCCTCAGATATACCTCTATATGAACACTTGAACAGACATGTATGTTGAATTCCATACAGTTATTCTAGTCTTACCTGAGAGTGAGTCAATTTCTGAACAATATTATCATTTCGTACTTTCATATGTCGAGTTGATAAAGCTAGCTTTAGGTCAGTAATATTACACTCCATCAATTTAGCAACATTCACTAGACCTGAAAATTAAATATATAACTTTTAATGAACATCCACGAGGCCTAAAGACATAATGACATTATTATTGTAGCAAGTTCAATAAAATGAGATTGACAACTAATATCTTTAGAGTATGTCTAAGGTGAAACCAACACCAAACAAAAGAGTGGGCAAAAGAAGCGGAAACACTACTTCCATGCGACGTAACAATGACAATGCTTCAGTAACTGTCAGTTAGCCTGGGCTATTAAAATTCAATCTCTTACCATTCTTGGTGTCGGATGTTGAAAATTACTCACATTTGGAAAATACAATCATCAAAGGAACTGATGCATCAAAGTGAACTGTTTTGGCATGATTGTTAAACTACTATCACCTGAATTAGGATAAACTGTGAAATAAACTAACTAGTGACAATGCAGGAAACTTTTGTGATTGTTAATTTTAGACTTTCTGGAGCCCCCTAAACTAAAAACTGTACGGCAGTACTAATGTTGGGCTTCGTTAGTTTCATCTAAATGCCTTACTGTTTTTCATCCCATGAGGAGCCCAAAAGCCAAAACACATTAACTAGTCTACTATAGCGCTACATGAACAACCAGAGAATATCGTTTTCCAAGAATATTACTCATTAAATATTTTTATTAACCTACCACTCTCACTACATTATGTCTTTCAATGTGATACAATTTGTTAACCAATCATGACTTTGATTGGCTATACCTTACAGAATACATATGGTTGAATAGACTCTTCTGGATAAGAACAATATAAATCAGTTGCTTGGACACTCAGCCTTACACACATATGCACATTTTGCTAATATAATAATTTCTGCCGGTGAATCACTCAGCCTTACACACATATGATCCAGTAAGACCAGTCACTTTGGCATCAAATAAAAAGAAAATATTCGGAAAAGGTATGAATTAGAATCAAAGAAGCGCCTAAATTACAAAGCAACGAAGTGTATGATGTCAGACTGCTATTCCAGAAGATTGTTACCTTCATCAACTACAGGTTCAACATGATTTTCATTATCAACAACAGTGAAGGACACATTCCCTAGCCACAGTACCGCAGCCAGCATTGCAAAAACTCTCTCTTGGTCCTCTTTGCTGACATGAACAACATCAAGAGCTTCCTGAAAAATTGGAACATCTATGTTATGCTTGCACAATGATTCTGCATTAACGAACTCACTTGATTTATTCAGTTAAACAGCTGTTTTAGGAGCTCATATGCCCACTTGCAACCCTTTGCCATAAAAAATGGCCATATCATAGCTCACAAAGATGGTGAAATTAATAAAATAATAATAATAGTAATAAGAATAATAATAAGAACATCAACAACAAAATTAATAATAATAATAAATTTAATAATAATGATAATGATAGATAGATAATTAGATAAGTTTGCAGTACCACTACAACACGAAATTCTTCAGCATCATCCACCCCAGAAATCGAATAGCAATTGCTTTGGCTCAAATATTTATACTCATTTGCACCTTTGAGATTCAACTTTTCTGCATGTGCAAACAATCCGGACAAAATTTAAGCAATAGTTGTACACCAAGTAAACAAATAAAACACATAAAAATGTTTAAACTTCTTGATGAAACTTGAATGTAACATGCCGAAACTCGAGCTCAACGGAATCCATTTTTCCAGTTGTTTTGTGGTACCACTGTTTCCACATTTTTCATCATGTGGCAACATTCCCCATACCACACAAAAATTTATTTTGCTTACAGTATAGTATCTACTTAAAGATCGGTTATACGAATCAGGGGACATCCTTATTCCCCTCCCCCTTGTATTAAAAATAACAGAACAAGAAGTTCAAGTACAAAAGTCTGGTTATAAACAACGAATAGAAGGGCAGAGCACCCCCAATTGACAATCTCTACACATTTTATTGTCTGTCAGACTGTCATTGATTTAATTCTTATTATATGCCCGTGTATAAACAGAACCACATTATAAATTGATGTAATATACAAACTAGCAAAAGCAAAGATAAACAAGAAGAATGATATGCAAAGTTACATCGACCTTTGGAGCTAGCAAACAATAATACTATAATAGGCAGAAAAAAATCTAAAAACAAAACATGAGGCAATATATACCTTTAAGAACAGGGGGAGCCCCTGCACAGAGCTGATAAAATGAGTGGTATGACCTTTCTCCCTCCGTACATTGAACCACCCTAGACTGTTCAATAAACAATATGGACTAGTTATTTCTGTAAGGAAAATAATCGACCAATATGCAATGCGTGTGATTTAAGAAATACCTTCTCAAGTAAAACTGTAACCAATCATAATCCGCATCGATGGAAGCAAAGACAAAAATGACATATGTGGTCAGCCACGGATTAGTAATAACGGGAAGAAAAAAATCACCGTAGAATAGCAATGAATATGCAAGCTTACAGGTTTGAATATTGGCACCCGATATTTTTCCGGTTTCACTGAAGTGAATTTCAATCAGCTTTCCCTGTGACAAGTTTACTTAGAATTAATTACTCGCAGAACATAAGGTAACTTCTGAAGTTCACTACGTGTTTTTGCTTCTGAACTCCCAAGCAAATTTATGTTACTCACAAAACGACTTGAATTGTCATTCCTTGATGTCTTCGCATTACCAAAGGCTTCCAAAATTGGATTAGTTTTTAATATCTCATATTCAATTCCACTACCACCTCCAAGTGCAGCCAAATATTGCATCGCTATCTTTGCTGTTTCAGTTTTACCTGCTCCGCTTTCACCACTGAATGCAAATAAACAGGAATTAATCAACATATCTCTGTAAATATCAGAAGCTTTATCAAACATATCATTATTACTAGCTGCTTTTGTTCAAAGAATTTATCTTGATACGATATTTCACCCAGTGAACAAAATACATCATACTGGTGACGTGTCAACCTATGATATGCAATAACCTATCTATTATGGTTGACTTAGCAGTAAAAAGCTTTCGAATGGGATATAGTGAGAGTCTTTGGTTTTGGTTAGCATTACAAAGCTTTGTCAGTCTACTTCTGATTTGAGGCTAAGTTTGTTCGGGGGATTATAGTCCCTTCAGTATAATCTTTGGATAATTAGTCCTATTAATAGTCTAATTTAATGTTTGGTCTGCGCATATATTAAAGGATTAATTTTGAGAAGGATGAGTATATCCTTCCTTTAATCAAATTGTTAAAGAATAGTATAAGATCTATTTGGGTCTCCCTCTAACACCTTAAGGTTTTAGTAGAACTGGAACATGGTATCAGAGCTCAGGTTGGCGAGCTCAGGTTGGCAGGGGTCACAAGTTCGACTCCCTGCCTCCCTCAATATTCTCACAATTAATGAGGGACACAAAGGCAAAAATTATGCCCAACAATGGGTGTCCATGATCCACTCTTCAACCCAAAAAATGGGATTTCGAGTGAGGGGGAATGTTAAAGAATAGTATAAGATCCATTTGGGCCTCTCTCTAAAACCTTAAGATTTTAGATGAGCTGGTTACTCAACACAAACAAGTATAATCAAATTACACATACAAGGGTATTTTTGTCTAGATGAAGTTAAACCGTCATGATACTTTGGACCAAGAATTATCTAATCCTCTCATACAATTCATTTTCTTATCCTTGTTAATCCACGGATTATGATCCCTATACAAACTTAACAAGACAAACATGGGATTAAATCATTTAAAGGATAATGAATCATTCCCATGCTTAAGCATCTCAAACAAACATAGCCTAAGTGCTTAACATGGCAGCATTTCACATGCGTAACTTTAGAGTTGTAAGAAATATACAAGTCTTTTCTTTAAATAATTTCAATAGAGATCATGGTAGAAAACAATTTCATGTCTGTAGCACATATATTTCCAACTTAGCATCTGACGAAATGACAAGTCAATTTCTCGTTCAACAATATCGTTAAGATTAAAATATGTGACATACAGGTTGTGCACTACAAAAAGTATTGCAATATCATAATAAATTTAGCAGTGTTTGCTAAAGATAAGAGATAGATAGATAGCTATAGTATTTATAAATAACAAGGTATACATAAATAGTAGTATAAGAATCCTGACTAGCAAACAAAAGTAGCAGCAACAACTTTGGCTATACATGGTGCGATGGATGATCTATCCGAACAAAAACAGAAACACAGGGCCAATAGATGCACAAAAGTAAAGAAACATATAGCCTCCTAGTGTCACCCATGATATGTACATTTTTACAAGCTTACCATATTTGTATATCCAATAGAGTAAATCTTTATTAAAAGGATATCACCAACAGGTGGCATTTCTATAGATAGAAAAATTAAACTGCAGTGATTCCAATTAATTCTAATACTAATCAGACTCTTAGAATAACCAAATTTTTCATATTATTGAGAAACACGACCAAATAAAAATGCAGCAATTCCTTACAGTAATATTAACAGGACCACTAATACACTACAGACCCCAAAATAAATGTATTGACTAATTCTGAAATTGTGAAACTGACCTTATAACAATAGATTGATTGACTTCATCTGGAGAATAAAACAAAATAGAGCAATCATATTAAATATCTTTTGAGAAAACCTTAGATTAGTTGTAAGTATATATTGATGCTGCAAGTAATATAAACATACCTCGTATCATTTCACGTATGGCAGCATCTGTAATGGCATACACATGTGGGCTACCATTGGCTTTACGCTTATAAGCTTCAATGTAATCATTCCCATACAAAGGGACCTTCTTAAAGGGATTAATGGCAACCAACACTGGACCGGCTTTCGTCTATACATACAGAGGTACAAATCCTCAGTATGTTGTGATATCATTCATGGAACCAAATTTTTACAATTATTGAGCATGAAATGGAAGCTTACGTAAATTGTATCTCGATCATATCTATATTGAAGATTGTACAATACTGATGGTTCATTCAGGTAACTTAGTTGCAGGAGATCATCTACGCCGTCCAGGATATCAGGATTTGCAGGAGTCAGACTATCAGAATTCACCTTTAGAACCTATATGATTGAAAAAGGGAAATTAACTGGACTTCATCAGAAGTATATATCCAAGACCCTCAGAAGCGTGCTTACTTTATCTCCTGACAATGTTACAATTGATTCCGTCCCTGAAGTTGACAGGATCCTTGCCAGTTCCCACTTGCCATCAGGAAGTTGAAACCATGACTGAAGCTTCTGGGAGAATGAATTTATAACTCATAAGATTGTGATTAATGACTGATTATCCTACCTAAAGTCATTAATAGTTTATAGTAACTTTCTCCATATGTAATTGCTGATTACTTTCTCCATACATATGTAGTAGTCTCTTCCAGTGCAATGACGGAAAGATCGATGACTAGGTCTAGGACATGATCAACTTTAAAAAGGAAAAACAACTATTACTAAACTGAACAAAGTTGGAGTTATTATTTTTTAGGAAAACTAGATGACCACCACCAAGTATCTTTCAAATGATATTATATAATGTTTTAATACCTTATTCACCTAGATCCCTAGAATAGTTAGCAACAATTCTTATGGATTCAGAATCTGGAAGTTGTCTGCAACAATGACAGAGATAAAAATGTATCTATGCGAAGAGAGGATCAGATTGAGAATACAATAAGATGCAATGTGCCAACCTTATTGCTAAAACTATCTCTTTACTATGTTAAAACTACTCCTGAGAAGTGAGTGCTTTATATTATTTTCTATAATGACATAGAAATAAAAGAAACTGACAATATATTTGGCAAACTTTAAACAAGAGGAAAAATTGACACAGTTATGTAGTCCTCTATATGATGTCAGATTGGTGCCACGCATGTAAACAAATGGATGGAACGTATGACAACTTTACGAACTGATTTAGTAGTCACCATTTATTCTAATGCGAAGCAGGTATGACATGCACATTCTACAGAAGTTCAAGAACCACTACTAACCATAATATACATATAAATATATATTATCCCTTAAATGTTGATTTCCAGACTATGTTTATGTTTAGAGGCAAAGTACATAAAGATGCTAATTACCTTCTTTGCAACATAATAGGTGGTGTCATTCCACTTTGATTCATTACGCCGTAAAGGATCATCTGCAAAATCCAAGTTTTCATCACTAGCAAAATGCTCTTCTTCAAGTGTTAGGTTCACGCTGCTATAAGGCGATTCATCTTCATTCCGAGAAATCTTGTTCCCAACATCGCTGCCAGCTAACTCACCATTCTCAGGAATATTCTCAGAAATCATTTCCGTCTTGCTAGTATCTACAGCCTCAGCATTCCCAAAAGAACGAGGTTCCCGTGATCCCACTAACCTAAAATCAACAGGCATGGATTTAATCGATTGCAAATATGGCAAACCTCGAGCTTTCCCCGACATCATCTCAAAAGTGTTCCTTCCTCACTCACCCTTGTGCCTTCCAGCAAAACACTACACGATCAGCTTAAAATTCAAAAAGCCAACCTTTTTCCACCAAAAAAAGAAATATCAATTATCAAACTTTAACAAAGACCCATGACTAAACTGCCCAACTCATGGAGGGGACCATCATTAACTAAAAATCTCCCCTAGTGCTGGTCAGGTCACAGATTAATCATCGACATTATCGATCTTCAACATCCAAAAAACCTACACCTATGCACAAAGCTACCAAAACCTATCAATCTAAAACAGGCAATTACACAGCAACACTCATACACATACAGAAAAAAATTACAAAACCCAAGAAACCCTAAATTGATCAGATTATACACTAATATATTCCTTAAATAATACTAATCTATAACAAGAAACATAACATAACATCAATTTCACATACAGATCTCATAAATTTCCCAACTTGACAATGTGAATTCACCAAACAAATACTTATTTTCTTGAAAACTTGTTAAAATAATGTTCAAAATCCAATCTTTAATACACTATACAAAATTCAAGAAAACAAGAAAAAGAACATCACCTCATTCAGGTTCAAGTTGTATGTTCTTGAAAGATGTATGTATATATGTATGTATTTTATGAAAATTGTGGAGAGTTGAGGTAATTTAAGTTAGAGAGTTGGGGTTAAGACAAGTGAAACTTGAAAAAAGTGGAAATAGAAACTGGAGTGAGTGAAATTAATGTAGTTGAAACTGAAGCTGCTTCTGCTTCTGCCTTTTGCTTTTTAATTGCCTTTTCCCCCTCTCTCTCTCTCTCTCTCTCTCTCTCCAAATATACAAATGCATGTACTGTATATGCTCTTCTGTCTCTCTCTCTCTCACTCACTCTAGTTTTTTTTGGGTTTTTTTCAATTTTTGCGCACCAACCGAATTTGAATTCATTTTGGTCCTGTGACTTTTTATCACGTTTTTGCCCCCATATCCTCTCTCAATTTATTTTTAAATTTTCTTTTTTTAAGGTTACATAGATAATTTAACCCTTTCTATGATTATATTTATAATAATTTTTAGTGTGAGATTGTAAATGATTAGTCGAATTTTTAACATAATAATTGATATTTAAATTTTTGAATTCATAATTTAATGGCATTTCAAGGAAAAATATTTATTTACTATTATTTATTCTGAGTAAGCAAAATATTGATAAAAGAATTTGGTACCAATAAAATTTAAAAAGTTGATTTTTCACCTTTCTGGTCATGGCTGGTGACCCTCTCAACTTCTTAACACTTATAAAATGTTTAAATACTCTTATTTATAAAATATCAAGTTCAATGTATTTTTTTTAAAAAATCTGTAATAAATATCACCACAAACAATGCTTAGTCATAAAAACTCAAATTAAATTATAATTCAAATTTTTATGAATTCGATGTTAACTCAAAATATCGAGGTCAAATCCAATCTATTATCAATTATGGTGAATTTCGTAGTTGTCCTATAGTCATGACCTAATCAAATGTTGGACACGTCATAAATTCGAGACGAGAACAAATTATTTGAATACAAACAAAAAATCTCACAAATTAAAGACAAATATTAAGTTAAGACTCCCGGCAAGAATAATTCGTTAAATTCATTCAATGCAATGAAACGAAACCTTCAATAATAACAATAATAAATTTTAAAATAATAATCGATTTTTAAACAACAGTAGCAATAAATTTTGGTTTAAAAATTCATTCCTATAAACAAATAAAAATAACAAGTAAATCTCCAACCATATTAAAAATAAATCCGTCCCAATAATTAATAACCATCAAAATAATCAATATTGAAACACAGACCTTACACAAAATATACGTGATTTTATTTATTTTACTTAACAAATAATTAAAAAATAAATATACCTTTTAAATTACAAATTACTTAATATCTCAACTAAACGGACTTTATGACCTTCATTTTTAGTAAAGGACTTGTCCTCGTTTATGGGTCAATTTGACTTATTTTATAAGTATAAATTAGAATTTATATATAATTTTTAATTTATAAATCACTTGTAAGATTTTACAAACATGGCCTATGTACTGTTATAGAACATGTCTTGTTGCTTTCCTTCCTCTTATTATTAAAAAAAACCTATACACTTGTTTGACTTATTATAAATAATTTATAAATCGAAAAATACATGTAAATTTTTGGGTCCGTTTGTCTAAGCTTATAAGCAGTTTATAAACTGAAAAAGTTAGTATATATGTACATTTTTTGAAAATAAGTAACTTATTTTCAAATTTGGAAATAAGATTTGGTCTTAAATTTCTAAAATAAATATTAATTTTCAAAAAAAAATATGAAAATACTTTTAAAAAGGTGTAACTTATTATTTATAAACTAAGTCAAACACCCCCTTAATTTATAAGCTACTTACAATGTCAAGCAAACTGTACCTATAAAAGACAGATGCTCTTTAATGCTCGTTAATGTCTGTTTGAGTAAATTATAGGTAAAAATAATTTAAAATATTTTATACATTTAATTTTAAAAAGTGAAAAATATCAAATATGTACTTGTTTAGTTAATTTAAACTGTAATTTGATTTGATAAAAGATAATATTATTCTTTCGAAATGTAATTATTAGTTCTTTTTTGCTACTGTATTAAATTCTATTTTGAAGTTTATAAGTTATGAATCATCAATTAAGTTATTCATGCTAATTAAAAATTATAAATAAAAAATATTTCTACTGATAAATTAAAATTAAAAAATTTAAGATACTAGATTACTAGTATAAGTTCTCCCTAATCATTTCCTCTTGGAAGTTTAAGATCTAGAGCTACTTCATGCAATGATTAGTTTGTTTTGCTAATATATAATTAGTTACGATGTCATGCCAAGAATCTGATTTAAGATGTAATCAGACCACGCTATAATTAATTATTCAGATAAGATCATTGGTATCGCATTAAGATAAACAGAGTTGAGCAAATTAAATCATGTCCAAATCTGTTAAACCAATAGATCAACAAGGTTATAGAAGAAGATTACTTTAAGTAATATCCCTAATCCCAATAGTTTATATATGTGATTCTACAGAAACCCGAAGAAAATGAAGTTCAACTTGAGTATAAAAACCATTTCTTCGAGATGAATCACTTAAATACAAATATATACTTACAAAAAAGTCAAAAGAAGAAGACAGTAATATGCTTTGTTTTTAAGCCAAAGGAGTAGGTATGTCAAATATGCACTTTATTGTTTCACATTCCCATCCTTATTATTTGAAGATGCATACTTTTAACATAGAGACTCCGAACTTTTTGAGTAACTTTAAAATTGTGATTTATAATTTAAATTTTAAAATTTGGACTTATAACTTAAAGATTTAATGTGATAAATCGGGAGTTTAAAATACATATTTGGGTAATTTTGTATATGAGTGATTTATAAGTTTTTAAAAATAAAATAATAAAAATAAAATTAATTTATGAATAATTTATGATATATGGATAATTTTTATCAAAATTGAAAGAAAAATAGTAAGCCACTAAAAAATAACTAATACTTAATTCTGACTTTAACTCAATTTCTGATTTATTTCTGATTTTAAGTCTACACAAATAGACATTTTTCAACTTAAAATCATAAACATATTTATATTCCCGACTTAAAACTTAGCCAAAGAGGCTCTACCTCACTTTAGGATAAGTGTGGACGGGATCAGTAAGGTTTCCTAAATTTTAAATTTAAATATTTTTAGATTCTAAAAAGGATGATTATCAAAAATATTACTTTTTAACTCTTTTTTTATGATTTTATGATTTTTTAATTTTTTTTTAAAAAAATAAGGTTTACAACTAAAAGTAACTGAATACAATTTTTTTATATATGATTTGTAATCAAATGCAGTTGTATTTTTAAAAATTAAAGTTGTCCATTATTTCATTTGATATTGATTTTAGTTGTATTGGTTGTACAATCATATTTTTGCAATAAATTAATTAAAAATCATATTTTTATAAAACATAAAATATAAAATGTATTTTTATAAAAAAAATCATTAAAAAAAACCCATTTAAAAATTAGGCTTATATATAGTTTGACATCAAAGTTTGGACAAAAATATACATGAACCATTAAATTAAATTTTTAAACGGTTCAACCATTCAAGTCAAGGCGCTCGGACACTTCAACCAAAATCCGGTGAAAAATTGGAGACTGAAACTCACTCTCCGGTGGAGGAGAGTGTTTAGAATATAAAAGATATGAACACATTGACCATCATTATTTAATAAATTTCCTATTTAAGACTTAATAATATTTTTCTAAATAATTTTTTATTATTTTAGTTTCACCCAATATTTGTTATTTTTAATCTATATGTATACAGTAATTATTTGAATTGTATTTGCAAATTAAGTGTATATATATATTGGAAAGCTATAAAATTATTTTGAAAGAATAATTGATAAAAATAAGGAAAACATGTAAGGTGTAATAGAATAAAACAACAAATAATTAAAACATAATTCTACCATAATTTCTATAAAAACCCAAACTTTGTCTCTCCTTGCTCATCTTACCCAAAATTCTAAGACACTCGTGTAATGTAAAAGCATTACACGGGTCAACAAAAAACATTAATATTCTTCTATTGTAAAATGAATAAGCACTTCTGCGATACAACCAAGATTTTTTATATATAAGAGAATATCTGATAAAATATTATCAGTCATAATTGAGATTCAAAGTAATCTAATCACTCTTGATTAACATGGAGAGGATAATAAATTTAAGATGGGGGTTGGTAGCTATGTGGTAGAGTAAAAAAGAGTGATCAAACAATCCATCAATATAGTCATCACACAATTAGATTGCCATTGGAGATGAAATCATCAATATTAAGCTACAAGTATTAAATTCGTTCTTTTTCCAATACACAAAATAAAACCAACCCAATAAACGAGATGATCAAGACAGATATGGAAGTGTTTTTTTTATGTCTATATATTTTTTCAGTACATAAAACCACTCTATGCTCTAGCAAGTGCATGACCAACAATAAAAATGAACCTCAATCGCTTGTGTTCGATATGAATACGAAGCAGATGATGTCAATTGTCAAGTCATGAGAGCACTGCATGAGCTGATTCCGAAAGAATGTTGTACCCAGCACAACTAGGTTCTATATATACATTTTGTTATTCATCATCACAAATGCAATCTTCTTGTCCTCTTCCCGTAGTTATATTTAGGCTTAATACATAAGTTCCTCCCTCAACTTAATCTTAATGGTCATAGAGCCCTTCTGACTTTATATGTAGTCATGTAACTCCTTAAACCTTAACAAATAAATAATAACAAGACCTTAATTAATGGAGTTAATATATATTTAACGGTCATTTTAGGTGATATGTATTAAGAAGATATACGATGACATGTAGGCAGTTGCATATGCTGTGGTGGATGACACATAGTTTTTAAATAATTTATGTTATTTAAAATTCTTTATTAGAGAATAATTAAAAGAATCTCAAAACCCTAAATAATTTATTCTCGCTTTTTCTCTCAGTGTCATACATGTCGCCCTCTCTCACGAATGCATTATAGTAACTTCTTCACCATTCTCGTCGATCAACTATCTTTTTCTTATTCCAATTTGCATCAAATTTGGAATAAAAATGACAATTTCATATAAAATTAAGTTTTGAATTTTTTTGCAGATGTCTACAATTGTTTCTTTAGTGATTCATTATGGAGGACGTTTTATCAACATTGGTGGACAATTTCAATATGATAAAGGAAAGTCACAAATTATTGATTCAAGGTTTGACGTAGATGACCTCTCATTTCCTAATTTAATGGACTATGTAAAGGAATTGAGGGTTGTTAATGTTTTTCAAATATATTTTTGGAGTATGACGCAACAGAGGTTTATGGTTGTGTCTGATGATAGTTGTTTTTACGAATTGTTTAAGAGATTAAATTGTGGAGATACACTTGATATGGTTTTTGGAGTAAGTCTCCTAATTTCAAGAGTTTGTAATAAAATTTATCAAGTTTTATTTACTTTTACTAACTAAAAATGTTAATTTCTTTACGTGAAATAATACTACAATAATTTTATTATTATTTCATTCAGTTTGTGTTTAAAGTTCTTATCCAAAAAAATTGTGTTTAAAGTTGAATTTTTTTTGTATTTGTAATTTCTAAATAAAACATTAATTAGTTTTGTATAAATAGTTACAAATAGATGATATAGTATCCATATACATAAATATCCAGCATGGACAATTAACAAACTTATTCAACGTTGTTAGGTGAATAGTATTGCTTAGTCAGCTTTTCGGTTAAACGAGTCCTTCACTATAATATTTTATATAAATCAAGGTTGTTCTTGACCCCAAATAAAATTGGAGGGGTTATCTGACTATTATGTAAAGTCATGAGAGTAAGTTATGTATTAAGATTTATATTTACGGTTTTTCTAATATGTGATCATGGGTACACACTCAAAGCTTAGTTGCTAAATTTTTATTAATTTTTTATTCTTTAATAATAATGAACATCTGTATACACAAAAATTCCACCAATTAAAATAAGTCAAATTCATAAAAATTAGTGTTTAGTGTATGCACACTAGAGACCCTTATATTTATTTATGTCATTTGCGCTATTTATTTTATATTATGTCATTCGACTTGGAAGAGAATGTACGCGAGTCATATAAATGGGACTTTAATTAACATATCATAAGACTGAAAAATACAGCTGAAATTATTAAATTCACCCTACAAGTAACACAACATGGGGGTTATAACGTAACTGGAAGGGAATAACTAAAGATAAAGTCTCGGTTGAACTTAAAAAATTATTAATTTTTATTCCAAGTCATATAACGTAACAGGGGAAATGCTGTGCTCTACCTTTGCTGTTCTTCGTAAGAAATTTTATTAATAAAAATCGGTAAAAAAATTATATTATTAAATATTTCAGCCCCGATTATCTTTAAATTATGATTCTGGCACTGCCTATTATATTTAGCATTTTGAGATTTTATTCTTACGGTTTCGAAAGATTAGTAAGTTGATTTGACTAATGCAAACTTGTTTGACACATCTATTTGTAGCTTCTTTTCATCTTTGGTCCTCCTGTGGTTATCTCCTTTACTTCTTGGCTTCAATTCCTTACCTTTGCTACTGGGACTAGACCTAAGACCTGTCGAGTGCTGGTGCTACTTGTGCTGCAAATCTTTGTATATTATGTTTGGAAACAACGTAATGACAGAGCTCATGATAAGCTTCTGCTTGATGCCCATGGTTTGTTCTCTCTAATCTAATCGTGCGGGACATTTCCTGTAGAATTGCTTCCTCAACTTGGCTGCACAAATGAATGACATCGCTTCTTGTTCATGTTCAAAGATCACTTACTTTGATGTAATCTAGGTAGTCTAGGTGCTATCTTTGCTTGTCTATTTGGCTTAAGGATCAGTCTGTTGATCCTTCTGATGTTTGTTCGATTTTGATACTTGCATCTTTTCTTTTATAAAAAACCAATTTAGCAAAAAAAAAAATTGTATCTCCATCTGTCTCTAATTTGTACAGTATGTTTTTAGAAAGAAACATTAATCTCTTTTTTAAAAAGATCTTAAATAAAGGAATATGATTTCAAAAATTGTTTTACAACTCAAATCCCTACGGCCGGTCCTGTCATGAAGCATAGCCATTATGTAATTACACAGTTTACGCTACTAACCGTATATTTTTACACCAAACTAGGTTGACGATGAAGTTTGGTTTAACTACATTTACGAAAAATTCAAAATATTAAAAATTCTGAATCCGTTTTAGAAAAAATCCAAATTTGTAGTAGAAACATGTGAAAGCTGAAAATATTTACCCATAATTATGTAAAATAAAACTGAAAGTTGGGAACTGTTATATTTGGGAAGAGAAGAATGAATCATATTGTTTGAGGCTTGTAAGGGTATCCGAAAGTAGGGATGGGTTGTGGGTCAGTTGCCCCAAACGAGCACATGTATGGGGGAAGCTAATTGTTCAAGGCCCCATAAGTTAAAACTTTTGACATAGATGATGTACATAAAAGACTACATTAATGGGTTAGAATTAGACCACACCCAGCTCGTATTATTGTATTGTGAGTTGTGACCCAATTTGTATTTCAAAACTTGATAACAACATCTTACCACATAGTACCATCTTTCAACTAGTCATCACGTGAATGATTGATTATATCAAAATTGCATGCACTTAAAGACAAGATTAATAATATCAAAAATCAAGTAGCAGTGGACTGGCTGGGTTTAATCTAGTAGCTAAACACAAGATTAATGTTTTTGTCAAGGACCAGAACACTTGCACAACTGCACAAGCCTTCATTGTTAAACATATACGATGAGGAGTGTGTTTGATTAATCTTATTTTTCGAAAAATAATTTGGCTATCTGCCATGCACTATGGTTTCTACAAAGGAAATGGTGTTGGTCTAGACTCCATCAAGCATGCATGCTTTTGAATTCGGGCGGAGGAGGGAAATAACGATTTTTCACACAAATTTGATAAATAACAATTCTGGGAAAAGATGTTTAAAAATAACAAATTTAATATGCCTTTATGAAATAGGTATTTAAAATACACAGGATACGCATGTATGAATTGGCTATCAGCATGTGATACGCATTTGTCAATTGAATATCATATATGTTATACCCAACTCACAAATGCGTATTTGTGAGTTGAGTATCTCATATAAATGGGATACCCAACTAACAAATGAGTATCTCATCCAGTAAAATCAGCCAATGCACCCAAAAATTGTTATTTTCGTTAATTTTGTTTAAAAACTTGTTATTTTTAACATTTTTTCTTTGAATCCTGGACTGGAGAATGAAATCTTCTGAAATGTGAACAACTCTCTCAAATGAAACAAGTTAAAAGAACACCAGAACTTGTACATGTTAGGTTCCAACTATGGCTATCAATTGGAAGCAGATAATGAAACTAAACATACTTATATACAACTAATGAACAACGCATCGTTATAACAATCAAGATGACACTCGAGACCAGCAAAAATTTCAATCTCCAGCGAACGAATAAAATTCAGCTCTACTAATGGTACATTAAGGTTACATCACTCTAATACACTAACATTTCAACCTTTATATCAAACAAAAAAGGAGGAAGACTAATATTCCTTCTTGCAGAAATTTCCAAGCCATCGCTGCTTATTGACAAAGCTTTCGCCATTTTCTTAAAAAAACACATGCTGTCAACTCAACTTTAAACTGAAAAAGGTTGAAACTTGAGCAATCAAATGATTGATATTAGCACATTTCAAAATATACGCTGTTAGACAGGGAATAACCAGAAAGATTGATTTTCCAAAACCTTTCCATTTTCAGCGAAATATATAGATTACATTACTACTGTCCAGGTCCACATAAGTCTACGCAAGGATCTATTCCGTCAAATCACAAAGGGAATCCCAGAGGGAACCTGTTGGGCATAGGCATCATAATGTGACCCAAAAAACTGCCTCAAGAAGTACTCTTCGTATGGTATCCGTTGCGAGAAAAAACGCCAAACAACAAGTGAAAATGCAACTGTGGATATTGGATTGCACAGCATTATTTGAGTGCCAATTGACCATATGAGAAAACCAGAATATCCAGGATGACGAACAAATCCGTAGACTCCATGCCTAACCAATTTATGGTGCTTTTCATGATGAACTTTGATAAGATGAGTGAAGGCCCTACCAGCAGTTATAATTGCCAATTTCCTAATAATTTCCCCAATGACGACCATGGCAAGGCCAAAGTTACTGATCCACCAGTGTTCCTTCAAGCCAGGGAAAAAATAAACTTCAACCAAGTACTCTAACAATGAAAAAATCATCGCCACAAGATAGTTTTTGCTGATCAGTAGAGACTTGAGAGTAACATTTGACTTCCCATGGAAAATAATTGCTAGAATGTATTCCGAAACATGAAAGAAAGCTATAGAAAATAGCATTTCAGAAATTTGTCTGTAGGCTGTGTAACCAAAGACTTCTGTCATGTTGTCAAATTAACAAATAAGCACCTCTTTGTAGGCTTTGTAACCTAGTATTGCCTTTAGAAAAAAAATAAATTAACTTCTGCTTTTCAGTCCAGGCCTGAAAATTTTCCTGAACTATATAGCAATGATAATAAGTTCTGACTTTCCAACTCAATCCAAAAATGCTTTAACATTACAATTGCCTGCAAAAAGACAAAAATAAATGTTTCAATAAGTAGGAGGAATTAAGATGCTACTGAAGGGAAAAAGAGAATCATAGCAATAACTTTAGTATCATCTCATAGATGGGAAAAATACAAAAATAAATGTTTCAGGAATGGTCTATATGAAGCTGACAATACTATATAACAAGTAGAAAATGTTCCACGGAGATAGTTGGCACTTGGCAGTTGTGACATCAAGGTATCTACCTAAATGATGAGGGGTATAACATATAGGATAGGTTCTATAAGGCATGGACATAGACGGAGGGATATCGAGCCACAAAGTTAAGGTTGTAATTATCATGATAGATGTAAAATGAAGACATGTCACGTTGTCAGACATCAGCAAAGAGTTGTGTTTGCGATCTTATGCAATGTATGTATATGGTACCAAACAATTAAATTTATCAAAGTTTGACAGAAATCTTATGTGGTAAGAAAGGAACTTGTCCTGAAGTGTGGGTGGGATGATCACTATGTTTGCAACTATAAATTTTAGAGTTAGTCTTTTGACAAAGTTAAAAAATTAACTAATAGTGGTTCTGGTAGTTACTATTTCAGCAAGATTGAAAAATATAACATGAAAGCTAGGTTATTGCCAGATTCCCTTGGAATTTGACAGTGGATTAAAGTGACAAACTAGAAATACATTAAGGTTATAGCCATCGCTGCTTATTGACAAAGCTTTCGCCATTTTCTTAAAAAAACACATGCTGTCAACTCAACTTTAAACTGAAAAAGGTTGAAACTTGAGCAATCAAATGATTGATATTAGCACATTTCAAAATATACGCTGTTAGACAGGGAATAACCAGAAAGATTGATTTTCCAAAACCTTTCCATTTTCAGCGAAATATATAGATTACATTACTACTGTCCAGGTCCACATAAGTCTACGCAAGGATCTATTCCGTCAAATCACAAAGGGAATCCCAGAGGGAACCTGTTGGGCATAGGCATCATAATGTGACCCAAAAAACTGCCTCAAGAAGTACTCTTCGTATGGTATCCGTTGCGAGAAAAAACGCCAAACAACAAGTGAAAATGCAACTGTGGATATTGGATTGCACAGCATTATTTGAGTGCCAATTGACCATATGAGAAAACCAGAATATCCAGGATGACGAACAAATCCGTAGACTCCATGCCTAACCAATTTATGGTGCTTTTCATGATGAACTTTGATAAGATGAGTGAAGGCCCTACCAGCAGTTATAATTGCCAATTTCCTAATAATTTCCCCAATGACGACCATGGCAAGGCCAAAGTTACTGATCCACCAGTGTTCCTTCAAGCCAGGGAAAAAATAAACTTCAACCAAGTACTCTAACAATGAAAAAATCATCGCCACAAGATAGTTTTTGCTGATCAGTAGAGACTTGAGAGTAACATTTGACTTCCCATGGAAAATAATTGCTAGAATGTATTCCGAAACATGAAAGAAAGCTATAGAAAATAGCATTTCAGAAATTTGTCTGTAGGCTGTGTAACCAAAGACTTCTGTCATGTTGTCAAATTAACAAATAAGCACCTCTTTGTAGGCTTTGTAACCTAGTATTGCCTTTAGAAAAAAAATAAATTAACTTCTGCTTTTCAGTCCAGGCCTGAAAATTTTCCTGAACTATATAGCAATGATAATAAGTTCTGACTTTCCAACTCAATCCAAAAATGCTTTAACATTACAATTGCCTGCAAAAAGACAAAAATAAATGTTTCAATAAGTAGGAGGAATTAAGATGCTACTGAAGGGAAAAAGAGAATCATAGCAATAACTTTAGTATCATCTCATAGATGGGAAAAATACAAAAATAAATGTTTCAGGAATGGTCTATATGAAGCTGACAATACTATATAACAAGTAGAAAATGTTCCACGGAGATAGTTGGCACTTGGCAGTTGTGACATCAAGGTATCTACCTAAATGATGAGGGGTATAACATATAGGATAGGTTCTATAAGGCATGGACATAGACGGAGGGATATCGAGCCACAAAGTTAAGGTTGTAATTATCATGATAGATGTAAAATGAAGACATGTCACGTTGTCAGACATCAGCAAAGAGTTGTGTTTGCGATCTTATGCAATGTATGTATATGGTACCAAACAATTAAATTTATCAAAGTTTGACAGAAATCTTATGTGGTAAGAAAGGAACTTGTCCTGAAGTGTGGGTGGGATGATCACTATGTTTGCAACTATAAATTTTAGAGTTAGTCTTTTGACAAAGTTAAAAAATTAACTAATAGTGGTTCTGGTAGTTACTATTTCAGCAAGATTGAAAAATATAACATGAAAGCTAGGTTATTGCCAGATTCCCTTGGAATTTGACAGTGGATTAAAGTGACAAACTAGAAATACATTAAGGTTATAGCCATCGCTGCTTATTGACAAAGCTTTCGCCATTTTCTTAAAAAAACACATGCTGTCAACTCAACTTTAAACTGAAAAAGGTTGAAACTTGAGCAATCAAATGATTGATATTAGCACATTTCAAAATATACGCTGTTAGACAGGGAATAACCAGAAAGATTGATTTTCCAAAACCTTTCCATTTTCAGCGAAATATATAGATTACATTACTACTGTCCAGGTCCACATAAGTCTACGCAAGGATCTATTCCGTCAAATCACAAAGGGAATCCCAGAGGGAACCTGTTGGGCATAGGCATCATAATGTGACCCAAAAAACTGCCTCAAGAAGTACTCTTCGTATGGTATCCGTTGCGAGAAAAAACGCCAAACAACAAGTGAAAATGCAACTGTGGATATTGGATTGCACAGCATTATTTGAGTGCCAATTGACCATATGAGAAAACCAGAATATCCAGGATGACGAACAAATCCGTAGACTCCATGCCTAACCAATTTATGGTGCTTTTCATGATGAACTTTGATAAGATGAGTGAAGGCCCTACCAGCAGTTATAATTGCCAATTTCCTAATAATTTCCCCAATGACGACCATGGCAAGGCCAAAGTTACTGATCCACCAGTGTTCCTTCAAGCCAGGGAAAAAATAAACTTCAACCAAGTACTCTAACAATGAAAAAATCATCGCCACAAGATAGTTTTTGCTGATCAGTAGAGACTTGAGAGTAACATTTGACTTCCCATGGAAAATAATTGCTAGAATGTATTCCGAAACATGAAAGAAAGCTATAGAAAATAGCATTTCAGAAATTTGTCTGTAGGCTGTGTAACCAAAGACTTCTGTCATGTTGTCAAATTAACAAATAAGCACCTCTTTGTAGGCTTTGTAACCTAGTATTGCCTTTAGAAAAAAAATAAATTAACTTCTGCTTTTCAGTCCAGGCCTGAAAATTTTCCTGAACTATATAGCAATGATAATAAGTTCTGACTTTCCAACTCAATCCAAAAATGCTTTAACATTACAATTGCCTGCAAAAAGACAAAAATAAATGTTTCAATAAGTAGGAGGAATTAAGATGCTACTGAAGGGAAAAAGAGAATCATAGCAATAACTTTAGTATCATCTCATAGATGGGAAAAATACAAAAATAAATGTTTCAGGAATGGTCTATATGAAGCTGACAATACTATATAACAAGTAGAAAATGTTCCACGGAGATAGTTGGCACTTGGCAGTTGTGACATCAAGGTATCTACCTAAATGATGAGGGGTATAACATATAGGATAGGTTCTATAAGGCATGGACATAGACGGAGGGATATCGAGCCACAAAGTTAAGGTTGTAATTATCATGATAGATGTAAAATGAAGACATGTCACGTTGTCAGACATCAGCAAAGAGTTGTGTTTGCGATCTTATGCAATGTATGTATATGGTACCAAACAATTAAATTTATCAAAGTTTGACAGAAATCTTATGTGGTAAGAAAGGAACTTGTCCTGAAGTGTGGGTGGGATGATCACTATGTTTGCAACTATAAATTTTAGAGTTAGTCTTTTGACAAAGTTAAAAAATTAACTAATAGTGGTTCTGGTAGTTACTATTTCAGCAAGATTGAAAAATATAACATGAAAGCTAGGTTATTGCCAGATTCCCTTGGAATTTGACAGTGGATTAAAGTGACAAACTAGAAATACATTAAGGTTATAGCCATCGCTGCTTATTGACAAAGCTTTCGCCATTTTCTTAAAAAAACACATGCTGTCAACTCAACTTTAAACTGAAAAAGGTTGAAACTTGAGCAATCAAATGATTGATATTAGCACATTTCAAAATATACGCTGTTAGACAGGGAATAACCAGAAAGATTGATTTTCCAAAACCTTTCCATTTTCAGCGAAATATATAGATTACATTACTACTGTCCAGGTCCACATAAGTCTACGCAAGGATCTATTCCGTCAAATCACAAAGGGAATCCCAGAGGGAACCTGTTGGGCATAGGCATCATAATGTGACCCAAAAAACTGCCTCAAGAAGTACTCTTCGTATGGTATCCGTTGCGAGAAAAAACGCCAAACAACAAGTGAAAATGCAACTGTGGATATTGGATTGCACAGCATTATTTGAGTGCCAATTGACCATATGAGAAAACCAGAATATCCAGGATGACGAACAAATCCGTAGACTCCATGCCTAACCAATTTATGGTGCTTTTCATGATGAACTTTGATAAGATGAGTGAAGGCCCTACCAGCAGTTATAATTGCCAATTTCCTAATAATTTCCCCAATGACGACCATGGCAAGGCCAAAGTTACTGATCCACCAGTGTTCCTTCAAGCCAGGGAAAAAATAAACTTCAACCAAGTACTCTAACAATGAAAAAATCATCGCCACAAGATAGTTTTTGCTGATCAGTAGAGACTTGAGAGTAACATTTGACTTCCCATGGAAAATAATTGCTAGAATGTATTCCGAAACATGAAAGAAAGCTATAGAAAATAGCATTTCAGAAATTTGTCTGTAGGCTGTGTAACCAAAGACTTCTGTCATGTTGTCAAATTAACAAATAAGCACCTCTTTGTAGGCTTTGTAACCTAGTATTGCCTTTAGAAAAAAAATAAATTAACTTCTGCTTTTCAGTCCAGGCCTGAAAATTTTCCTGAACTATATAGCAATGATAATAAGTTCTGACTTTCCAACTCAATCCAAAAATGCTTTAACATTACAATTGCCTGCAAAAAGACAAAAATAAATGTTTCAATAAGTAGGAGGAATTAAGATGCTACTGAAGGGAAAAAGAGAATCATAGCAATAACTTTAGTATCATCTCATAGATGGGAAAAATACAAAAATAAATGTTTCAGGAATGGTCTATATGAAGCTGACAATACTATATAACAAGTAGAAAATGTTCCACGGAGATAGTTGGCACTTGGCAGTTGTGACATCAAGGTATCTACCTAAATGATGAGGGGTATAACATATAGGATAGGTTCTATAAGGCATGGACATAGACGGAGGGATATCGAGCCACAAAGTTAAGGTTGTAATTATCATGATAGATGTAAAATGAAGACATGTCACGTTGTCAGACATCAGCAAAGAGTTGTGTTTGCGATCTTATGCAATGTATGTATATGGTACCAAACAATTAAATTTATCAAAGTTTGACAGAAATCTTATGTGGTAAGAAAGGAACTTGTCCTGAAGTGTGGGTGGGATGATCACTATGTTTGCAACTATAAATTTTAGAGTTAGTCTTTTGACAAAGTTAAAAAATTAACTAATAGTGGTTCTGGTAGTTACTATTTCAGCAAGATTGAAAAATATAACATGAAAGCTAGGTTATTGCCAGATTCCCTTGGAATTTGACAGTGGATTAAAGTGACAAACTAGAAATACATTAAGGTTCTTTAATTGAACAACCGCCCTTATTCAAGTAATAGTTAAACAGGTTAAAATTTTTGTTGACTTCACCAGTAAAGAGCAATACTGAGATGTGATCCAATACAAGAATACATGCTAGTATTTAGAAGTAATGACAAACACAAAGGAAATCGACTAGAAACTACTGAGTCTTGAGATATTAAATCATTGCGAATGCAGGAGGAAAATATAACAGTTGACCTAACTCAATTAGAAAAATTTGGCAGCAAGGAAATTGTCCTGTTTAGAGTAAAATAGACTACAATAAATGTGTTTAATGTTTCAGAGCTTCGCGATTACTGTTGAAGAAGAAAAGTGAGGCTAGTCAGGAACAGGAAAAAAAAGGAAAGAAGGACATCCATCTATATAGGATTGGGAGACATAAGAAACTACGGAAGGAATAGAGAAAGCAAGATACTCCAGTGAAGAACAGAGATAATATACCAATTCCAGAGTAAGTTACAAGTCCTTATTTTTTCTTGTGGTAATGAAGGACAGTGAAGTAGATCTTATAAAGGTTGGTGGCGATGATGGCAGAATTGGGAGAAATTAGTAGCATGCTAACGTCAAATAATTGATATGGTTTACATTGGGTCAAGCATAAGTTGTACTATGCGTTGGACTGATAGGTTCATTACACTTTCTGGTCACGTGTTCCTTGTTTCAGAAGATTATGGATTTTGTACATGAGGTTCATATTTTATGAACACTTGTTATTGTTCTTGCTTCCACCAATTCTACAAAGCTGGAAATCATATAGCTTGGCCAAAATTTCAGCGCTGGCTTGTATTATTGGATGTAATATGAAATATTTGGACCAATAAAATGTCCTTTATATGGATATCAGAGGCCAGGGGGCCATTCCCTTGACTTGTACTGATGAGAATGTTACTCCACGGGAAATCGAAGAAAAAGCTGCCGAATTGGCATATTTCTTGCGTGTACCGATTGAAGTATTTTGAGAAATGAGCTGAGAGAATGAATGCTTTCTCAGCAAGAAGGAAAAACTAAAGAATCTTACTCATTCTCCAAAATAGGAAAAGACAGTTAGAGACCTACAGATGATTCTCTTACATATAAAATAGAAACAAATAGTCGTGTGTGAAGTTGATTTTGGTAGGAACATATCTAAGCCGGAACAATTTCCAGGAACATAATTCTGAATTATCTGGAGGAAACAGATAAATTTCAAAATTTAGTTGTTTAGTCCATACTGATCACTTACAAGATAGCAACTGATAATGGAGTGGAGGCATCTATTTTAGGCAAGGGTGTAGACGATAATGAAAAGAAAATTTAAAAGTATAGAATCTTCAAATGTAAGGGGGGTAAATATATTAAACTTACAAGATAGCAACTGATAATGGAGTGGAGGCATCTGTTTTAGGCAAGGGTGTAGATGATAATGAAAAGAAAATTTTAAAGTATAGAATCTTCAAATGATTAGTTTAGTTCTATATGGGAACTCTCTGTTGATAATCTTCAAATGTATATACCAATGATGGTGAATGGTACAGTGTTCCGTTTCTTGACTATTTTCTGGATGCAGGTCAATGGATCTTGGATCCAAAAAAATAAAACAAATTACGTAATAAGACAATATGTGTAAAGGTAATTTGGAGAAATCAAGCTATTGAAGGACCAACTAGGGAGTTGGAAGATGAGATGAAACTAAAATATCCTCACTTGTTTTAAAACAACTCATTTCAAGGACAAAATCCTTTTAAGGGGGAGAGAGTGTAATATCCCACTTTTGTTAAACAAGTGTGAGAATAAATATAATAGTAATAAAAAAACGAGAGAAGTTCACAATTATAATTTCTATCCCTTGGAAATTATTTGTGGAGCTATGCATTTATTCCATTATAAATTTTTATTCTATAACTAATGGAGATATTAAGAACTCATGGAAAAATATATTCTCGAATTTATGATGATTGCGGGGAATAATTGTTTTTATAGAAAAATTGGAGGATCGTTTTGAGGTCTTTAAAGGAAGTGATGATATTTGTACAATTAATCTATAGTTTATGACTTTCCAGAAAAGATTGGAATGGAGTTTAAAATTTAGTAATAATAGTATCAATAATAAAGATATTGATGATGATATTTTTACTAATTTGTTTTCATAATGTTACTAAAATACATATTGTAATGTACGTAGTAATAAAATATAATAATTACGGAGCCACATGGCTAGTTATAAAAGAAATAGAAGTATTTTGCCACTCGTAAGGCAATAAAACTATACAAGTGCTTTAAGTTTTGAGAGTTTTTAGGTTTAATCAAGGTATGATTTCCTTCTTTGTAGGCAAAAGTTCTTCAACTTGGTTTCTATGATTTCTGAATTGAGCTTGGTTTTTCTTAGTACAATTTATAACTGCAAGATGCTATGTAGAACTTGCATAATCAGAGGTTATAATGTTATTGTTAATTTTCCAAATAGATTTTCGTATACTTGTTCTTAAAACTTTCTGGTCTTTGGTTTGAAGTTCAAAAATTTAGAGTCTACTGGTTTATAGTTGAGAAATGTTCCCGAATTCTAGAACTTGACAGAAAGCTAATTGTGATTTAATATTTAGACAAAGCAGAGAATGGTAGATGCATAAAAATGTTTTGGATGTACTTTCAGGATTTGAGACGAGGATACTAAGTTGCCTTTGAAGAATTTTTTTTCTACAGTTAAGATGATCTCAGGATCTTGAAACGTTACTGACAAGTTCAACTACAAAGTTTAAATATATATTAATCAAAGATAAGATCGTTATATAAGTTCAATAAGCTGACGTGCCTATCTGATTGGTGTTGGTTGGAAAATCTGTAAGGAAAGATTGACAGAGAGCTCTAATTGTGAGTTAGGATAATTAAGGATTAGTTCTAGAAATTGTAAATAGAAATGGAGGGTCAATAAAAGTGTACTCAATATAAATTTGCCATACCTAAAATTAGAACTTCAAAATTAATAATACTCTACATTAAGGAACAGTTGTGAACTTTAAGTAATAGTCTGAACCTGTGTTACTCCGACCCGGCACTTCCGGCCGCCGTACCGGTGTCGACCCGACACGACGCGGGACACGACGCGGGATACGTGCCGGATTCGTGACTGTGAAATCGGATACGTCGTTGCCGTAATTTTGAAGATATTGAAAGTCGCCGGAAATTTTTTACCGATCGCCGGACTTTTTTGCAAGTCGTTGGAGAATCTTTGCAATGTGCGGACTAGTCTACAAATGTTTTGAAGACTTTGAAGGTCACAAATCTTGAAGTTTTGAAGGTATAATCTTGAAAACTGAAAAAGTAAAAGGCACCGCTGGAGTGAAGAAGACGAAGAGGGGAGATGAGGGCAGATGGGTCAACAGCTCATGAGTTGTGTTTTTTAATAGTAATACTTTTTTATTAAAAAGTGTGCACACAAGGGCTAGTAGGTAGGTTACAGTTGTCTCACTTGTTTGTATCAATTTCATTAATTTAAAAATCAATTTCATTAATTTAAAATTTGATTGATGCTTGATTGGTGTTTAGTATATAATTGTTTCTAATAATTTAAAATTTGATTGGTGCTGATTGGAGTCTAATATATACATTGAATTAGAATTTTAAATTTATTCAATAATTTCTTTTTATAAAAATTTAAAAATAATTTTAATTTTTTTTATTGATACTTGATTATTATTTTAAAAGAAAATTTTGATTCATGCTTGATTACTATTTTCAAAGAAAAATAAAAAATTAGTTGAATAATTAAATTTTATTTAGCAAATAAATTATATTTTATATGCTCTTTCCGTACCGATTTTCTTATTCAGTTTACTTTTTATCATTTTATTTATAAAATTAAAAATAAATCATAAAATTAAAATTTATATATACATTAAAATTCATGTGAAAAATAAACTTAATAAAATATAAATTTAATGCATATCTACATTGTCCACAAACATAGTATTTATATTATACTATAATTGTATGCAAAAATTTAAAAATAAATTATAAAATTATATTTTATATGCACAATAAATGCATGCAAAAAATAAATTTGATAAAATATAAATTTAACGTATATCTAAATTGTACACAAATATAATATATATTATACTATAATTGTATATAAAAAAAAAATTAAAAAAAGGAAAAAAGATTGAGCAACTAATAAGTCATCTCTAGCATATATTTTTTTACAAGAGATACGTGGACAAATTATAATATACATATTCTATTCGTAAAATTTGAATATATAAAACATATTACAAAATATATAGGAAATTACGCAATTATAAGACAAACTATAATATATATAGTCTATTCTACGTCATCGAAGCTTTTTTGGCCATGTAAAACTTGAATAAATAAGACAAATTACAAAATATATAGAAAATTACACCATTATAAGACAAACTACAATACAGTAGAACCTCGATAAATGAATTTTCAATAAACAAATAATCTAATCAAATGAATAATTTTTTCCGGTCTCAACATAATAGAGACAGTATCTTTTTTATCTCTATAAATGAATAATCTCGATTAATGAATATAATTCTCCGGCCCCATCGTATTTATTTATCGAGGTTTAACTATGTATACATAGTTTATTCGTAAAAATTGTAATAAGACGAACTATAATATATACATAGTGCTTGTTTGGTTAAATCAAACAACTGTATCATATTTTACATCCTAGATATTCCAAATACTTACATGAATTATTGTCGACCAAACAACCTCATAGTTTATTCGTAAAACTTTATAATATACATTGTTTATTCATAAAATTTGAATATATAAGACAAATTAAACATATAATATACATAATTATAAAAATCTTACACAATAACAATATATTTTAAAATCATTAAAGGATATCACAAATATATAATACATTTATAAAACTTGGCTAGATAAATTAAATTGATAGTTTATAATTTAACTTTTTAAAATTTTAAACTAAAATCAATATTAATTTAAATTCATAAATTAAATCAAAAATGTAACCAAGGCCATATGTACATTTTTTTTAAATACAAGATCATATATACAGAATATATCCACATACACTCTTATGTATATATTTACCGTTTGACTGACTATTTCAATTCTAGAGGCAATTAATTTGTGAGTCCCTTCAGTTTTTCACCAAGTCCCAGCTCTCTTGTATAAATTATAACCTTATTTTGACTCCAAAATCACCATTACTTAAACCCTTACCAGATGTACAAAGTTCTTATACAGAGATCATGTCTACTCAAAAGCTTATGAATCCCGGTAAAGATGATAAACCTTTGTGGATTCATGTTGAGGTGTTGGATGTACCTATTGCTGGTGGAGGTAACAGGAAGTGGAGATGTAAATACTGCAACAAAATAGTGACGGGTTCTTACTCAAAAGTGAAGGGGCATTTGTTAAAAATCTCCAACACTGGTGTAGAACCATGCAAAGGGATGTCAGATGATGTATTTCGTCAAATCGATACAGAGCACAAGAAGGCTGAAGAGAGGATAGCAAAAGAAGCCATGAATGCCAAACAAAAAAAGCAGTACATGGCATATCAAGGAGGGTCTGATTTAGTTCAACCAAAAAAAAGAAAAGGAGCTTTAGACCTCGCTTTCAATGTAGCTGATCGGGAAGATATTGATAAGGAGTGTGCCATGATGTTTTATACTGGTGGTATATCTTTCAACTTTGCAAGGAATCCATTCTTTAGACGTTACTCAATAAAATTAGCCAATTCTAATGTGGCAGGTTACACTCCTCCTACATATAACCGACTTCGCACAACACTTTTGTCACAACAGAAGCAACATGTTCACAGACTCGTACAACCTATAAAAGATAGTTGGAAGAAAAAGGGTGCATCTATATGTTCAGATGGATGGTCTGATTGCCACTCAAGAACTTTGATCAATATAATGGTTGCCTCTGCTGCTGGTCCAATGTTTTTAAAATCAATCAATGCCAGTGATGCTACAAAAGATGCTGAATATATAGCTAAAATATTCATGGAGGCTGTGGAAGAAATTGGCGCAATGAATGTTGTTCAGATAGTCACTGATAATGCATCCAATTACAAGGCAGCAGGTGCTTTAATCGAAAGTAAGTATCCTCGTATATTTTGAACTCCATGTGTAGTTCATTGCTTAAATTTGGCAATTAAATCTATTTGTGAACCTAGTGAGAAGTCTGATCACTACCCTCATTGTGCATGGATAAAAGAATTAGTCACTCAAGCGCGTGATATTAATTATTTCATATTGAATCATTCTTTGCCCAAGACGATATTTAGTCGATACTCGAATCTAATGTTGCTTAAAGTGGCAGATACTAGATTTGCGTCTCATATAGTAATGTTAACAAGAATGAGACGAGTAAGAGAGGCCTTGGAAAAGACTGTTATGGACCCTGATTGGAAAAGAATTAGAGGTAATTTAAGAAATGCTAATGAGTTAAAATCTAGAGAAATTAAAGACACCTTAGTGAGTGATACATGGTGGGACAAGATTGACTATTTTTTAAAGTTTACTAAGCCTATCATGAAGTTCTTGAGGGTAGCTGATAAAGATTCATGTGTTTTGCATTTGGTTTATGATATGTGGGATACAATGATTGAAGATGTAAGGAGTTGCATTTTTTATCATGAAAATGAAGACTTGTTAACCGGAAAATCAGTTTTTTTTAATGTTATTCACAAGATAATAGAGGATAGGTGGAACAAAAGCAACACACCGCTTCATTGTTTAGCGCACTCTCTTGTCCCTAAGTACTATAGTGATGAATGGTTGCAAGGGGGTGGTCGTGGTGTTCGTCGTGTAGCACCAAATGAGGATGAAGAAATATCCCTAAACAGAGAAGAATGTTTTCGAAGAATCTTTGGCAGTTCTGAAAATCTTAAAAAAGTAACTAAAGAATATGGTGCATTTGCTTGTGATCTTGATTACTTTGGTCAGCCCCATGTGATGGCATCGTGGGGTGAAGAAGATCCTATGTCATGGTGGGCTAATTATGGCTCATTTGCGCCATTATTGCAAGGACTTGCATTTAGAGTACTTTCACAACCAGCATCATCATCGTGTTGTGAACGTAACTGGAGTACATATGATAGCATTCAAAGTGCCAAAAGAAATCAGCTAGCTCCACAAAGAACAGAAGACTTGGTTTTTGTACACAACAACACTCGGTTGATCTCAAGAAAGCAACCTGAATATACTTCTGGTCCATGTAAATATTGGGACATTGGTAAGAATTAAGATATATATGTATTTGTATTTTAACTTTAGAGATATTGTTTAAGTAGGTTTTTTAACTAGATTGTTTAAGACATTAATTAAATTATCTATTTGTTTGTTAATAGGAGGGGACAACTTTGATGGTGACACCATTTTGGAGATTGCTGATTTGTCTCTGAATGATCCTGAAATTGAAGCGGTGACCTTTGATAGCGAAACTTAAGACCGGCAAAGACTCTGAAGAGCTTGTATTTTTGAATATTCAGATTGTTTCAATTGCTTTTGCATCTTTGTTAAGATCTTATTATGTATTGTTTGCATACCATAAAGGCTTGCAGAGCAGCAGAACTAGTTCTTATTTATATTCTATTGCTGCTTTCAATCAAGTTGCAGACTTGCCTTTTTCCCAGCCATATATTTGTGCATCAAGTAAACTGACTAATTTTATGTTGCACTTTAATCTCTATTGAAATGTTGTCTTTTATTTATACAGAATTTTGCATTAAAAACTAGTGTTAAAACAAAAATATTATAATTATTATTAATATATTTATGCCGTGTCCCCGTACCCGTGTCTAAAATCCGGACGGTGTCCCCGTGTCTTATATTTTGAGAAATACCGAGTCCGACACTCGGATACGTGTCGTGTCCGACACTCCGCACCCGAGTCTGAGCAACATAGGTCTGAACACTTTGTCACTCATTATAGATTCAACTTGAAGAATTCTTTAAACTAAAGAGATGCGATTATACGAAAGATGTGATGCGACAAAGATCACAAGGAGCTAACAAGTTCAGGAGATTTCGGTGTTCAGGATATTACTATATGGTAGCAACAGACAACAGTTGGTACACTGATTCGTAAACTGAGGAAATAGCGTTAGGACTATTGCTGAAATTAATTAGAAGTTATGGTTTCAAAACCTACTTATAAAAGAATAAAGTCAAGTGACTTTAATATAGATGGATAGTCTCCTATACTAGTTGTCAGATTCCATCATAAAATTTATATGTGAAGACCATGACAGATAGCAAGTCAACTGGTCAAAAAAGGACTATATAGTTAACTTAGAGTTATAAACAGTTAGAGTGTACTGTATACTTATTCTAAATTTCAATATTAATTAGATCAGTTAAATATTAACTAAATTAAGTGATTAGTATTAATATCAGTATTTTGCTATGTTCTAATTATGTGTCGTTAATTTAGTTAGTTGCCCAAATCCAAAAAGAGGAAGAACAGGGAATAGAAATGAATTAAACAGAAAATCTTTAAGAGACAAAGGCAAGTTCTCTGCATCCTTTCTTTTATTTTTTGTCTCAATACAGTTGCGCAATTTTTTTTGGACAAAGTCTTTATTGGATACTGCTGAATACTTAAATCATTTTATATAAAAGGGAGAACTTCGTGTGTGTTTGGTTTACAAGTCCTTGTTCCGGACATGTGCTAGATTAAATTTTAAAAACTTTTATGATACATGATATGCTAGGAAGCAGGGATTCTTGAGGATTCTCCGATTCTTGGGGATACTTGGGGATTTTTGTTGATCAATTAATTAAGTAATTAGTTAATTATTTAGTTAGTTAAACACTTTATAATGCATCGACGGTGGTTTTAAGTAATTATTATATTAATAGTTATGGATAATGAACTTATTTATATAACTATTTAGTTTAATGTAAATGCTACTGCTGAAATATATATATATATATATATATATATATAATATTTAATATAATTTAATATTTGCCAAATCCCCTGCACCCATATCCCCATATTTTTTGATTTGCCGAATTCTCATATCTCTATATATATGTGATTGCTACTAATGATGTAGCTTAATATGGCCAAATGGGGCTTAATATTTCTGCTTGCAGTAAAAGTTGTGCCTTTAATCTGGTTGATCAACCAATATCGGCGGGGATGTGCTATTCCATTTGATCATTGGAATAACGCGGGTTTGCTTTGTACGATATATCATCGAGCAACGTGGAGTTGTAAGTGTATCATATATACAAATTTAATTGCACCATTAATTATATAATTTTCAGTGTTACCCTATACATACCATTGACATAGTACCTTGAGTTTTCAAATATCATAAACTTTCAAATATATTTTGGTAGATTACTGCTGGACAACTTTTGCTCATTCTATTACTTTTTACACAGCTGATGGTGGAAATGGAGGTGTAAACTATAGAGACTTGATCTGGTATGGAAGAACAAGGAAAATATATCTCTATTCATTGTTATCTACGGTACATATATAGTAGCTTTGGCTATATTAGTTCCTGAATATATGGAACCACCATCTCAACTACTAGCACTCATACAGCTGAATATAACAATACATATCACGATTTATTATCTTCCTGGAGAATAGGTCTAACATGCCCCCGCAAGATTGAGCTTCCGTCGTGGAGGCCAATCTTGGACCTGTGTAGCAGGAACTGCTTTTTTGGAATGGCTTTGGTTAACGAGTCAGCAAGTTGATCTTCAGTGTGGACATGAGAAACATGCAGAAGATTGAGACACTTGATTGCGAACAAAGTGAAAATCCAGTGCAATGTGTTTCATGCGAGAGTGAAAAATTGGATTTTTACAAAGATAAGTTGCACCGATGTTATCACAGTACATGGTCGGCGAGGTTGTGCAAGGTTGATGAAGTTCTTTGAGAAGATTAGTAATCCAAGTTAGTTCAGCAGCGGTATTGGCTACGGATCTATATTCAGCCTCGGTGGAGCTACGGCCTACGAGCAATTGTTTTTTGTTTCTTGGATGGCCAGCTGATAGGTGAGCTGCCAAGGAACACTACATATGCTGAAGTAGAAGTGTAATCATATGAGTTCCCTGCCCAATCGGAGTCTGAAAATGCATGAAGAGTGGGATGTTTATTTTTTCTGAAATGTAAGCCATGGGTGATGGTGCCTTTGAGATATCTCAACACGCGTTTTAGAGCTGCCCAATGTGTGACGGAAGGATTATGCATAAATTGGGATAATTTATTCACAGGGAACGAGATGTCAGGTCGGGTGAGGGATAAGTACTGAAGTGAGCCAATAATTTTTCTAAATTCAGCAGCATCAGTTTTTGATATGTCATCATGTAAGGTTAATCTTCCTGTTAATGACATGGGAGTTGACACAGCATTTGCATCAAGCATGTGGGTTTTAGATAGGATGTCAGTGATGTATTTTTGTTGGGATAGAAAAAGACCTTGAGATGTAGGTTGGACTTCCATACCCAAGAAATAACGGAGGGAACCAAGGTCCTTGAGGGAGAAGCGAGATGAAAGGGAATGAATGAAGGTTGATGTAGCCACGGGATTATTTCCGGTAACAATGATGTCATCGACATACACCAAAAGATAAATCATTATAGAAGCATGATGATATATAAATAAGGCGGAGTCAGAGAGGGAATTACAAAACTTTTGTTGTAATAAAAAGGAGCGGAGGTCTGTGTACCATGTTCTTGGGGATTGCCGCAAGCCATAGATGGATTTCTTTAGTTGACAAACATAGTGAGGATGTGTTGAATCTTGAAATCCAGAAGGTTGTTGCATAAACACCGTGTCACGTAAATGACCTTGGAGAAAGGCATTGTTGACGTCGAGCTGCCGTAATTCCCAACCAAGATTAACATCAAGGCCGAGAATGACACGAATGGTTGTTGGTTTAACGACCGGACTGATGATTTCAAAGAAGTCAAGGCCAGGATGCTGGTGAAACCCCTTCGCGATGAGGCGAGCTTTGAATCGAGAAATTGTGCCATCAGAATTATGTTTAGTTTTAAAAATCCACTTACAGCCAACAACATTCTGATATGGATGAGGTGGGACGAGAGTCCAAGTGTTATTTTTTATGAGAGCAGAGTATTCATTATGAAGTGCATCACGCCAATGAGGAATTTTGAGGGCTTGTGTGACTGTTTTAGGCTCTAGAAGAGGAGATGGAGTGGTGCTAACATGAAGATCCAGTATTTGGCATGGTTTTAAGTTGCCGGTTTTAGCACGCGTCACAATAACACGAGCTGGGGATGGGTGAGGCGGTAATGTAATTTGTTCAGAAGAGGAAGTAGTGGAATTGGTGGATACAGGATGTAAAGAAGGTACAGAGGTAGATGCGGAGTTAAAAGAGTGTGCAGGAGGTAGAGATGACGCGGAACGTGCTGGGGTTGGATGAGATGAATTTGGTTTAAAGATGATTGGTAGAGAGGGATTATGAAGGGTTGGAGATTTGGTTGAATCAGGGGGAAGATGTATTGATGAAGGAATGGAGTTGGTGGAGGGAGAGTGGTGAGGACGAAGAGGATCCCAGGAAGAGAAAGAAGTATGAGTTGGATGGGGAGATGACATATGACATGTTGAAATGGAAATATGTCTTCATAGAATTGGACGTGGCGAGTCACATAAGTTTTAGCACTATCTCAACTACTAGCACTCATTCAACTAAATATAACAATACATATCACGATTTATTATCTTCCTGGAGAATAGGTCTAACATAAACGAGGCTCAAGGGGTGGGTTTGAGTTTGGGGGGAAAAGACAATTTTAAAGATGCTTAGTTGCAGCTCACAAGGATTTTAAAGATGCAGTTTGGAGGAACTTTTTATGATGAAACCGCCTACCCCCATCCCAGCCTCCGGTTAAGCAGCAACAGCGGACACACACTACATCTTAACGTGCACATCACATCTCCATACTTTTATAAATAACCACTACTTTCTCTTCACCATAACCAGTACCACTTTCTTCTTCCAACTTGTCTAAGACATGCTAACATACTATTATTTCCTTGTTTATAAACCATATTAAGCCATTAATTACAATAAAGATAATAACTTTATGCTGTAGTCAACAAATGTAGATAATCAAGACCATAACTTGGCAATCAAAATCACAATTTTAAGTCATACCATTTTCAGCAAAACAACGATGAACACAATAAATTCCACAAAATTGAATCAGATCTAACAAATTGTTTATCAATTCTTTAGCCAAGTAGTAATTAACAACAAAACTCATAGCTAAAACATATAATGACAAATTTAAAAAAATGAATGAATGAAATTTGAGGAAATCTAAGAACTGGGAAAGTTGAAACTGATTAGATACGAACCTGACAGCATGAGTTTAAGTTGTAATAAGCTTCACAGTAAGGGTCTTCGTTGGTTGGTTGTCTCTGCAGTCGTGTGTGATAAAGAGACAACTGACTCGTGGACTGGGTGTTTGGGTTTATGGCTGTTATTGTTCTGTGTATACAAGGACCCAGCCTATATGTATAGAACTGTCAATCCCGGTAACCGGATTGGTCATGGGACCAGATTTATTCAGATTAATTTTTAATTATAACTAATATTTTGCCCTCGGGTTTAAGGAAATATTAAAAATTAAAAAATTTATGTAAATAAATTATTATCATTTTGTAGATATTTTTTTAATTTATCTAACCATTTTAATAAAATATATCTTTATTGTATTTTATAAGAGTATAATAAATTTGAGCGACAAATGATAGAATATTATAATAACTAACGTAAAAGCCCGTAGGCACGATCGCTAACTTATATTTTTTTCACATTTTTTTATTTTGATTGATTTTTTTTTTAATAATTGATTATCTTTTCTATAATTCACGTTTTCTTTTAAAATGTTCAAAATTCATTTTTTGATCCGATTACAAATCTAATTTAAATTAATGTTCAACAGATTTATAATGAGATATCACTCTAATAATCTAGTTTCACGTCGAGACATGTGCACACTTTAGTTTAATATAATATATAAAGTAGATTTAAGATTATGTTACTAACCAGTGTGGAATAATACCGATCGATTTTGTATTTACACTTTCGAACATTTATCTATTATAGTATAATATCATCAATTTTCGTGTATCCTTTTAAAATTAATCTATGATTTAACCAATATCAATTTTAATGTTCAATTTTAATTCACGTACGATTCATATTGTAAAATACCATATTGAAATTATATAAAACATTGTATGCATGTTATTTAGTTATGACTATTGTAAATTACTTAATAATTATATAAATAACATGGATTTATATTTACTAAATATTAAAAATATCTATTTATACTTATATTAATTTTATATTAAAGTTATTCAAATTAAAAGGTCATATATTCAATGTACACTATTCAATGCACACTATTTAGATTATGAAGGGTACGACCGTAAAATCACTTGAATAAAACGACTCATGTTTTTTTGAATAAAATGATTCAAAAATATCCTCTTGTCCTCCTATTATATATATATATATATATATATATATATATATATATAATAATATAATAATGAACTTCAAAAATGCAAAATCTTATAAATTAAAAGAATTTCAATTTTTCAAATCAACGATTTGAAAACTTATTGATTCTAACAAATGATTGCAAAATTGATCATTTGAATCTTTTAATTCATAGATGTAGATGCGGACCGATGGAGATATTTCCGAAACACACAAAATTGTTTTATATAAACTAGACTCGATCATGCGTAATATATAAAGAATTAATTAAATTCTTTCAAAAATATAAAATAATAATTAAATAAATAGACTTGAAAAATTGAATATAGAAAAAATATTATTCATATATTATAATTATGAAATATAAGTAAATAGATTTGAAATTCAAAAATGAAGGAAACTAAAAATTATATATATGGAAACATTAATTATATTGTGGTAATATTGAATATAATAAATATTATTAAAATAATATATATCAACTTTTATTAATATATGGTTGTATACAAACATAATATAGATAATATAAAAATTAAAATAATGAAACATTTATTATACCCAATTAAAATGGCTATTTAAATAATAAATATTAATTGATTGATTAATTGACAAATATATATATATATATATATATATATATATATATATATATATATATATATATATATATATATATATATATATATATATATATATATAATAGAGAGTGCTTTAGTATATTAAACCAAATTTGACTAACTTATGATATAATATTATAAGGGTATAATAATGAATTGGAAAAATATAAAATATTTTAAATTAAAAATGCTTCACTTTTTTCAAATGAATAACTTAAAGGTTTATTGATTATAACAAATGCTTGTAGAGTTGATCACTTAGAACTTTTAATTCATAGATATAGATTTTCGGATCTATGAATAGAGATATTTCTGAAACTCATAAAAAATAATTTTTTTTATAATAGGTAAAAATCTAAAGCATTAATTAAGTTTTTTCAAAAGAATAAATTAATAATTAAATAAATAAACTTGAAAGATCAAATTTAGTAAAAATATTATTCATATATATAATTATGAGATATAAGTAATAGATTTGTAATTCAAAAATAAAGGAAATTAAAAATTATATATATATATAAACTAAGTCTATAGGTATCTATGGTAGAATTTGTAAATAAGAAAATCAATTATTATCGAATAATAACAAAATAAGGAAACTAATCATATTTTATAAATTTGAGTAATTTATTAAAACAAACATTTCCTAATTTAAAACGGGTCATGGGAAAAATGAATGGGCTTGAAATAATCGAATCAATAATTAATTAATGAAAATCTCCTAAAAATGGAATAATCCATGGATATATATAGGCTTGGAGTTGGATTTTTGTAGGCTTGAAATTAGGAATGTGTTATTCAACTATTATATATATAAAGATATATTTGAAGTAGCGAAAATTTTAAATGTGTCCCTAATTTTTTTTTTCCTTAACATAACTATAACAAAAATCATTTGATATATTAGAAATTTATGGTAAATTCTTCCAAATTTTCACTTATTTCCACCAAAATTTTATCAAGTTTACTTGAAAAGTCTACTTTTTCATTAATAAAATTATCTATAAATTCTCTTTGTGACTCTTCCACTTATCAATTTATTTTTTTCACATCCAGATAATTGCTTTTTAGATAATATCACATAAATCAAAACTAAAAAATTGGCTTATAAAAAAGTAATAACACTTGAAATAGATTGTTTGAGTCTAAAATTCTCAATAAAAATTTGAAAAAAAATGAATTTTTACATCAAAATAAAGACAATATATATATATGTGTGTGTGTGTGCGCGCGCGCGCGCGCGCGTGCGCAATGTAAGCTCTACCAGTTTACTTTTTTAACAGAGCTTCATACTTGGTTTCTAACTCCAAGTAGTCTTTGTCCTTCTTGACTACTTTTGGCTTTCTACACTCAATGGAAAAGTGTCCCAGTTCATCACAGTTATAACACCTTATTTTTTTATCTTTCAACAGTTCTAGTCTTATAGCCTCCTTTAAAACTACTTTTAGGAGGTTTGTCTTTGCTTGAGGAGCCAAAGTTTGGTTTTGGCTTGAAGCTTTTGTTTTTCTTGAACCTCAAGTTTCCAAACTTTTTAGCCATAAAAGCCATGGATTTGTTGTCCATCAGATTCACCTTTGACAGATTCCTTATCATTTTCTACAATCTCTTCAACTTTCAGCTTTTGGCTTGTACCAACCATTTCTACTTCGCAGGTTCTTTGACAATCAAGGCACTAGAGACATTAGTCATTTTACCTCTGTTTTCTTGAATGGATTTCTTCTGAAGAAACTCTAATTCATAGGTCTTCAATATTCCATACAAAGTTTCTAAAGGTAGTTTGTTAGTGAAGGGTTTCGAGGCACAAACGCAGCGGAATAAACGCGAAAAATAAATCAAAATAGCGAAACCCTCCACAGGATCCATGCGAAAACAAAAGATTTAATTCGGAGATAAAGAATAAATACCTTTAGAAGCTTTAACAGTTCATTAATGGAAGATTAATGGAGGTCCAAACTTGTTTAATCACTATGTATCCCGCTCTCGCGATCTACGCTCTACGGTATCCACACGAACACTTTTCATGAAGGATTGATGTGTACTAGCACCCGAAAACTGCTTCTCTCTCACTATCTTCCTCTTTTCTCAAAACGGCTAGGGTTTTAGTAAAAATATTTCTCATTTATTAAATCAGCCCATAAAGAGATTATATAGAGAGATGAATAAATTTTCTAATTATAATCCAATTATAATTAATACTAATCCAAAATTCTAAATTATTTAATTAAGTCTCACTTAATTAATTAATTATTAATTTTGGAATTAGTTTAAATAATTCATTTATTCTATTTATATAATTAATTAAGTCATACTTAATTAATATGATAAATAAAATAAATTACTTATTTAATTTAAATTCATAATTTAAATTATTTCTCCTTCAAGCGTTCTTTGTGTGTGACCCTGTCGGTTATTATTACGTTGGCAACAATTTTAATATCTAATTAAAATTGTAAACAATGAGCGGCATCTAGTAATACATCATTGCTACCCAAGTAATAATAATAAATCGGTGATTCGATTAAGCCTTTCGTGAATAATGTTCCATGTAATATAATCCCTTTAATCTTGATATTATAGATTAAACTCAAGGCATGTCTCGTGTCATCCTCTTCATAATTTAATCTTTATTTTCTTGATCAATGAGTAGACTATTAAAATCAAATCAACATTTGAGCACGGCCGTGCATTTCATAGTCTCACTCAAACAAGAGGCCAATAATATCACTCCTAAAATTAGGAGGATTAAATCCCATCTAGATCCTTCATATTTCTCATACGATTCATAATATACCCAATGTCCACTTTTATCATCACCCGGTCAAAGATAACTTTTAATGTAATCAAAGTATATTAATTCTCGTATAGAAATATAATGATTTCAGGTCTAAGGATCATTACACCATTATCACAGTGAGAATTACTTATGACACTTATTTAACATGTAGAATCTCACGGCGGGTCATTCCAGTGTCATGCATTGAGACATGCACTTATGTTCTTGACTTTAGTATCACCATACCTATGACCAATGAGATGTAGTCATCTGTCAAGAAACATACTAGTATTTGTGCATTATTATTGTCCTTAAATAATAATACTCGATTAGGGAATTTTAGGAATAAGATACTATTCATATAATCTCATTTTAAATCACATACTTAAAGAGATATATAATACGTATCAAAATTCCAAGGACATTTATTATGTTTTCAATTTATTACGCAATAAATAAAACATAATAAATAAATAATAATCAATAAAACATAATCCTTAATAATAAATATTTTCCTTAAAATATAAAAAGTATTGTTTCTAGCGCACAATTACTAACAGTTAGATCATTTCCTTATCTAATAGCAGCAATTTTGTGCTCCAAGTGCTCAGGAAGAGTCAACAAAAACTTCAAGTTCTTCTCTTTTGTCTCATAAACTTTTCCATGTAACTGTAATTCATTGATTAGTCTATTGAGCCTTTCAAAGACCTCAGTTATGCCTTCATTTGGTTTTGACATAAAAGTTTCATAGTGTGAGACAAACAATTGTCTTTGATTTTCTCTCACTTCTACTATGCCTTCACATAGTAGCTCTATGGTTTCCCAAATGTGCTTAGAAGTGGTGTAATTGACAACATTGTTATACATGATCATATCTAGAGAGTTAGTCAGTATGAGCATCAGATTGTTGTCAAGAGTAACTTTCTCTATTTCGGTGTTAGTGTACTGAGATGGATCTTTTGGTACCCATGTAGCCGGTATTACTTCTGAACCACTAGTTGTTTCAAGAACTAGTGTCACAGGCATGAAGGGTCTATTCTTCAAGATCTCAGGATACATGTAGTTTAGAGTCTTGATGAATGTGAGCATTTTCTTTTTCCATAGTATATAGTGTTCTCTGTCAAATGGAGGAATCTTGATGCGTTAAATTTTTCGGAACTCATTTTGATCTTTGTACTATTTGTATGTTAACAGCCTGAGCTTTAATACCACTTGTTAGGTATGAGTTACACAGAAACTATACAGAGGGGGGGTGAATGTATGGTTTGATTCTTTTTTGATTTTCAGCTTTTGTTTTAATGAACTGATTTTGCTAAAACTTGTAGCTTATGTTATCTTATAGTGTTTACAAGAGAATTGTAGATAATAATAAACACATAAGTTTAACTTTCAAACTAATATTGTATTAGATTGAATTGCTATAAATCTGAGATTCTTGATTTGAATCTCAGCTTCTTGTTCTTGAAAGATACAAGGAGTGAATACAATTGTAATATTCAACTTGTTACTGACTTATGAAGCTGTGCATAGGCTGTATAGACAACATGTCTCATTGGCACATGCTCTCACAAGTCAGTTAGCTAAAACTAAAAATAGACAAAAGATGTTTTACATTTGTACACTATCTATTTATAGCTAACACTTTCTTTTGACAGTACATCACATCTGCATTCTACTCTTCTGTCTTTGTCTTGTTCTTCTTTCAAGATTCTTATAGACTTGTCTCTATCTTCACAGGTTTGACTGATCCTGATCATGATAGAGCTTCAAATTACTTGTCTTATTCTTATATCAATATCCTTGAATTTAGTTTCTTGAATCAATCGAGTACTCAACTGTTCTTGCTTTGAGAAGTCATGACACAGACTTCTCGATCGAATACTTTTGAGACTTCTTGATCAGCCTATTGACTTGTTACTTCTCGAGTTCCTAGACTTCTCGATTGGATATAGTTTTGATGACTTCTCGATTAGGCTAGACTTCTCGAATGGTCTACTACCACAGACTTCTCGATTGATCTTTTTTCTTAGACTTCCCGATTGCTTCAATGACTTACTTCTCGATTTGCTTCACTAGACTTCTCGAATGTATATTATTTTCACACTTCTTGATTGACTTCAATTCCTTGACTTCTTGAATGAACACTTCTCGATCGAATACTGAGTCAATGAGTGTTTTGAGACTTCTCTACCGGTTACACATTTTGACTTCTCAATTGTAGTGACTTCTCGAACAGCTATTTGCCTTAGAAGAATTCTCATATTGCATTCCTTATTCTTGAAGAAGTCTTCTTTGTCTAGAGGCATGATTCAACTTGAATTTTTTATCAAACTTTATTCTTTGACTTTAATTACAATTTGGAATTACAATTTGATCATACTTCTATTTGCAATAGTACATTAAAGTATCTAAATCACTAACCTAATACAGAAGTTCTAAATATATTACAACAAGACAAGTACATTCAATACAATAGGCTTGATTTGGTCCAACACTATGGGTCATCTAAAATTGGACGGCTAAGATCTTTTCTACAGTTTACCTCAGTGTTTTAAAAATAAAGTTCTCTAATTTGGTTATTATAATATAGTATATATAGGATATAATATAATAAATTATCTGGGTTTTTCAATATATATATATATATATACATATATAATTAATACTTATTTTTAGTTTTATTGGCCCTATGACAATATATATTTTTACAAAATTATTAATTTATATGTTTTGAAAATTATTGACTTTATAAATTTTTAAACTAAATAATATATATATACTATTTTTTTTTAAATATGTGCCCCTCAAATTTTTGGGCCCCGACGGTCGTCCCGGGCCCCCCTAGGGCCGACTCGGGTCAAATATAGGGGAGAGTATAGGCTGGTTGGACTCTGTTTTTGGGTAAAAATGATACCGGAACTATATAATTTTTGTTTTAAAAATTGAGAATCGCAAGCGCAACCGAATAATCGGTTTTGGTTTTAAAAATATAAGTTTAGTTTCGATCGGTCCGGTTTCGGTTACAAAATGGGTTGAATTAAAAATAAGAAAAAAATTCAACTAAAATAGATAAAACAAAATTAATTAAAAAATATTTTTACACTCAAATTTTACATAAATTAAAGTCTCTAATATGAGACATGTCTTTCTCATTCTCTGTTTGGGATTGTGATATTATCAATGTAACCAACTAATACTTACTTAGATTAATTAAATATTAACTAAGTAAATGTTAGGCCCCGGAAGTATCGTAGAAGGGGGGTTGAATACGATACTCACTAAATTAAAAAATTCTTTCGAATCTTTTGCGGATAAATAATTTAGAGTTCGGTTAGTGGGCTCGTGTTCTTGAGGTGAATAGTGTTTACGGAGCTGTTTACTAATTTTCTGTGTTTAGGATTAATCATTTCGGTTCTAGAAAATCAGTAGGAAAATAAACAACACAAGATTCGGGGAATATATCATTTGATAAATATAAACCCTGAGGTTGCTACACCCGGTCAACAAATCCGGTCCGAAGAACAAGTTCTTCGCTGCTCAACAAAAACATATAACTCTCAATTTCCTATACAAGTATTTCTAGATCAGTACAAAGGAAACTAAGACCGTAGAGAATGATATATAGTGGTCCTGAACATTTTCCGTTAAGGGACCGACCACTAATACATCTCCGGTGATGAGGTATAGATTTTCTGGGTGTTCTCTCTTCTCCGGTTGTCTTCTCTCTCCCTGGTTATTTTTGTTGTGTTGCAGAAGACTTACTCAAATGAATGGCTCTGCTTCAATTATGTGTAGACTTTTTCAACTAAGATACGTGGCCCATTTTGTGCCAAGTAAACTAGTTGCAGCTCACTTCTGTTTTTGCTTAAGTATCGGAACAATTTACTGAGTAATTATTTAAGTATCGATGAGTCTGTAGAATAACCATCGGACACTTAAATACAATTCCTGAAGTAAAATAAATTACTTCATACTTAGTAACCATCGGAAAGTGGCTAGTTGGCTTTTGTTTCTTTTCCGATAGTTAGTAACTATCGGCATATAAGACAAAATAAGCCCTTTGAATATTCACCAATTCTTTTCCTTTTCACCCGATGGTTGTTAACCATCTGTGAATAAGACAAAATAACTTGTTAACCATCGGTGAATGAGACGAAACAGCTTGACCAAGTTGACTTCTGGATACAGCTTCTGTAGTCTCTTTACTTAGCCAATTTCGAACCTGTTAAGCCCTTAATATATTTTCTTCCACTGCAACCAAGTCTAATAAATATTTCCTTGATTATTCGAACTTGATTTATTCTGAGCTTCATCATATACCACTTCACTTGTTACCCATTTCAGTAAATAGTCAATTCTTCTGAATCATAGATGCAATTCTCAATCTCTTTTGTGCTGACGTTTGGTGCAACTGGTCTGGTTCACAAACGACTAACACGATCTTGATCTTCACATCTTCTTTACAATACAATTGACTTTGTTCCTTGTTGATTAGAAGTGCTTCGATTGTAAGTACATTGGAATCCTCTGGCACTTATGCTGAACCATAAACATATCTGACACCCTGAACATCTTCGAACTTTATCCTTCACTGAAGTCTGAACATATGAATGAACTTCCTCCAGCAATCTATAATAGACTCCAAGATTCCATCTAATATTTTGATTCTTTGTATTTGCCGTATATTCTATCTTATCGATTCCTGTACTTGAGCTCTGCAATTCATTGCTTGACTGATTTGCAGATTTGGATCACTAGAATCTTTCAGGTACTTTGACAACTGCTTCACTGCTTCCACATCCTTGAATACTTCAACCTTTATTCTTCACTGAGGCATGAACATATTAATGAACTTCTTCCAGTGAGCTAATGCTTCAAGTCTGTAGATTTCTTCTTTATCCTTTGTCTTTATCAAGTCTTCATGTCTTCCTGATTCCGGTGATAACTTCATATTATTTACACGTCCTGTTCTTGTGTTGAGTTATAACCCTATGTTACATATAGGTCTATACATACAGCCTTTCAATCTCCCCCTATTTGTTTGGTAGAGATTAACAAGCAAATCCCTAGAGGATAACTCAACTAACTACAAGAAAATATTAATGCTCTAGACTTGTAAATAATACTACTTGGGTTCTGGATCATATAATACATTTCCAGATTTCTATAAAGTAAAGAGAAATAGAAAATGAGTGTTCCTTTAGCACTGAACGCATCTTCAATAGATATCATCTTCATTCCTCTGTGTTTGAGCTTTTCTCTGCTTCAAAATCCTTCATAGCTTGACCTACAAAGAACTTATCATAAACTGAGCTTCATAAGAATCAAAATTCCTGGGAACATCTTCAATAAAATATAGAACATTGCTCAAATAATGTTCTCCCCCTGAGAATGTGATTCTCCTTCTTATTCTTGTTCTCCCTTTAGAAAATCAATGGAATAGTCCTCTGTTCTTCCCACTTGGATTAGGAATCCTCTTCTGACAACTCCTTTCAAGTATAGAATACAGCTTCTTGATTCTCCCATATTTCTGTTATTTCCCCTCAGGATCAGAAGATAAGATTTTCTTTTTCTCGTCTCAAATCTCCCCCTATGGATATTAACGTCTCCCAAGAATGCGAACCCCTTTTCCCCTTAAGGATCCGGGAACTTCCCTTAATGATCCAGGATACGAACCCCTTTAGGATATTAACTTTTCCAAAGTACGAAGATAAGACTTGATTAACTTCTCCTTTTTCTCCCTATAAATTCTCCCCCTTAGTTGAGGAATCCTCCAATGGCCCATTTTTGAATGGTTTGTCTTCCAAAGAAGGTTCTCGTCTGTCATTGATCGGGAAAAATATAGTAGCTTTTCTTTCAGAAGTAGCAAGTAGCAAGGGTAAGTGTTTGGTCTATGGTTTCCTCACTTCTACTACGTTCTGTTGGTGTTTATACTTTAGTATCAAGCATTTTAAGTGTTTCACTCTTTCTCTCCCTATCTCTCACTCAAGTGTATCTCTCCCTCACTTTCACTTAAGTGTTTCTCTCTCTCACTTTCACTCTGCATTCCAAATATAGCCTTCTGTACCTGCAAGTGAAATCCGTCAATTCATATATTCCCAACACCTGATTCATCAGAATGAACTGAATCACTAACAAGTGGAGAATTGCCTCGTTGAGGTGTTCTTGATCTATCATGCATAAGCACTGTCTCAGCACCAGACTCAATAGCTTTTGCTAAATCACTGTCTAGTGGAGCCTCACCTCTTTGAGATGGGTTATCCCAAGATTTAAATCTTTTAGGGAATCCTGCCTTGTTCTATCAAGGAGTTGCCTCACACCTTCTCCGTAAACGGGAGGTGGACATTCCTTTTCAGGATCTGGAAATGTTCCTTCCAGGAGGGGCGACGTAGTAGACAATGTAATGAATGGCAAATTAGAGTCTACGTTTCCCTCGTAACCCAATGACGGGTAATTTGTTAACATGCCTATACCTCTCACTGTGCACGCCTTGTAATGTGTTCCTAGAATTTATCTGTTTAGGCTTACCATCAGCGTGAGCGCTAGTGGTGTGCTTGACACAATACAAGATGCTATGGCTGACGAGCGAATTTCAATGGACTCACCCTGTTGAGAGAATGATTCCAGAGACAGTTTTATTGCCTTTTCAGCTCTGCATCCTTTTGAGAAAATGCAGATGAGCTTACAGATACCTCAGTTATATACTTCTTTACTTCACTGGAGGTAGAGCTGTGAGTGCACTTCCGACGTCATCCTTATTTGCTGCATCAAGTGCAGTTTCTCCCTTATCAACCTCTAACTAACATAAGTTTCTTATATCTCCAAGGGTTAATATATGGAAGTGGATGAATCAGTGTTTGGTATTAAGGCCTGGGTAAGAGATTGATGGGTTTTCAACCTCCTGGCCAGCTTCTGTAGCCACTGGGGGCTAATCGAAAAGAATCAATCAAGATTAAAAGATAATCACCTTAACATTCCAAAACATATTTTTCATCTCAAGGAGAAGGAAAAATATAAGAAGGAATGGTAATGGATTGCATTAAAGCACTTTTAGTAAAAGAGTTTTGTCGGTTCTAAAGATTTATCATTTAAGAGCATGAAACCAATAGAAATTTTCTTTAAGATACTTATCCCATAATAAAACGCGGGAGTATCAGAGAAAAATTCTATCCCTTATGAATTTCTTATAAGGCAAACTTCCTATAATAAAACGCGGGAATTTATACCAAAGAAGAAATTCAACTCTCTTACCAAATTATATCTTAATAAAATGACTCTTTTCCATTAAACCTAAGTACTGTATGTTTTGAAAACAATTTTGCAAAACATCTTTATCAGATAGAACACAATGATTTTCCGACTCATAATGCAATTATGATTTACATCATTTTCGTCCACCTGATAGTATCCCCGACTTAAAATAAAAACATGATAATTGGGGTTGGATGGATGCTTAACTATACAGTACTAGGCCTTCAAAGCAACAATCACTGTTTAGGTACCATGAATCAATGTGAAACATACATTGAACCAAGTGTTTGAAAACAAATCATTTTACAAGTGATTGATACCTCGAAGTTAAAACAATTTTTCCAAATAAAATAGCAGTCACAAAGTTTCTGCCACTTTAAAAAGAAAAATTAAGAGAGAAAACGGTTTTGAAAATATAGCATTTAAAACCAGCTTTGGAGAGAGGATAAAATATTTTGAGAATTAAAGAAAGATTATCCTCAAGAAAAGTTTGATTCACACCCTAGGATTTAGAAATCAAAGTAGGGCTGTAAATCAAATGATTTTCAAAAGAGAAGTTTTGAAAAAGAATTCTGAAGTTTTCTTATCTAAAACCGATAGAAAGTGAATGTATATTTGAATAACACATTTTGAAAAAGAAATAGACAAAAATTTCTTTTAAATACATTCAGGATCGTAAACCAGTCAAAGAAAGAAAACTAAATATATTAATACTAACGGCTTTTTCAAAAACCAATATTTACTTAGAATAAAGACTAAGCAAATCCATTAGTATTAATATATCACAATTATTTTGTAATAAAATATTATTCAATTATCACAAAGTAATAAAAGAGAATATTTATACTACGAATAATTATGCTTCGAATTTATTTTAATATACTTAAATCATGGAACCAATATATCACTGAATTGTTTTATATCATCATGATTTAAACAAATCAAAATAAATTAAATACTTATGCTGCACTAAGCAATTGTCAATCACATGCATATACATAAATTAACTAAACATGGCAATCATTCAGTAGAACAATAAGCATTAAGACATATTTTTATTATTAGTAATTTCAGATAAGCAACTTGTGTTATCACTAATATTAAAAATATCACAATTAATTGCACGTTGATACCAATTATTTGATATTTATCAATAATTTCAAGATGCAAGAAATTGTGCTTCTTATATCATATCAAATCAAAATTATGAAACTGATAATCATTGAATTGCTTCAATCCATAATTTTAATAGGATAAAATAATTTCGCTAAATACTAAAATATTCATAAGATTGAATATTAGCATCTAACTTCCTACACTATATCTAATAATTGTCACTCTAGCATATTACAATTATACTCATAACAATTATTATTGATATATGTAAGCTCGAGAAAATAGTTGAATAGAAATTCACAAGTCCTTTAAATATAGACATTTAACACTTGTGTTCCTAATAGCAACTTCTCGCAACAAAAACAAATTTAGAAATATTTTCTAAGTATATAAAATATTGAGAATTTTTATACACATAACTTAGAAAATACTTCGTCTTTCAATATTAGTGAGTTTTGAAATATGCATTAATTACTTAGAACAGAAATTCTAAATACTATCACTAATATCAAAAGTATCACAATTATTTGTAACAAAATATTTAAGAATATCAGAGCAAAATATCAGAGCAATTAAGCAAGACATCTTGACTAATACTCATCAAATATTTAACATGCAAATAATTATGCTTCTAACTTATGCTAAATAATTTAACTACCACTTATGTATATTGCATTGTAAGCATGATAATTAAACTAGTAGCAATAAGCACGAGGAACTGGATTTAAAATAAATTCACAAGTCCTTTAAATATGGAAAATTTAATACTTGTGAACTCATTTGAGAATTCCTTGCAAATGGGATTTCCAATAAATATTCATATAATTAATATCCCAAATTCACTAACCAACTTAGATAAAATAAATTTATCAAGTTGTTCGGCAAATATCTGCAAGTTATTCTACTAATGACAATCTCAAAAAAAATGATACCTGGTGTCCATGCGCTTGTTCCATACGTGGTGTGAAGAGATCAACAGAGTTGTTGGAAATAATGACAGCTTCTAGGAATGACTTCCCTGTCTTTCTTACAACCTGCATTATCTATATCTATATAGCCAATTAGGTTAAACCTAGCATCTTTAGAGTCCCAGATTCCAAGAATTGGTGATCCCCTAAGATATCTAACAATTCATAACTTAGCTATAAGATAAGATTCTCTAGTATCCACTTGGAAACTTGCACATAGGCATATCGAGAATAAAATATATGGTCTTTATGCATTTGAATAAGTAATGAGCTGATTACCTCTATAGCTTGTCACTTCAGTTCATATACCTGATTTGTCCTGATCAAGCTTAGTGGTCTGTTGGCAAGAAGTCTTGGCAGGTCTAGAATCTTCCAAATTGTGCATCTTTAAAAAATCCTTGACTTACTTTAATTGCCATCATTCTTTTGAATTAATTATAATCCAGAAAGAATTTTAACTCTTCCAACATGTTCATCTTGTACCTACTCTGCATTAACTTAGCAAATATCTCTTGCACAAGTTTTCATTAGTAGACCCACATATAATATAATCATGGTATACTTGATCTAATATTAAATCATGTGTGTGCCTTGTAGTCTAGAGAGATATATGTGTATAACTACTCTAACAAAATCATTTTCAAGTAATAAACAGTTAGAGTGTCATACCATGTCTTTGACGATTTGCTTCAATCCCTAACTCTGTTAGGTCCTCATCTTGTTAGGCCCAATTGTTAGGTCCTAAGAGGATCAAGTCTCGTCTCTGTTGCTTGCTGTTAGATCTTGAAAGTCCCGAAGATTCTGTTTCCATCATCGTCGATACCTTCTACTTGATATTAACCTGTAGCAACCAGTTTGGCTTTGTCCCTCATAACAATGCCAATAATTATCCAGTTTCTGAGAACCCTTACTGTACCAATTTCAGCTTCGTCTTGTGGTCTGGGTTCCAGCTTCAATAATTTCTGCCTTCAAACTGATTGAGATCACCTTGCATTTGCAATCACCCAATCTGGATCAATCAGTGCATCTTCACTATTCTTTAGGATACCAATTATTGATTGTTGGGTCCCAAAAAATATATGTTCATTTTGATTAGCACTTCTAGCCTTTACTCAATAATCCGGATCACTAAGAACTAGACTTCAAGAATGACTTTGACTTTAAACCCTTTGTCTCGACAGATATGTTCTTGATGTATTCCTTTGATATTCATTGTGTTGAGTACGACTAGTAGATCCTTGTTTTATTATTTGCTCCCCTTGAGTTGCTGCTAGGATGTGTTGAGGATCCTTCACCTTTTTCAGTGGATTCTGTTAAATTTCACGAGTTGTGTAGTTTCACTACCAATTCCACTAATAGGATCTGAATCATCATCATTATCATTGATTCCTTCTGCAACCTTAGTTTCATCATCAGTATCTGAATTTGACTCTGACAGAATGTCAAACTTCAAAGATTCAGAATAGTCTTTCATTTGAATGCTTGGGAGCTTGGTATAGTAGGTCGATACATTCAGACTTTTAATCACCTTCTGGTTTTTAATCACAAATGCCTTGATAGCTTTCGACTAAGTCTTTTCACGATCTTTGTTGAATACAGTAGCATGCTGTGTTAATTGCTTCAGCTTCATAAACCCCTTAAAGTGCAGACTTCACCTAGAACTTCATTCGCGAAACTCAGTTCCATTATCTGACTTCAAAGTTCTCACAGCTTACTTTACTTCCAACTGATCTTTCTGATGTGATCAATCACCATCTGTGATGCTTCAATATATGTTGAATGCACGAACATCACCAAATTATAACTAGGGTTGTCATCTTGACTTCCCTATGTGACATACTTCTAAATGTCCTTCTGGATAGAATTTCATTAGAAGCAGTCCTCTCACCAATTTCATCTTTATCGGAGAATCCATTGTCTTGTTCACCAAGTGTGAGAGCTTCTTTTTCCATAGCTAACTCTTTACTGATGAAGCTTTACTGAAAAGTTCACTTCACATTTACATATAAATTCCATGTCAGCTACGAATAAATTTCCTCACTCTCAGTTGAGCGAGCTTCCAACCTTCTTATTTGAGATCAAACACTTTTTCTTTTCTGCTTTTCTAGAAAACCCTTGATAAATAATTTCCTAGTGCCCTGTAGATAGTGCTTAATTCCGTTCATAAGAAAGATGCTTCCACTGATGACAGTTCTTAAATCATGATAGCCATATCCCTTGTACATCCTTTGCTGTCATCTCCAAAGGTTACCATCGGGGAGGCCTTCTCAACCAACTGTGATGTCAGAGCTTTAATCTATGTCTTTTGTTACATACTCTGCAATCACAAATGATTAAGCTTCTTGGTACTCAATTTTAATTGAGTCCAGATGGGTTAGAGATATTATCAAAGGTAACAACAGCTTCAATATGCATAAAGCACATGGAATAGAAGAACTAACAAATTAATTCCTGATTCTGTCTAGTCCATTTCTGTTGTTGTCTAACATTTTTAACTATCTCTAATTACCTAAGTCAGTTTTAGATTAAACCTTGAATCTACAAATGTTACTGACAACTTAGATAATTCTACCATCTTATCCCTAACAAGCAATACATGGTCTAATATGACATTTAAGTGCAACTATGTGTGTGCAAGCAAATCATGTGAAAATAAGCACATAAACAATTTAAGAATATGTAGAATATTTGAATAAAACATTATAAGCAATATCAAATTCCACATATACTTATCAAGTCATTTATCACAATAAGAACAAATATAAAATATCTGATCTATGACCTGTTTGTCTATTAGCAATTTTCACAACATTAGCAGAGGTATTAAATCACAGAAGATTTAACTCAAGTTCCAGCAAATGTTTTAGGGATACACTTAACAGTCTAGCAACTATCTAATTCTTGATATTCATTTTACTGCATAGAAAATCAAGTATGAAATGTACTCACTAAACTCATATAACTAAGCATGAAATCTTATTCTTAGCAATCAATTAAGCATTTAAGTTCTAAGATGCTAACATGCTGACACGAGTCTAATACATTTCAAAACATAATAATCATACAATTATGAATTAGATAAAGATATACTAGTTAGTAAGTGTACCTGTGAAGTGCTTAGTGATTCATCTCTAGTGTTGGTCATTGATGCCAGATATTCATTTGGTTCATCACTGTCACTGATAGAATCATCCTTGCATTTAACTTCATCAATAAATGCTTTCCCTTGCTGCATCCTCACTAATGTTTGAAATTCCTGCTTCAACCCAACATAGTGTCTGTCATCTTTTGCTTGTACAGGCTTCTTCAAACTATGTAGCAAAACCTCGATCTTGTCTTCTATAATCAACCATCCCTGTCTTGCAACCGCCTCTTGAACTGATCTTGAAAATCTCCTTTATGGAATCTATAGGTAATGACCTTAGATTAAGAATTTGGATTCCGTCTGAATCTGATGTCACTGAACTTCCTGTTGCCCTGCAGGCTTGACTTGCAGTCCAGTTCTCAAGATATTCCAAAGTGTCAAATTCACTTATAACACCTTGACCACTACCTCGAGCTACAACATCTTCAATTCAGCTTCTAGGATCATTTCATTTCTGTTCAGAGGTTCTTAACCTTGACTTCAATCAAATTTGGTTCCTGGGTCACAAATACAGTGGATATGCTAACAACCTGCTTTACCAAATATTATCTTCTTCAGCTCTTGTTCTAGTTCATAGGCCTTCAGCACATACAGGTCTTTTACAGACAATGTGGTTGTGTCCTTCGATCCCTGTTGGCTGTAACCCTACGTTCCAGATGATCTGCAGTGTTAGCACGAACTTCCTGCAATCTCCTTGTAGAATTATCTTTACGTCTTCTGTACTGAGATGTTAGGATGTCCGGTTTGTTCTCCTTCACACTACTTAAACCCCTAAGATTTTACATCTTCAAATTCAACTCAAACCAACTAAAAACTGTACCCAAAAAATCTTTTCATAACCAGAATCAACTTCTTTGGATAATCTTCAGTCGATCTTCATTGTCTTCAATAACCCGTAAAAATCTTCAACTACTAACTTCTGAGCATCCTCGAATAAGTACTTAAGAAAAATTTAAATTTACAGAATTTTTAATTTTCTTAGAAAATAAATTAAACAAAAATAAAAATTTACGAAACTTAATTTTCAAGAATTTTAAATTTTCTTAAAAATTAAATATTATAAATTAATATTTAAGAAAAATTTAATTAACAAGAATATTAAATTTTCTGGAAAAATAAATAAATCTAAAATAGATATTAAAGGTTCAAAACGTTAAGTAGGCCAAAATAGCATCTGAGGCGCTTATGTCCAAGAGTAACACTAATGATTCACATTTTTCCTCAAAAAGAAACTTTGCCAATATTAATACCTAAGACATGATTACACAGTAAAAATACTATATGATCATGTTTCAGAGTTTAATAAACACTGGTCAATTTTTATTCCGGAAACAAAAATTACACCAGGGGCAAATATCTTTTTCTGAGACGCAATTCAAAAATGAACACTCTGCGACGTCCAAGCAGCTTCGACACCCTTAATTTAATATTTAAGAAAAAGTTAAATTTCCAAAAATTTTAATTTTCTTAAAAAATAAATTAATCAAAAATAAATATTTACAGAAAAATTTAATTTTCAAGAATTTTAAATTTTCTTAAAAATTAAATAAATCGTAAATTAATATTTAAGAAAAATTTAAAGTTAAGAATTTTAAATTTTTTTAAAACATAATAAATCGAAAATAAAAAATTTCAGAATGCGGCTCCGATAGTTAGTAACTATCGGGGACGTGTCGATAGTTGATAACTATCGGACAACTTTCTTTTTCTCCCCGCGCGTTCATGCTACTGAATTGGCCACCTCAATCTGCGCGTGACTTTGTCAAAGGCAAGTAGACATCCACGTGAATTGGTTACCCAAACAAAAATCACATATTGATTTAACTTGGTCTGTCGAGTGAATTGGCCACGAAATCATCATCATTTTTTTTTTGTTTAATAAATTTAAATCTTAAACTTTATTAGATTTATAAAATAAACTAATTAAAATTTATTACATAAACTAATAAAAGCTTATAAAACAAATTTTATAAAAGTTTATAAAATAAATTTAAGATTAAGTTTATAAAATAAACTAATTAAAATTTATAATATAAACTAATAAAAGTTTATAAAATAAATTTTATAAAAGTTTATAAAATAACTATAATACTAAGTTTATAAAATAAACTAATTAAAATTTATAATATAAACTAATAAAAGTTTATAAAACAAATTTTATAAAAGTTTATAAAATAAACTTATTAAAAGTTTATAATTAAACTTATTTAACAAGGCCTCTAATCATTCTGAGTCCAAGCAGCTTCCGCCTGGCGAGCTTCACTGAGGTAATGGATCTTGATTTGTATATCAATCAGCAAGCTCTGATACCAATTGTTAGGCCCCGGAAGTATCGTAGAAGGGGGGTTGAATACGATACTCACTAAATTAAAAAATTCTTTCGAATCTTTTGCGGATAAATAATTTAGAGTTCGGTTAGTGGGCTCGTGTTCTTGAGGTGAATAGTGTTTACGGAGCTGTTTACTAATTTTCTGTGTTTAGGATTAATCATTTCGGTTCTAGAAAATCAGTAGGAAAATAAACAACACAAGATTCGGGGAATATATCATTTGATAAATATAAACCCTGAGGTTGCTACACCCGGTCAACAAATCCGGTCCGAAGAACAAGTTCTTCGCTGCTCAACAAAAACATATAACTCTCAATTTCCTATACAAGTATTTCTAGATCAGTACAAAGGAAACTAAGACCGTAGAGAATGATATATAGTGGTCCTGAACATTTTCCGTTAAGGGACCGACCACTAATACATCTCCGGTGATGAGGTATAGATTTTCTGGGTGTTCTCTCTTCTCCGGTTGTCTTCTCTCTCCCTGGTTATTTTTGTTGTGTTGCAGAAGACTTACTCAAATGAATGGCTCTGCTTCAATTATGTGTAGACTTTTTCAACTAAGATACGTGGCCCATTTTGTGCCAAGTAAACTAGTTGCAGCTCACTTCTGTTTTTGCTTAAGTATCGGAACAATTTACTGAGTAATTATTTAAGTATCGATGAGTCTGTAGAATAACCATCGGACACTTAAATACAATTCCTGAAGTAAAATAAATTACTTCATACTTAGTAACCATCGGAAAGTGGCTAGTTGGCTTTTGTTTCTTTTCCGATAGTTAGTAACTATCGGCATATAAGACAAAATAAGCCCTTTGAATATTCACCAATTCTTTTCCTTTTCACCCGATGGTTGTTAACCATCTGTGAATAAGACAAAATAACTTGTTAACCATCGGTGAATGAGACGAAACAGCTTGACCAAGTTGACTTCTGGATACAGCTTCTGTAGTCTCTTTACTTAGCCAATTTCGAACCTGTTAAGCCCTTAATATATTTTCTTCCACTGCAACCAAGTCTAATAAATATTTCCTTGATTATTCGAACTTGATTTATTCTGAGCTTCATCATATACCACTTCACTTGTTACCCATTTCAGTAAATAGTCAATTCTTCTGAATCATAGATGCAATTCTCAATCTCTTTTGTGCTGACGTTTGGTGCAACTGGTCTGGTTCACAAACGACTAACACGATCTTGATCTTCACATCTTCTTTACAATACAATTGACTTTGTTCCTTGTTGATTAGAAGTGCTTCGATTGTAAGTACATTGGAATCCTCTGGCACTTATGCTGAACCATAAACATATCTGACACCCTGAACATCTTCGAACTTTATCCTTCACTGAAGTCTGAACATATGAATGAACTTCCTCCAGCAATCTATAATAGACTCCAAGATTCCATCTAATATTTTGATTCTTTGTATTTGCCGTATATTCTATCTTATCGATTCCTGTACTTGAGCTCTGCAATTCATTGCTTGACTGATTTGCAGATTTGGATCACTAGAATCTTTCAGGTACTTTGACAACTGCTTCACTGCTTCCACATCCTTGAATACTTCAACCTTTATTCTTCACTGAGGCATGAACATATTAATGAACTTCTTCCAGTGAGCTAATGCTTCAAGTCTGTAGATTTCTTCTTTATCCTTTGTCTTTATCAAGTCTTCATGTCTTCCTGATTCCGGTGATAACTTCATATTATTTACACGTCCTGTTCTTGTGTTGAGTTATAACCCTATATTACATATAGGTCTATACATACAGCCTTTCAGTAAAACATATTGTCATATACACATTGGCAGTATGTTTAAATGTCACTTGTAATAGTATATACAAAAAGTCAAGTAGGTGACAGTAAGTATCAATAGTTATTGTCTTTTACAAATGTAATAAATGATCCATGAAGTAGAAGTTCACAAAGTGTCCATGCACAACATAGATCAAATCAATGACAGTAACATTCTGCAAACTGAAGCCTACGACAGCACATTCAAGTGACACCACCTTTTGGAACAGACGACAACAACTATTCTGTGACAGTAAACTTGGCGGAGAATGAAGACTCTAAGACAGCAAGTTTTACTGACACAATTATTCCTTGACAGTAAACTTGGCGGAGATTGAAGAATCGAAGACATCAAATTTTCTGACAATAGCTTTTGCGGGGATAATTGATAGCATGTTTGGCGGGATAGTCGACAACATGTTTGACGGGATAGTTGACAGTACCTTTGGACGATAACATGTTTTAGAAGACTGACGAATTTGACAGTAAAGTATGCAGAATCAAAGATGTTGTCACCAAAGAGAAGCTAAAGGTTGATAGTAACCTTTTGGTGAAGCTAACAGTCTGTTTCAAGAAGCAAATTAGGTAAAGTTCATTCACTAATTGATCTTGACAACTCTACCTAGTCTGTCAAGTCTACTACTGCAACTTGAGAAAAAGTAAGCAAAAAGATGAAGTGTGCTCATGGAGTCGAGAATATCAAATCCTCTCAGAGTAACTCAATGCATGGAGTCCCCAACTCTAAAGAAAAATACTCATTCTTCGTTAACCAGTAAACCACTTAAAATTGAATTGAGTCTGTTTATAACTGATTTCATGCTTTCTATGATAAATAGATTGAATTTAAAAATTATTGGGGTCTGCCATGTATTTTCCTTGAGTGATGAGAATGGTTTTGACCTCTCCATTCCTAACCCACACTCTAAACAATTTGAAGGAGTTCGACCATCTCGAGTCACCAAAACCATTAGCCAAGGGTATGGTTCCTCTCAAAAGGACTAGATTTCTAAAAGGAGGAAAATCAATCAACCTAGGTTAGAAACATTTCCACAAGTAGGTGGTGAAACTATACTAGATGCAGCAGATAAGGGTGGTAGTCAATACACAGAACCCACAGAGGGCCCTGGTGAGCCTAGGATAAAGAAGGTAAGGGTATCAACCTCTGTAATCTAGGGTGTGTCCTCTCAAAAGGGCACATCTCTTAAAAGGGATTAAAACACATCTCTGGATGTTTCCTCTCAACAGGAGGTATCTATTAAAATTGGCCAGTCTCCCATGACACCTTGTAAAGAGTTTGCACAACAGGTTGAACACACTCAACCTAAGCCTACACATGAAGATACTCACACTATAAGGCTAGAAAATGTGGAACACAGTTCATTCAATTATGATGCATCTCATTTTGCCAACTTTGAAGATCAAAATGTTGATGCACTATTCCAACAATTGGATGAGACTGATCATAGCAATCCACAAGAACCTTCTACTTAAAGGGTGGAAGAGATTGATGTCACAGCCTTAGTAGTTGTTAATGACAAAGTTGTTGTCAATCCTCATGACAGTAACTTCTCAACAGATGATGCCACATAAGCTGTCAATATTCAAAATCTAGACAGCAGCTCTCCAATGGCCACCACTTCTCAGCACAATAGTGATGATGATTCTGCTATCATTTCTATAAATCTCAAGGTAAAATTTATATCTCTTGTGCAAGATGTACCTGCTCAGTCTCTTGCACCTAGGATGAGTGAGGGTGTGAAAGGAAAAAGAGATATAAAAGAAAAGAGAAGTGAGCATAAAAATGAGGGGCTGGGAAAATTCCAGGCAAAAGGAGAGGGCCCTGAGCAAGGCCAAATGAAAAAACAAAATGTGGGAGCCAGAATATCAAAGGAAATAGGCCTTAAGAGTGAGTTGGTGATGAGTGATGAGATCACTCAGAGAAAACAAGAAAGTGTGAGAACCACCACAGCCTCCAAATCCTCCAAACAAGCTGATGAAAGGTTGAAATCCCTTTCACATAAAGTCTCATCAAGCTATCCAAGAATCTGGACACAGTTGGCAGGAATCAAGTGAAGTTAGTTAACAGGATGGTTAGTCTGGAGCAAACAATGAATGAAGGGTTCAAGGCCATCTTTGATAAGCTTCAGGAGTTTAATGCTAAGTTTTCAAACCCTGCAGTTGCTACTTCAACTAAGGGGGAGAAAAGTGATAAAGCTGAAGTGTTTGTAGATAGGAGTGATAAAGAGACAACTCAAGCTGCATCTCAGGGGGAGAGTCAACTAGCATTGTTGTCTAGTGTGGCTGCTGAGATTGCTACAAATCTTGGTGGTGATAAGGTGGAAATACCTAAGGAGAAATATATTGTGATAAAGGAAGGTGCAGTGAAAAAGGATTATGTGGTCCATGTAGCATGAAAATGAAAGGAGAAACTTTTTCAAGATGAAAGTAATGACTTGATAATAGAAGAAAGATAAGATTTTGATGATGAACATGCTTCAATTCTTTTGGTGGATGAAAATGAAAACAACAGAGTCTTTGAGGATGCCAAATTCAATAAGAGGATCAATGATCTGAGAGCCTCATCTAACAGAGACCCCAAGAAATTTTCTAATTCAATGAGACAGTCAACAGTAGTAGCAGCTGTGATGGTGTCTAAAAGCAAAAAGTGGGTAATCTCTGTCAGAACTGAAGGAGGTTTCAGTTGGTGTGCGAGCATGGCTTATCTGAGCAGACAAGAAATTGCAGTGATAGAAGCAATCAAACTTAAAATCAAGACAGATAAGTCATGGCTAAATGAAAATCTGAAGAGGATATTGCAGAAGCTGATAATTGAGAAATTGCTATAAATAACTCATGATTTGGGCATGAAATTCAGTAGCTCTACATATGGAAAATGCATATCTATAAATCTTGAAAAGGTGAGTATGTGTAGGCCTAGATCTATTAAAGAAGCTTTTGACTATTTTAAGCAGATTCTCATCAATGAAGAGAGAGTTGAAGTATTAAGGGTATTGGAAGGAGAATTTAGAAGAGTTGAAGTTGATGAAGAATGTGAAGAAAACTCAGGAGAAAAGAGATGGAGATGATGATGATGAAAAGCCTGATGGAGGTGCAGGTAGTTCCAGCCAACACAACAATGGTGAAGGGTCATCTGGAACTGGAAATAAGGTGGATGAAGATAAGGAGAGGGATGAGAAGGAGTATAAAGATGGTGTTGAATGGAAGGTTTTGAAGACAGTGGTACTTGGATTTGAAGATGATGAAAAGGATGCTTTCAGGAGTGATAAGGTTGAACTTACTATCACAGAAGAAAAATCTACTGTCAAGCCTGAATTGACAGTAACTTTTCAAAAGATGCTGTCACAAGAAGTTTTCCAAAAGTTACTATCAAAGAAAATTTTCATTCCCAAGAGGTACATGAAGGCTAGTGCAGAAAGACCAAAACCTCACTCTAGCAGGAAGCCTAGCAGGAAAGGTTGAAAGCTTATGTCTGAGGTGCTCCATGAGGATTGTCTTGATCTTAGAAGACCAATAATAAATAACTTGGCATAATCAAAGGCAGAATCTCTAGTCAAGGTGAATGTTGAATGGTTTGAAGTAAATTCTCTCAGCAAGATAATTCTCTTCTATTCAAATGGAGCAGCAGAAGAATTGAGTTATGAGATGAAAGATGTGAATTATTTTCTGGTCAGAAAAATGTTGCTCTTACTTCAAGGAACAGACATGAGGACACAGGTGTTGAGAGGAATGTTGATAAGGAAATTCTTGGAGTTGATAGATTCCTTCAAGCATCACCCTTTGGATTTTACTGATGCTGAAGAGTCTGAGATAATTGTCTACTCAGATGGGGTGATATTTGATGGTGAAGATGAAATTAAGGAGTTTTGGAGCACAGAGTCTCTACAGGACAAAAATCTGGATCTACTTGAAGAGTCGGTGAAGCAGTTAAAAGAATATCCTTATCTTGAGGAATGCAATTACATGTCAAGTCTTATGAGGATTATTCAAGCCCAAAAGAAGAAAAAAAATGAGAAGAAGTTTGAGTATGATAGGACACAACAATGTCTTCTCAAAAACCCTGACAGAATTATCTTCTACACTTCTGGTAGATTTGCTGAAGAAATCACTTTTGAGGAGTTGAAAAATCTGGCTGTGAATGACCCTCATATCACTGAGCTAATCAAGAAGCAACTGCACAACATCACAAACTTTGAGATTTTTTATCTAAATAATATAGCACTGGAGATATGTGACTCTAAGAAGAAAGAGGAGAGGGAGAAGATGAAGAAATTTGAAAATGAAGTTAAAGAGGCTAAGAAGAAGGTGGAGAAAATATCAAAAAGGATCAAGGAGGCTGAGATTGACATGAAGCATGCAATGCTGAATGATCAATTTTCTAAAAGGCCTGACTATGTTTCTCCAGTCCTTTTTGGGCCCTTGAGAATCATTGTTGATAGCATTGAAGTGGAGGCTGTCAATTTCTGGGTGCTCAACAATGAAAACTTGAGAAAGATCTTCTGACTGACTACATGTTCATTCCTGGAATTTGAAAAAGACTTAAGCAAGATTGTCTGGGAGATTATTGACTCAAGAGAAGAAGAGGATGAAACCATAGACAAACTCAGGGTGAAGCAGGTCTACTCTTTTACAAAGGAAAAATTTGTCAAAGACATGTTTGGGATGAAGTATCTGTGTATATCCAAAGTACAAACTGAGAACTACTACACCTACAGAGAGTTGAAGAATCTTTCTTACAAGATGGTGAAACTAGTCTTAGATTGTGTCTCTGATCATGCCAAGACAGATGAAGAGAAGAAGGAACTAAAAGCTCTTGAAGGGTTGTATGGAAGGATGATAGCAGATAAGAAGTGTTGATGAAGCTCGAGTCAAAATTGAAGATTTGCTCAGTCTAGAGGAGCTTAACTTGAGATAGGATTGTACTTGTAATTTTTTTTTATATTTTCCTATACAAACACTTCTGCTATTTATTAGTTGAGTTAGCATCTGCAATTTTTTTTAAAATTTGTCTTTATTTATCATAAAAATAAATTGGGGGAAATTGTTAGGGATTGTGGTATTATCAATGTAACCAACTAATACTTACTTAGATTAATTAAATATTAACTAAGTAAAACATACTGTCATATACACATTGACAGTATGTTTAAATGTCACTTGTAATAGTATATTCAAAAAGTCAAGTAGGTGACAGTAAGTATCAATAATTACTATCTTGTACAAATGTAATAAATGATTCATGAACTAGAAGTTCACAAAGTGTTCATGCACAACATTGATCAAATCATTGACAGTAACATTCTGCAAACTGAAGCCTACGACAGCACATTCAAGTGACAACACCTTTTGGAACAGACGACATCAACTATTCCGTGACAGTAAACTTGGCGAAGAATGAAGACTCTAAGGCAGCAAGTTTTACTAACATCAACTATTCCTTGACAATAAACTTGGCGGAGATTGAAGAATCGAAGACAGCAAGTTTTCTGACAGTAGTTTTGGCGGGGATAGTTGAGAGCATGTTTGGCGGGATAGTCGACAGCATGTTTGGATGGATAGTTGACAGTACATTTGGACGACAGCATGTTTTAGAAGACTGTCGAGCTTGACAGTAAAGTATGCGGAATCAAAGATACTATCACCAAAGAGAAGCTAAAGGTTCTCTTTCAAGAAGCAGACTAGGTAAAGTTCATTCACTGATTGACCTTGACAATTCTACCTAGTTTGTCAAGTCTACTACTGCAACTTGAGAAAAAGCAATCAAAAAGATGAAGCGTGCTCATGGAATCAAAAATGTCAAATCCTCTCAGAGTAACTTTATCTACAAATGGAATTAAGACAAATTTGAGAAGGAAAATGAATTTTCTATTTCAAGTATTGTCTAGGAAACAAGAGAAAGTACACTTGTAAGTGAGGTATGTATTTTAGCATAAATACACATATCTCACAAACACTTTCCCTGATGCAACTGAACTTTACTTTTCTCAAGTATAGAAAAATTATCATTCTCTTGTTATTGTATCTATTAAAGCTGGAAACATCTTTCAGTCAGTTGTAGTAAAACAAAAATTAATAAAATTAAAATTTGAAGTTATACATCCTTGTTCTTTTACTTGCTTACTATTTTTTACATCCTCAACTTGATTTTATTACTTCTTGTTTTATTATTAGCAGAATTAGTAATAATTTATCAAATTGCATTCAATCCCTTTTGCAACACTCATGCCGTCTAACATTCTCTTGTGATTAACTACTTCACACTGCAGGTAATGTTTCGAGAATGTACAAAATATGAAATAACAATATGTAGACTGCTACTCTTCTGACTTCTGAGAAATCTCAGAGGCTTAAGCTACATTATGTCACCTAGACTGTACGTTGAAAGTGCAACAAAAATATCAATTTAAAAACGCTTTTGGCCATACAATTCTATTAAATTAGTAGGCAGTTTAATTAGACTCGGGTTAACTACCTAGACACTGAATTGAAGAACAGAGTTACATTGTAACATCACAATAATAACTCCTATTTGACAGCCTATACATTATGGCACTTTAGCATGTCCAGAATAATCATACTAAAAGAAGCACTTAAAATATAGTCACCTAACAGATCCATATGTACAAATGCAAGGCCCCTAACGATTATTACCTCCGTTTGTTAACGTTTTGGAGAGAATGTCCGGCACACATTTTTAATTTTTTTTTGAATAAAAATTTAAACATTAAATTTTTATTCAGAAAAAAAAATTTAAAAATAAGTTATGGAACTATACTTTATATGTACCTTAAAATACGTGTCGGATCTTCTCTTCAAAACGTTAACAATTGGATGGGACTGAGGGAGTATATATATTTAATTATTTATTACTTATACAACCTTATAACCTGTTCGAGTATGGGATGACTGATATATAAATAAATTTATTTTTTGTTGATATTTAATATAAAATTTTATAATTTTGAGAATTTATTTTAATACATATAATATATTTTTTAATTTTTTTTATATAAATTTGTTAAAAATATAAGTGGTATATTAATTAAAAAATATTGTTTTGATAATAATTTATAGTTATGTATAATAAATTAATTTTTATTTAACATAAATATATGTATTATTTGGCCTTATAAAAGTTAAGTACAATAAATATTATTCTATTTAATATAAAGATGTTATAATTTGGGCCTAAAATTAAAATTTTAGTTAATATATATATAGTAAGGGGCTCTGTTGATATGTATATAATTAAAACCCGTATTATAATAAATAAAATTGTATATAATATATTTATATTTTTAATCTTTCGGCCAAGTACCAACCGGCCGATCAATCAATCAAAACTTTTAATATTTCGACTATAATAATATAGTGTGTGTGTATATATATATATATATACATTATATTAATTTAAAAATTATTGTTGTCGAGTATTTTGGAGGTATCGTTCATAGGGAAGGATTGTTATCAATATTAATTTCAAGAATATTATTTCTTGCAATTTAGAAGTGTGGAAAATAAGTTGTGTGTGTGATGGAATTATCAACTAAATTAATCTAATAAACAAATATAAATCTATATAATAAATATAAGAGAAAATAATCTAGAAATAAGGGTTATTCAATTGACAATCATGAATGTCTAATTTATATATCTTATTTTGTTAAAAACAATCTAATGATTATAAAGTACTATCCCAAAGTAAATTATAATGTCTATAGTTATCCCTTGAACGCCACTCCCATGGTCAAACAAAGTACATTCATAGATTATAAAGCACCAAGAATTATAAGTCTCACAATTCGCATATCAATCTTCCGGTCTAATACTTAATTGTGTCTATCAAATCATGTACTAGAATTAAAACTTCTCTCTCGATTTGTTAATAATTCATATGGATACAATTAAAGGTACGCAACTCCTATAATTGTGTTAAGCGCTGAATTACATGTTAGCAAATTAAGAGAAATCACAATATAATCAAACAAATATAATAAACTAACAAATACTACCAAATTCCCGGATTAAGAAATTATCTATTCATGATTAAAACAATCAAACATATATAAATAAAATAAACCAGGAGTATAAGAGTTTGAGTATAAAGAATACAACTTGTAGAATTCAATTGAAGTCCGGATGAATCCCTTCACTCCTTTCTTGAATCTCTATCTCAAAGTGTTTCTCTTTTTTCTCTCTCAAAGTACGACTAACTAATAATATAATATGATGATGTATCTCTAATAATATATAAACCCTAATATATAAGAATTTTAATGATTTATAAGGAAATACAAGCAATTTCCTATAATGAGTTGGATTTTAATGTTGAAATTCGTAGTTTCCTTTGAGGCCAGTTTCTGGCCTTCTCCAATTGAGATATGTATGTTGAACCACCTATGAATTGTTGATTTTTCTATTATCTTCACGTGGGCTGTAAAATCGTTCAATTATGACTTTTAGAACTCAAGTTATGACCCAAACAGTGATGTATATGCGAGATGCCCATTAAATCCGAATTTACATCTAATTTATCTCCAAATTAAACTCTTTATACTCCAATTCTTCCAACTTTAAGATTTTTTTATTTCCTGTCATAAAACATTAAACTCTAATTAATAAATATTCAATTATGTACAAAATACTAAAAATATGAGAATAAAATGCTATAATATATATATAAATATATACCCTATCAATTATACACAAATATTTTATAAAAAATTATTTATTTTAATAATCGGTTCGGTTCGATTTTTTCCAGTTCAATTTATACCTATAACCGAACCGAAACCGAAACTTATCAAACGGTTCAGTTTTTAATTTTTCGGTTCAATTTCAGTTTTATACGAATCATTTTTTATTGATTTTCTCCTATTTTGATTCAGTTTCGGTTTTATTTCGATTTTTTGTCAGCCTTGACAGCCTCCATCCTTGTTTTGCTGGCGGTGCTTCATTAAATATTTTAATACTTTTAAAACTTATACCTCCATTAATTTTGGCAAACACAATTTATCCCGGTTATGCCAAAACATTTTTTTTCCTTGAATCTATAGAACCCCATCAAAAGCGAGCCAAAATGAACCTCTCTTATTTTATATATGCCGGGGTATATCCCGTGCGATGCACGGATTGAATTATTTTAATATTTTAAATAATTTTTATTTTAATATTTTTTGTATGATTTAAATTTAAATTTTTATAATAATAATTTAAACTTTATTTAATACTATATGTACATATTTTTATAAAATTTTTCATATACTTTTGTTTTTGTTTTTGTATTTTAATAAGATGATTTTTATATGTTTTATTTAGAAACGTGTTTTAGTTAGAAGATTAATGTTCAATAAGATAATATTTGCATGTTTTGTTTAGAGATATGTATTAGTTAAGAGATTAATATGAGATATGTTTTAATTAGGAATTTAATATTCAATAATATAATATTTATGTGTTTTAGTTAGCAGACTAATTTGCGATTTTTTTAGTCAACATAATTAATTTTTTAAAAATTAGGTCCAATAATAACTATCCGGCAGATTAGCAAACTTTTAATGTTTCGGTTTTAATAATATAGTATAAATACATTTGTTTGTTTATCATAGCAAGTAACTTGTTATCTAAAAAAAGTTAGAAAATATTTATTTAATAAATTAGATAATTTATATTTGATTTCATAAATTAAATTTATAAAAATATATATATATTTTTTAAGATAAATCAAACGTAAGGTTTGAAACTTCAAATGTTCAAGACTGGTGGCGACTTGTGAAGTCTTGTTTCTTTATATTATTTCCCTCCCGTTTATCGTTTCCAGTACAATAATTCACTCATCAAACCAAGTTGACACACTTTTGTAACTCACCAAACCAGAAAGAAAGTATACAGTAACTCCGATCTCTCTCTCAGCTTCTTCACCTGTAAGTTCCTCCCTTTGCATACTTTTGTATTTGAATATGCATGCATCTATTTGTTATATGAAATCTTGATTACTTTTGTTACAGAAGTGTAAAAATGTTGTCCTTTTTGCGGTTTCTGCTTTGTTGTGATGATGAAATAAATTACTATGATCAAAGTCCAGCCCAGTCTCGTGATTATCATGTAATTCCTGATAATAATTATAACACATTTTCAAGAACCATTTCGTCTGATTCATTCCTCAGTACTCAAACTGCTACCCCAACAAGACCTCAAGACTTTTGCACTATTTACAGGTTTCCCCAAAAATCAAACACCCCCTCTGTTTACAATGAACCAAAACAAACCCTGCCAAAGTCTAATCTCATTGTTAACCCGAAAAAAGCACCAGATATACCCACTGCAAAACGTACTAATGTCTTTCCAAAATCAACTAGCTCCTCTTCCTATGTTCAGTTGCCACCTCCGCCATCCCCTAAATTAGCTTCATCATCTTCTTCCCCATTTGGTGCGATCCGGGGTTCCTCAAAATCTACTTCAGTATCCAATAAGCCTATTTTAGCTGGTGCCGTGTCTAACCCAACATCAAATCAGACAAAGAGTCAATATAATACAGTGCAATCCCCTAAATTAGCTTCGTCAATTTCCTCATCATCTTCTTCCCCATTTAGTGCAATCCCGGTTTCCTCAAAATCTACTTCAGTATTGAATAAGCCTATTTTGGCTCGCGCCGTGTCTAACCCAGCATCAAACGAGACAAAGATTAAATATAATGTAGTGGAAAAGGGTTCGACTCCTCTATATGAAATTCCTGAAGACATCAAAGATTTGATCAGGAAAGATATTGTGCCGGGAGTTTTGAGGAAACCTTTGTCTCCACAAACTTACAAGGATTACTTTGCGACACTGCTATATGCTGAAGACTATTACCTCGAGGTAACTACTTCAAAGTTTAACTAAAGTGTGCCTCTTACTAATATATAACCAATGCACATAGATATAAAATTTGAGTCATATAGCTCTGCGTGTGCTTAGGGAAATCGCTTCTAAAGTAAGTTTTTTATTTTAATTTACTATAACCATCCACTATAGTCATAATGCATAACTACTTAACATTAAAATCGCAACTGGTGGCAAGTGCCAACACATAGAAACTATGTTTTTGGTAATATTAGTTATGGAAAATTACATCTCGTGTAAGGTGTATCTATATGCGTCCTGCACAGTTGTAGTATCAAGGGCCAGCCTTCTACAACCTCAAACCAATTTTGAATAATTAGTGTACATTAATTATATATATAGATTCGACATAGTTAATCTCTTGTCAAGAGCGTGATGACTCTTTATATTTGGGCTCTTTGTACAATTCATTTTGGCATTTTGCTACATCTAATTTGCTCACTCTAGTAGAAAAGCGTCTTGTGCTGCAAATATATGGATAGTTTGATGCTTTACTTCTCTTTTGTTAATCTGTTCAAATATTATCAGAAATGGGATGGGTTTGAGATGGAGAATGTAACTTTGAAGTTGAGTAAAGCAGAAATATATGGCTGGAAAGATAAGTCCAAAAACAAGAACAATGTCAAAAAAGATGAGAAGATTTTTGTGGAATTTGAGGTAGACTCCATTGCTGAGAAGCGCCCATTCCTTCTGTCCCGAGACTTTGCCTCTGTACGACCTACTGGCAGAAAAGTTGATCCATTTCAGGTCAGCATTCTATACCTTGGTGTATCCATGTTTCATAGTTTACAGAATAAGGTTAAAGTGTTTCGATTTTTTCTAACAGAAGCTAGAATTTTCAGAAGAATTGATGGGAATACTTTTATATATTGATATAGGAACTTTTCTTTTTTTACTTTCCCTGTATAATCGTTGTTCCTTCAATTAAGTATGCAACTTAATAGTACATCACATATGGGACGACTTACTGTTCCGATGGCATGCCCATTAAAATAACTAACAATTTCTCTTTAAGTTGCTGTCAATTACAACTAATCTTAGTAAAACCTTAAATAGGGAATCATCTTCCGAGTAGTGAGAAGTAATACTGTGCTAGTAGAATTTGGGGAGGATTTTCATGCTCAGCATTACTCTTCCTGCAAATACGATGTTAAGTTTTCATTCAATAGAGTATGTTTGAAGAGGGCTCACGAAGCAATTGCAGCAGCATCAGATATGTTGTTCACAAAATTCCTATTTCCCGACGGAAGGCCTAAAAGCAGCTATATTTCTGACAAGAAATTCTTCATGGAAAAAATTCCGTTTAATCCACACAAATTTCATTCAGCTGCAATTAGTCAAATTATGAACCTTAAAGGCCCCCCCCGCTTATCTATTGGAAGGACCGCTATCAATGAATAAAGAAAAACAATTGACGGACACTGGAATGGTGGTTCGAGATGCAGTAGTCCAATTATGTCAAGCCTCTTCACAAAACAGAATTCTTCTCTGTGCACCTACAAACACAGGGTGTGATATATTCATGAGAAGCCTGCGGAAAGAAGTTGGCGATTCTAACATATTTCGAGCCAATGCTGCCTTCAGAGAGTTGGATGGTGTACCTATTGACATTCTCCCCCTTTGCTCTTACAAGAAGGAAGCCGAAGTCTTTACTTGTCCATCCCTTTCACAACTTCTCGAATTCAGAGTTATTTTATCGACTTTTATGAGTAGCTTTAGGCTTCACAATGAAGGGATACGAGGTGGACATTTTACTCATATTATCCTGGTTGACGCTAGCTCTGTTATTGAACCAGAGATCCTGGTGCCTTTGACAAACTTGACAAGTGTATCAACAAATGTTGTGGTAACTGGTGCCCAAGGAAACTGGTCGGGCTGGATCCGTTCCAACATGGCAAGGAATAATGGATTGAGAACTTCATACTTTGAGAGACTCCGAGGGGGAAAATTATACAGGAATTTCAATCCAGAGTCTATAACACTACTAAAAGAAGACTCTAGTTGTCTTCATCATAGTTCAGGTAAGCTATCTTTTCTTGGAATGCGCCACCCGTAAATAAACACTGTGCTCTCCATCTTCTCTGCAACTGGAAAACCTTTGAATTTGTTGCTTTCTCATAAACTCATGTTCTGCAAGAAAAGTTTACCTCTGATTTTGCATGTTTGTAATGTGTAACTTGTAAGTGTGAACATTTTTGTTATGTCCCAGCTTTGTGTTTAGTTTTTTGATCAAAATCAAGCTTGAGATATAAATTTACAACGACATAGACGCAAAGGAGTAAAAAGAAAAGTTTTATTTTTCAAAAATGAATGAATATATTATTTCTTTTTGGTGCATAAATGAATGAAACTGACCAAACATTTGACAATCGTGTAACTATTGGGTCATTAAAATTTTAAAAATGTTATATTATCTGCATTCGATAGTTTTTTTTATAATCCACTTGACCAGAATAAAATAAATCTGGGTTTGGTCAAAAGGTCCACAGGTGAGCAAGAATATCCATGATTATGTGCCACTTGCTAATAATGAATTTTAATTTCGAGTTGCCAAATTAAATTAAAATTCTAATAAGCATGGAGAAAACATATGATAATAACAAGATTAGAACCTCTAATGAGTCTCTTTATTTTGAAAAAATTGTATCTCCGGAGACCAAAAATGTCAAATAAGGATAAGATTTAATATTATTATATTTTTCTTTAGAATGCATTCATAATTTTTAGCAGTGGAAATTGGAAAGTGGCTTGCCTGCCCAAAACTCTGATTAATTTTTAAAATTTATAAAAAAATATTTTGATATTTTCCATATTTATAATAAAATGAGTCACCCTCATATAAATTATTATTTTCTTAAAGAGAAAGCGTGACAATGATATATATATGTATGCAATATTAAATTAAATGTCCGCATAATTTATATTATCTGTTGATATTTTTATAAATTATTTATATATATGTAAGCCACAACATTTTCATTTAAGCTCCAATAAGTGTGTACTTAGGGCCCTATTTAGACAGGACCTTTTAATTTTTTTTTTAACGAGCTCCCACTTTAAAAGATTAATTTAAGTTGAAAAAATGGAATTAACGCCTAGTTGCCGAAGTCTTCATTGTTTACTATATTTTCCTGTACTTTTCCACAAGTGTGATCATTCATCTGTTAAAATGCTCTATCAACTCCATCAAGTACCGACTTTTTAACTTTACTTGCGCTCTCATGCTATTGCTGATCATTCACCTGTATAACAATAACTCATTAGCATTCCCATGTTTGTCAAACCAAGCATTGTTTTAGTAATTTTTTTAAGAGTTAATAGTTAAGTCTATTTAATTTTGTGGCTAGTAAAGAAGTGATTGAATGAATGAACGTGCAGAAAAAATAATATATGAAGAAGAAGAAAAATAATTTGGTGACGCGGAAAACCCCTTGGAAAAGGTTAAAAATCGCGGGCGGGATGATCTCAGCCAAGAAGATCCACTGTAATAGGCTTGAACAATGGTTATAAGTGATTGAAAACAAGATACAAGTATAAAATAGACTATACATCTAGTGCAGTTCGTACTCGTCGGCTGTATGTATCTACTTGTCGGCTGAATAATGAAATAAATGTGCAGTAGATGAGTTAGAGGCTAGAAATTATATTTTTCTGCATTCTTGGATGTATTTATAGGTGAATTGTGTCATTTTCCCATTGGTAACAACCTTGATCATGTGCCTTGATTATAGGGAGAATTTGCTAGTTTATCTCCTCTATTTTAGGAGTCGTCGGTCGACGGGTAGACCTGGTCAGCTCCCGTCAGTGTATTTTGTACTCATCAGCTGTTCTTTTGTTCGTATTTTGGTGGAGATTCTTGCTGACCACGTTCCACTATTTTAGAGAGTCTTATTCTTATTTTATCCAAGTATTGAGTTGTTGCAATTGCTAAGACTTATATCTTCCTTGATTCTCGGTTGTCAAGTGATGTTCAACTTTACTCGTCGAGAACTAGTCTACTTGTCAGTAGCCAGTAGCCCTACTTTTTAGGATTCCTTGTTGAATAAATTGAAATATTAATATAATTAATATTTCTGTTGTAAAATGAGATATTCCAATATATATTGAAGTATCTATTAATTATCAAGATATATTAATGATAATTAATTAATATATCTGTCAACTGATTGTAGTCCACTCGTCAGGTACTTCGACAGGTAGACCTCCAGTTGTTCGCTTTATCTCTAGTCGTCAGCATTGCCTTAACTTGTAATTTTTTGGATATAACAATTGCCCCTAATTTTATTGGGAGATTTCATCACCCAATGAAATTATCTTCATTACATGCTCATGCAATTCCGACCTTCACTGCACCATCTTTAAATGATTATTCGTCTTCATGCATTCTTCGTGAAACTTAAGTTAAGTTGTAAGTTTGATTGCTTTCCATTCTAGAGCCAAGAGGAATTTCTCAAGAGACGAATGTCTGGTTTCCACATCAACCAAACTTTCATTGAAGTAGTAGATAAGTCATAATAGATTTCTTTCGTCCTTGACCATGACACCAAAAACTCCATCTTCTATTGCCGACAGGTTGACGAATGAAGCTTGCTCAGGTGTCAACTTGAACAGAAGTGATGTGGATGTAGGGTATTATAGTTAAAACCTTTTCGTGCTGCTATGTCCAGTGAAACCCATTGTTCTTCCTTAATACGTCATAAGAATTCTACACTCGTCGGAAGATCGTGAGATGAATCATACATGATCTGGCGATGAATCAATTACTAACTTGTCAAGTGAAAATTGGTTGACGTCAAGTACGGCAGGGAATTCACTAAAAGTATCATCGTAATATTCTTATGTCTGAGTATTCCTTCGTTGAATGAATATTCATGTCCGTCTTGCTTCAATGTACGCTTTTCAAACGTCGATTACTAAAATATATGCAAGGAATTGTCATCTTTTGAAGAAAAATATAGAGATTGCTAGTAACATGTCGTCTATTAGAAAAAAATTACTATTGAAGAATGTTACTAACTAGATGAGGCAGGATCATGCGAGCATATTTATTGACGTTAGGGAGGTTGTTAAAAAATTCATGAAACCAGGCTTGAGATGTGGCCACCCAACGAATCAGAGGATTCGTGTGGTGATGATGATGGACTTCAAACATAATAAGTGGATATCTTGAATGTGTACCAAGAATGATTCTAAGGTTGCTCTAAAAGACAATAGAACATTCAACGGCAGGAAATAGTTTTTCATTTTTCTTCAATAAGTGGCTTTCAAACTGGGACTTTTATCATTTATCATTATTACTTGTTTGGTTGGAAGGTTACTAGTTCATGTTTCACTTTTCGGTGATGAGCTATCCTTTCTGCCCTTGGTAGATACTTGTGAATGTAACATGTAATTCGTAGATAGATCATGTAACTTATCACTGTAGATATATGTCAAAAGTAGTTATCAACATTTAGATACGTCATTACTAACATTCTCGTAATGTAAATCGTAAACGACGTACTTGTCACTTATTGTACGTTTATATTCATATTGTAAGTTATAGCATACATTGTTCATAAGTAGTTTGCATCATATATATCAGATGTACCATAAGAAGTGTAATCATAAGTGGTGTTGTCTACTACGGTGACGATGTACACTTTGTTCGTAATAAACATGTAATGCTGAAAACATAAATTGTAGTCATAAGAGTCATCAACATTTGTTTTTGTTAACATACATCGATATTATTGCATATGTTATGTCCATTATAGACAATATGTTTGTGGCATATATAGTAGTGCACACAGTACACGTTCAATGTGTAATGACATTTCACAGTGTATGTCACACGTAGTATATGTCATACGTGTAATATGTAATATTTGTTTTTTTATAGTAATATGTGTTTTGTGTTTTAGTGATTTTTGATATATGTTGACAGGTAAATCTGTGACTGTCGACAGGTATGTGTTACAACTCGTCAATTGATAAGCCCGAGTGTCTGATGGGTACATCTATTTTGTTACACAGAAGCTGTCATTATAATATTGTGTTTCTTTCATATGTCATATAGCCTGCCCCTGGCATACTTCAATAGTAGGATGTCATCAAGTGTAATTGTCGTAATAGATTGTGTATTTGTCATTTTATCAAGAAGTGCATAAATTAACATGTGCACGTAGTTTTATATATTTTGGATTGTACTTATATCCAAGTATTGTTAGTTTGTGTCACATAAGTGAAACACATTTTAATTGTCATGGTGTCCAAGTAACAAGGTTACTTAGACATATACACAAATCATAGTGTTTCTTGATGACATATTTGTTGATTTGTCATCACTTAGTATGTAATTTGGTGTTATCTTACGTAGGTGCTAGAACGACATATAAGTGGTTAAAAGACCTTCCCCTCTTGAAATGACACTTATTTATTCGTAGTTTTCTTATGTAGGGGTACTAGGACTTGTCACCACGAAGGTGATCTGACCCGTCTACGTCGTTGTTATTATAAACTAGGGGTGTTGCCCCTAGTTGTCTTACGTCGTGGGTAATCAACCCCTATTAAAGGTAGAGACGGGGTACTCAGCCCCTTAGCTACCGTATATTCCCGTAAGTGTAGGTGCACCATGTGATATCTTATGATATCGAAATGAATTTTACCATAAAAAGGTACTACAATTTAATGACTAAAAATATGACAACTATAAACAAATTGATCACAAGACAACATGCATGTTAAATATATTCAACAAAAATAAGGCGTAAATAATGAGAAACACACATGTTCTACCTATTTTCCAGATGAAACACATAACTTATAAGCATGTTGGGCACATAATTACATATAAGACATCACATATATTACTTGAGGAAATATAAGTACAAAATTATTACCTATATATGTCAAATCAAAATAAATAGAAAAAGTTTTCCAACAACATGCATAATGTCATAACAGTTTGGTGGAAAATAAAACACTTAAAAGACGGTCAAGAGCTTACTTGTGATACGAAGATACGGACAGAGTTTGCTCAGGTGTTGACTTGGACCAAATGGATGTAGATGCCAAGTATTGCTTTACTTCAATAGAAATATTTCCGTGTTGTTATGTCCAATGATATCCATTGTTCTTCCTTAATATGTCGTAAAAAAGTCTACATTCGTCAGAGGACTGTAGGATGAATTTGTTCAAAGCAACCATACGTCGAGTCAGTTTTTAAACGTCTTTGACAAAGTGAGAGACGTCGGCTCAAAAATTACTTTGATTGCTTCTGATAAAATTTGTATTCCTCTTCTTGTAACCATGTGGCTCATAAATTATCTTGAAGAGACGACAAGATTGTATTTCGTAAGATCGGGTTTTCAGTTTTTAACTCGTAATATGTCAAGTTCTTGTTAGGTATCTGACGTGATCAATAATATTTTTAGATTATATTTTTGTAGTGACATATATCATCGTAGATTTGAAACTTTGTCAAGTAAAGTAGTTCTTATATGTAATCGTTGAGTAATTGTTGTCATACAACCCTTATTGTGTTGTCCATTGTCATGTTGATTTTTGAGTTTTCCTCGAACGATTGTTTTAAGTATGGAGATTTTTCAAGTAATTTTCTTAAATGTTTATAGGCATTCTTCGAGTGTGTCTATAAGTGTTAGCATAAAAAATATGTCATAGACAAGTCATTTATGCGTAATCGTCATGTATTTACGATACTCAACGAGTTAGTTGTTCAATTTGTGGACGAGTTCTATAAAACTCGTATATATGCAGAAGAAAATAAACCATGTCAGGTCATTTGTACTTTCTGTTAAAATATCACATATGTGCATCTGTTGAAGTGTTTAATTGTTTAGACATGCGATTATATAATCTTATACTCGTCAGGTTGTTTATTCATTGATTCTTTGACTTGTCGATTCGTTGTGTCGGTCGTCGGTAATATTTTTCTTACGTAAGTGCATGCACGACGTTAAGTAGTTAAGAGACATTCCCCTCTTGAAACTAACTTATTTATTCATAGTTTTTGGTTTTAATGTGGAGAATGTAGAAAATTATTACTTAAAAGTAATTAATTTTGTTTCTCTATTTATTGGTTTCGTATTTAAAGGACGGGACCTTTAGAATTTATTCGTCGTGGGTGATCAACCCAATATTGATAATGTCGGGATACTATGCCCCTAGTTATCACGTAATTGTAATAGCCATGTATCGTAGAATCTTCAATGTATTGTTTATCGTAATATATTTATAGTCATGCAAGCGTGCTAAGTAAAGAAAAATTTAAACATCAAAGATATGTTGAATAGATTAACATAAAATAAATGGCATGCATGTTTTATTGATATACAGACGAAACACATAACTTATAAGCAAGTTGGGCATATAAATTCATATAAGGCATCACATGTATTTTTCAAGGAAATAAAAGTACCAGACTATTATTCAGTTGTCAAACTTAAACAAATAAAACAAGTTGTTCCAGCAACACATATAATGTCATAACATGTTAGTGTAAATTGAAACACTTTAAAGACAGTCAAGAGCTTAATTGTGATATAAAATTATATAAATTACTTAAGACTTGTGTCTCGTCCAAAGTAGCTAGCTTGTATGCCCATTGTGAAGCAATAATTTCAACTAAGTATGTTCTCCTCATATAGGAGCGTACTCGTCGGTGTCGATGTCAATTGTATTTAGGAAGGTCATTCTAAGGACAAGACCTCATCCCTGAATATTCTCGATGCGTACACCTCAGTTGTAATTCTTTGACACTTTAAGTTGATAAAGTGTCACTTGTATTTTGGACTCGCCCGTTAACATGTTCTTATCGAGTAGTTGATTATGTCAATGTAATATTCTATCGACGGCTGATGTTTGACGAGTACAAATATTCTGACGGTTGATGTTTGACGTGTGCATGCCTTTGACAAGCAAAACACCTTTTGACATAGTCAATAGTATCTTGCCTGATAGTAGCCCATTCGTAGTATTTTGAATAAAAAGTTCCTCCCTCCAGAATGGTTTCCACAGTCACCTTCATGTACATCATTCAATACTTGTGGTGCCTCCTCATACTCTAGACACATTTATAGTAGACCCGTAACTGACTTCTTGAATAGAGCCCAATCAATTGTTGCTAATCTTGAAGCCTTCATTCTCAGTAGCCTCGCCTAATTAGCATTGCTCAGTTGTATGTTATCCAACAGGTAGTCCTTGATTTCTTTGGATCAACTTGTCGACTGGTTGTTGTCAGCACTCCGCTTATTGTCTAGAGACATAATATTCTTCGACTATTCATACTTCTCTATTGCTTGTTTCAATATGTACATAATTAGTATGTTTGTCATGTTGTCATCTCAAAAGATTGCCCCTAGAACAGCCAAGGCATCCGCTTGTGTCTTCTCTCTTTGCTTTGACATGTCAAAACGTCTATGCTTCTATATGCTTCAATAAATAATTTGTTATACTTAACATGTATTCTTTCTGTCTAGACGTTGGTGACGTCTTTCCAACAATGTCTATTCCTAACTATATGTCTGGCCGAAATGTGATTGACGGACATCGATATTCTGATGGTCGACATTTGATTGGAGCATGCTTGTTACAAGCGTCACATTTTATAATGTAGTTAAAAATATTTGGTCTAATGTATGTCAGTAGTAACTCATTGATGAAAACTAAATTGGCAGGTTGCTTCTTTAATAATGATTTCCACGTTCTCCTTCATATTTATCTCTTAAGACATGTTGTGACGTCGATCAGTTAGATGTCGTTAGACAAGTAGTCTTGCATCCAACTTGTCATTATGTTTCTTGTCAATACCTGTCAGGTTGTCCAGCATCAATTAATATACTTTTTGAGACATCTTCTCTTTCTGATATAGGCTTCGGGAATGTATAAATGGTATGTTGTACATGTCAACGGAAGACTGTCCCTAGGCTTGTCAAGGCATCAACGTGTGAATTTAATTTTTGCCGAACTTGTCATATATCAAATGTATGAAATTTTCCTTGTAACTCCTTGAAAATGTTCAAGTGTAACACAATATTTTGTAATCTTTGTTATGTCTGAATCGTTATTGTGTCTTACACCTTGTAGAAAGTCACAATTGAGTTGTGTTTGATCAATCTTCTATCGTCAGGTAATAATTAATGATTCATTGTTAAACGTCTTGAAGTCACGATAGATAGATCATACCATGTTGTCCCCCTATGGTAATTTTAGGACAAGACCCTAACCTTTCATAGATGGTTGAGGTCCCGTCAGTTTATAAGGTTCAAAGAACCTGTCATGTTTCTGGTACAATGTATATAGTTCTTGATTAACTTGTGTTGGTTGACTTGTACAAAAATCAGCCACAAAGTTAGCAAATGCCTGAGTTTAATTGTTGTTCATAGTTTATATACAATGTCATATGTACTTGTCATGTAAGGCCATTTCTTCATCCGTAATGTCACGTAGTGTACATTTAAATATGCACCACTATATCATCATTGTTAACATCATTTGTGTGACCGATTTTGTCCTTGAAAAATTTGTTACTAAGTCTGAAATGTTGTTCATGTACTTTTTAGGCTAAAAGATATAGGTGAGTAGAAATTATAATGTCAGGTACAAAAGCAGTTTTTAATGTCAGACGGATACTTCAGGTGTCGGACGGATGCTTCAAGTTGTCGGAAGGATACATCTATCTATGATTGAGCCCTCTTGATGCATCCAAGAGTGTGAGCAGCTCGTAACCAGTTTCCATGTCGACCATCCTTTCAATATGTGAAAAATGACATGATTAGACTATCGTGTTATGATTTCGTCACATGTCCATGCTAGTTGATTATATTTTTTTGTTACTACGAGGCTGTCGCATTTGTCTCCTTTGTTGTGTGTTTCGTTGGCAAACACATCGTATCTTATACGTCGTAGCCATATGTAAGTAGTTAACATATCAGTTGAACGTGGAGTTATTAACCTGTCATGTTCGACATGTAGTTTTTCTCTTCCATGCGTCATGCGTCAGTCATTCTGACACGTGGCCTATCTTGAAAAGTTGTTCTGACATGTGATCTTTCTTGACGAGTTATCTTTTAGTTTGTCGGTTTTAGGAGATCTAACATTGTCCCTGTTAGGTCCAAAGTGTTGTAGAGGGGGGGGGGGTGAATACAACTGTTCAAAAATAAGAGAATAAACAATGTGCAAGTAATAAATGATGACAAAGAATTTCAAGAATATATCATTATATTCATTGATGGATTTGCTACAACATTCATAAAAGCATCATGATCAGTTGAACAATAAATACAGCAATTAAAGCTAGATTCAACTGATCCTCTCTCTCACTTTTTGTTTTACAGTAAATGCTCTCTTTTAAAAATTATCGTTGAAAAATACAGAGATACTTGTTCCTACTAAATAACAAAGTGCTGCTTTTATAATGTCATGTAGTCTTGATCTTGTCCTTTTTGTGTACGTGGCCCAATCAGGATTTCGACAACAAAAAGTACTTTAACAACAACTCTGGATCAACCGTTCACAATAAGCCACTTGTCCCTTGAACATTAAATGTTACATTTCTACCCGCATCTCGATCTTCGCCTGGACCCATCTCGATCTCGATCTGTGAAAATCTCGATCTCGATCTGGGAGAATCTCGATCTCGATCTATGAAGATCTCGATCTCGATCTGTGAAGATCTCGATCTCGATCTGGGAGAATCTCGATCTCGATCTGGGAGAATCTCGATCTCGATCTGGGAGAATCTCGATCTCGATCTATCGCCTGGATCGAGATTTGCCTTAACAGTGTTTTACTTCACTTGAAAATCTCAACCCGCATCTCGATCTGCTGTGGATCGACATTTGCCTTGGTAAATATGCACACATCCAATGTTGACCTTCTTTAGTGACTAATTGAGAGTTAACCTTTATGAGCAAGTTTCCTTAGCTTCTTCAATTTCTTTTCCTCACTCAATTCAAATGAGATCTTCTATTACTGACATGAACTTGCCTCCAATGTCCTGACACTTGATGCAACGGTCTGGTTCATAAGTGACTAGTCTTGTAGGGGTTCTTGCTTCTGAATGTCAGTTCTCATTTGATGATTAACCTTTACATTATCCAGATGTTGATATACATTACATGAAATCACTTTGGTCTTCTTGATACTTCCTTGACATTAATTTGATTCTCCATTAGATAAGTTAGGGCATGAGCAATACTCAGATTGAACTTCTTCTCACTTATGCATCCTTGATTAACCAAATTAGTTACCTGTAGTTACCAAGTATCATTACCATTTCTTCAGTTGATTGATTCCATGTGCTTCTTCCGTTTCTCTTGTTTTGCTGTTGTTTTATCTTTTACTTAGTTGAGTTACATAATAATTAAGTGTTACAAGTTAGAACACCTATGCCTTTCAATCTCCCCCTATTTGATTGTCTAACAATGACAACCAAATTCACAATGAGGATAACTCAACTAAACAGGGACTGAAAAAAAAGATAAAATAACATTCATAAATGATCATGTTAACTTACATAATGCTTGGCTTGATTAATTAACTTCATGTCTATTACTGATACTTCAAGTGCCAAAATTGGACACCTGTTGGCTCGATTAAATGGCTTCATGTTCTTCTAGAGATTTTCTCTAAGTACTTTAAGAGCACGGTCCACTCAATCTTCAATTATCCTTCTGAAGTCCTTTTAGCAGTATTACCACCGCCGAACTTCGCGAAATAATTGACGCCTAATATAAACCAGTTTCAAGACACTTAGCTAACTAACTTCTACCTTACACTACACAAGAAAACAGATAATATATTTTTACAATGCAGGAAAACAAGAAAACAAATTACAACGCAAAGAAACATTACAAGCATGATACATTAAAACTTTTATTTCTTGCGCTCCTCTTCCTCACGAGCTTTCTTCTTGGCTGCTTTTTCTTTCTTCATGAACTCAGGGTTGCAGACTTCATCCATTCTTTTCTTGAGAAGATTAAGTCCTTCTGCTTCCACATGATTTCTGATCTTGTAATTTCGAAACAACCTCAACCACCTTTCAACCATGCTGCGAGTGGTAAGCTTCGTGGGAATGTCTTCAAACCTCAGCTTTGTGACTTTGTCAGGGTACCCCTTTTCCCTTTTCTTCCTTATAACCAGCTGCTTAGGGTATCCAATGACAATAGCGGTGGTGCATTGCTGTAGCCTCTGAATATCAAGCTGTTGTCTTCTCTTACAGAAGTTATCAAACGTGACCCTCAGATAATCCTGATCAAACTCGTCAATATCATCCATCTCCTCAATCAATTCTCTTATAATACACAGTGTTTCATGACTGTGTTCTGCAAAGATGTCGTACTTGATTTCAATGATGGTTTCCACCTTATGCTTGTTTGTATAGATCAGCAGATCATTCTCATTCTCAGCTTTGCTCTTGACAAACTTGACATTTGCACCAGCCACTGCACCTGCTTCCTTCCTTATTTCCCCTTCTTCTGGAATGTCTATCCTTGGATCTCCGTATCTTTGCACATGCTCTCTTATTGCCTCGTTTTGCAGCTCGAATGCATAGTCTTCAGGTTCCTTCTTAACCACTGGTAGTGCAGCTTCAGGCAACTTGTATCTAGCGTCTTGCCTTCTTATCAGCTTCTCCAAGTCCTTAGCCACCAGCTTCTTTTCCTTTGTTAGAAAACCCTTAGAGAGGACTAGCTTTGCAACTGCCTTCAGCACATTTCCGCTCGGAGTTAGTTTCGAGTCATGCAGATTTACGATCCTCAAGACCTTGTCATGGACATATCTGATCTGGTAGGGATTTAGAATAATGTCAACCCCTCTGTCTTCAGCCATCTTCAACAATTTCTCCTTAAACAGCACTCCAGTCTTGACAGAGGTGTCTACCTTGTGAGCGAATTCTACCAGTTCACTTGCACCCCTTTCATGAAAGAAAGCTTCATCGACCATACACGGCCCGATTTTTGTTATGGGTGTCCAAGTGATCATCAGATTCCATGCTTTCTCCTTGAATATGACTTGTACGGAGGTGCATCCCTGTCTTATGCAATTTAGATAATTCAGCAGCCCAGGGTTTAGATTTTCTAGCTTATGAAGAAGAAAGCTCAATCTTCCTGAGTCATGAGCATAGGCTCTTGGTCCAGCTAAGGCTTCTCTAGCCTTGTCCCACTCGGGACCTTCCCTCCTTATGTCAGCCTGGACCTTAGGATCATTGATCTTTTTCATTTCAAACTCATGCTGAGTTTTCTGAGCCGCTCTCTTCTCCTTTGCCATTAGTTCTTTTTCAACTATCCCTTGTAGAACTTCTTCATTTACTCTTTCTCTGGCTTCCCTGAAAATCTCTCCTTGCATCTCCGCTTCATCAACTTCTTCTTCTGGAACATGCTCGTCAGCAACCGAGTGGTCTCCTGCATCACCTGCAACTCCTGCGCCAGATCCGCCAGGATTTAGACCTCTTTCTTGTTCCCATTCTCTTGCCCGTTGCTCGAGTCTCGACCTCCTTGCCACTAAGGCTTCTACATCCATCTCGTCATCATCAGAATCTTCAATAAAGTCTCCCATAAATGCATCAACAAGAGGTGTTTCTTTCTCAGCTTCTTCTTCAACTACCATCTTCTGCTTGCCTTTGTCCTTAAGAGCCGGTTGAGCTTCCTCCACCTTTTCACCAGATTTGTTTGAGGACTCGATCACCGGATCCGTACTAGTCAGCTTTTTCAGACCCTGATCCTCCTTCTCCCCCTTAGGTGTGTTATCCTCATCAGGAGCATCATCATCATTATTATCGTCACCACCACCACCGGTTGAAGGACCAGGTCCAGCCCTGTTACGGCCAAAGACAGCATCAAGTAGTTCATTGAGCTTCGTCCAAACTTGAGACATGCCATAAGTGACATCATCTACTGATCTTCCAACCTCCACCTGTGCCATGCCGAGATTGTTTATCTTGTCAATCATTTGATTTTGGACGGCAATGAGGTTCTCCATAAACTGAGCTCCAACCTCCAATCTTCCAGAGTGAGAAGAGACAGCAGCAGTAACACCAGCAACTCCAGCCTCCAATGCCTCCACTTTCTTCACTAAATCCTGCAATTTGGGGGACGGTGTTTGGCTTGGGTTAGACTGTTTACTCTCGCCGGGTTCTGTTTGACTCAAGATCCCTAAAAAGAAGGGATCTACTCTCCCTGTCTCTCCCTCGTGTTTAGAGCCTAACAGTACTAGAGCCTCATCCACTAATCGCTGGGGACTAGCGGTGAGTTGGTCGGCGATATCGGTCAGTGAGACTGAGCCTTTAAGCGCTGTGTCTACGACGGGAGATGACGTTAAGACCATGTCATCCCCTTGTTCACTTAGAACCTTTTCTGGTTCGCTGGGCTGTTCTGGAGGCGTAGACCCACCAGTCACCAGATGTCGTTGCTCTGCAAGCAACTTGTTGTCTGATTTAGATGAGGAAGCGTCATCCGTACTGGATTCGACAGACTCTTCCTCATTAAAACTGCCTGAGATACTAGTATCAGAAGTGCTAGTCTCAGTTTGCCATTCCCCTTCCGAGAAATTGCTCAAAGAGCCCTGAGCGGACAACTCAGGGAAGGTAGGGCCAGCTCCTATTGGCTGTTGAGCTGGACCCCCTTCTTGACTCTCACCAACATGCCTAGGCGAGTGCGAATGTGTTGAAATGATTTGGAGAGGAGAGCCACCAGCGTGAGGTGTGGTGGCTGTGAGAGGTGAACTAGCCTTAACAGGTTGTGCAGTTGCCACTGGGTTTGAATCCACCTTTTGCTTCTTTGGAGGTGGCAGAGCTGCTGAAGAGACTACTCTCTCAACTCCTACACTCCCTCCACTCGATTCACTCGACTCAGATAAGCTTGCCTTCCTTTTATCACCAGTTTTAGGGCTGGCTGAACGTTTATGAACAGAAGGGCTTGCAGCCTGGGATAGAGCCTGGGGGTTTTCAGGCCCACGGCTGTAAAAAACAGGTTGAATTGATGATTGATCAAGATCAGCAAGAATAGGTACCTGACTCAGAAGATCGTCATCCTTGTTAGCTCCAGCTTCTGCAACATTTGCCTCAGCCATGTCAACATCCATACCTGCTTGTTCCAAATTTCTAGGCACGTGATCTCCACCTTCAGCTTCGTTACCGCTACTCTCAGCTTCTACTGCAGTAAACTGAGAAGCATGCCTCCTAGCATACTCATCTTGCAGATCCTGGAAGAATGGAGTCAGGCGCAACTCAAAAAGTCTTGACTTTTGCTGGGTTTCCATGGTGGAGATACTCTTTAGAGTCATATCAAAACATGCCATCCTTTCAGAGCCTTGAAATATTCTTCGGTGTTCCTCTGAAAGGACGTCATCCAGAACCATCTGAAGAAATCTTGGCATCCAGCATTTGACTGGACCATCTTCTGGATTCCTTGAGGCATTTTTCTCCAATGCCCACCTCTCATGCAACTGAATCAACAGATGTTTGCCCACATTCACTCTCCTGTTGTTTGCCACTCCATATAGTATTACCCGGCAGCTGTTGTTCATTGGCCTGTAGTCTTTGTCCTTTGGGAACATGCAACGCTGAATGGCCTGAACTACATAATCCCACTCAGCTGGTAGCATACCGGTGTTAACCTTTGTTACCTTGATAGGACCCGTGGGAGGGCGACAACCTATCTCCGTGAATAATTGCAACATATCCTCCATAGCGGGTTCCGGAGCATAATCTTCTGTAGGAAGCCCGAGTAACTCATTGAACTTCCGCAGACTGACTTCATATTTGACACCACCAATAGTAAAGGATAGGCCTGTTGGATTGGTTTTTCCACCCTGAATCTCTAGTGTAGAGTAAGCAGCTTGAAGGGCTTCGACATTCAGGATGGGAGAGGCAGTTAAGGCATGACTTATGATTGATGTGTTGTTGAGGGATTCAATCCAGAACTGATAGTGAATAAATCTACCAGTTGCTCGATCAGCAGAGAGATTAACAAAGTTGGTCTTGGGAATTGTGAAATTTGGGTTTGCCATTTTAAATTTGTGTTTGAGAAAAGAAATGTTCTGAAATGGTTTTGCAATGGAATTTTTAGAGAACAAGTTCTAAATTTAAACAAAATAAAACGTACACGAACCCCACTAATTAACCCACGTAATTAGTGACACAAATTAAAACAAATTAACTGCCCACTAATGACCACTTAACTTCCCACTAATGATTGACGGTTGAGTTTTCGAAAATTAAAGTGAACAGCCGTTACAAAATAAATTATTTTTCCAGAAAAAAAGCCACAAACACGGCGGTAAAGTTGCACTTTAAGGATTAACCAGTAGTACTCACAACTATTTTACTCAAGAACACAAAAGAACTTAAGAATCAGAAAGCACGAAACACAAACAAACTCACTCGAATGAAAAAGAAAACTAAAGAACTAATTGCAAGAACAGTAATGATGTTAAAACAACACAAGAAGTTCAACAGTTTTGGACAAAATTTTAGCAGAGTTTCGTTTTAGTGATTAATGCTTTCACGTAACAGTTAGTGATTTTTGTTTAAGAAAATCACAAGAAAACTTGATGTAATGGCAGGGAAAAGAACTCTGGTAATGTATGTATACACGTGTGTATATGAGGAGCTTAAGCTTTTGGAGAGAAAGAAAGTTAATGTAAATAATGAACAGCCTTTTTAATGCTATAATATATACTTGCACGCCTAAAAAGAAGTTACTGATAAGACAAGTCACATCTCGATCTCGAGATCCGCATCTCGATCCTCATCCAGATGTCGATCTGGATGTCGATCCTCATCCAGATGTCGATCTGGATGTCGATCTCGATCCGCATCTCGATCTACATCTCGATGTCGATCTTGATGTCGATCTCGATCCGCATCTCGATCTACATCTCGATGTCGATCTTGATGTCGATCTCGATCCGCATCTCGATCTACATCTCGATGTCGATCTCGATGTGGATAGATCGAGATTTGCCATAGTAAATTTCTCATTACTTCATTTAGACACTAACCATAACGATATACAGATCAGCACAAGATTAATGTCATGAAACTTTCTAACCCCTTATGATATGCAACACATACATTTATGAAGTTAAGTACACGTTATTAATTATGAATATTCATGAATAACAATAATATGTACACAAACTGAATATTATAACAGATAGGTAGCAAAACTAACAGGTGTTAAGCATCCCTAATTCACCAACCAATCTAGAAAATGTTGATTCGTCTAGAGGTTTAGTAAATATATCTGCTATTTGACGTTCAGTAGACACAAAATGCAATTCTACAGTTCCATTTTCTACATGCTCTCTAATAAAATGATACCTGATGTCAATGTGCTTGGTCCTTGAGTGATCCACAGGATTGTTGGTCATTGCAATAGCACTTGTGTTGTCACACATGATAGGAATCTTAGATACTTCCACACCGTAGTCCTTGAGTTGGTTCTTCATCCACAGTATCTGGGCCACACAGCTTCCAGCAGCAATATATTCTGCTTCAGCTGTCGAGGTAGATACTGTGTGTTGTTTCTTGCTTTGCCAAGACACCAACCTTCTTCCAAGGAACTGAAAGCTTCCTGAAGTGCTCTTCCTATCTATTCTACAACCTGCGTAATCTGAATCCGAATAGCCAACAAGATTAAACCCTGTATCTCTTGGGTACCAAATCCCAAGATTTGATGTTCCCTTGAGATACCTAAAAATACGCTTTACGGCTATGAGATGTGACTCTCTAGGATCCGCTTGGAACCTTGCACATAGGCACGTAGAGAACATAATATCAGGTCTGCTAGCAGTTAAATACAAAAGTGAGCCGATCATACCTCGATAGCTTGAGATGTCTACAGGTTTATCCGATTTGTCCTCGTCAAGTTTCGTGGCTGTTGCCATAGGAGTATTAGCTTGTGATACATCTTGGAGACCATACTTCTTTAATAGATCATGAATGTACTTGGTCTGGCAGATAAATATCCCGTCCTTCTTCTGACTAACTTGAATGCCCAGAAAGAACGTCAGCTCTCCCATCATGCTCATTTCATACCTTGATTGCATTAACTTAGCGAATTTAGCACACAACTTCTCATTTGCAGACCCAAAGATAATGTCATCCACATATACTTGTACCATTATTAGATCATCTTTGCATTTCTTGTAGAAAAGCGTCTTGTCGATTACTCTTCTTGTAAAACCACTTTCTAGTAAGAAGTCTGACAGAGTTTCATACCACTTCCGCGGAGACTGCTTAAGGCCATATACTGATTTGAAGAGTCGATAAACATAATCACAATATTTGATATCGATAAACCCGGGAGGTTGCTCGACATACACCTCTTCATCCAGTTCACCGTTTAAGAATGCACTCTTGACATCCATTTGATAGACTTTAAAACCATGATGTGCTGCGAATGCCAAGAACATCCTCACTGCCTCTAGCCTTGCTACTGGTGCATAGGTTTCATCATAATCAATTCCTTCTCTTTGAGTGTAACCCTTAGCAACCAGGCGAGCTTTATTTCGTGTTACACGTCCGTCTTCATCCAGCTTGTTCCTGAATACCCATTTTGTCCCAACAACAGATCTATTCTTTGGTCTGGGTACCAGCTTCCACACCTTCTGCCTTTCAAACTGATTGAGTTCCTCTTGCATAGCAATCACCCAATCAGCATCATCTAGAGCTTCTTCCACCACTTTAGGTTCCATCTGGGAAAGGAACACTGAGTATAGACATTCATTCTCAGTGGCAATTTCAGCTCTAACTTTTCCTCTAGTAGTCACTCCAGCTTCTGGATCACCAATAATTAGCTCGAACGGATGGTCCTTGTTCCAAGTGCGATCCCTAGCAAATGTTCTTGATGATTCAGCTTGATCTTGTAAGTGAAGGTGACTTAGTCTAGAAGCACTTTTACTAGCTTCCCTTGAGCTAGTACTGGCTCCCCCTGAGTGAGCTGCTCCCCCTGAGTGCATACTGACTCCCCCTGAGTTAGTACCAGGTCTGACGGAAGGTGATCCCTCAGTTCTAGGGTTTTGAATTTGCGAAACACTAGACTCTTGATTAATTTCATTATTTATAGTTGGATCACTACCCTGCACTACTGACTCAGGAACTGTATCCACTTCATCAACATCCATATTTTCAAATCTTAGGGAAGTGGGCTCACTATCTTCTTTTTGTATAGAAGGGAGCTTTGAGTCGTCGAATGTGACATTAAGGCTTTCAACCACCTTGCGATCATTAAGCACAAACACCATGTACGCTGCTACTACTTCAAGAGAATATCCAATGAAAAACCCTTCATCTGCTTTGGCATCAAACTTTCCAAGTTGTGCATTGTCTCTTAACACAAAGCATTTGGCACCAAATACGTGAAAGTACTTGATAGATGGTTTTCGTTTATTCATCATGTAATACGGCGTCTCATTATGGTCCTTTATAATCAGGGTTCTGTTCTGTGTATAACAAGCCGTGCTAACTGCTTCAGCCCAAAAATATAAAGGAAGTTTTGACTCATACAGCATTGTCCTAGCTGCTTCAACCAGTGTCCTGTTCTTCCTTTCTACCACCCCGTTCTGCTGCGGTGTTCTCGGTGCTGAATACTGTCGTCTGATCCCTTTAGATATGCAGAAATCCATTAATACTGAGTTCTTGAATTCTGTCCCATTGTCGGATCGGATAGTCTTCACAGTCAGACTTGCTACATTTTCAATTTCCAGTACATGTCTAATGATCTCATGTGGCACTTCATCTTTCGATGTCACAAACTTCACCCATGTGTATTTGGAAAAGTCATCGACAATTACCAGCGCATATCTTTTCCTTGACATTGACATAACATTAACAGGTCCAAACAAATCCATGTGAAGGAGTTGTAGGGGCTCGGTAATGCTATTCACTTGTTTATCCTTATGCGAGGCTCTTTTTGATTTTCCCATCTCACATGCTTCGCAGAGTCCATCTGGAGTAAACTCCATCTGCGGCAGCCCTCTCACCAATTCTCTCCTTACGAGATTATTCATTGCTTTAAAGTTCAGGTGAGATAATCTTTTATGCCATAGCCAACTTTCATCAGCAGAAGCCTTGCTGTAGAAACACGTGACTTCAGACTGATCAGCAGAATTCATGTCAGCTATGAACAAATTTGACTTCCTTACTCCTTTGAGAGCAAGGCTTCCATCCTTTTTGCTTCGAATCGAACAATCATGCTTCCCAAAGTTGACGTCAAAACCCCTGTCGGTGAACTGACTAACGCTGAGAAGATTATGTCGCAATCCTTCCACAAAAGATACATCCTCAATGATAACATTTCCACAAACGATCTTGCCATATCCCCTGGTGTAACCTTTGTTGTTATCTCCAAAAGTAACCACGGAGCCGGCTCTCAACACCAAATCTGTTAGCAGGGACTTATTGCCGGTCATATGCCTCGATACTCCACTGTCCAGCACCCATATGACTTTACTCTTTTCCTGTTCACTGCCCTGCAAATCCAGAAAGATTAGGTGTTCTTCGGAACCCAATGATGTTTGGGCCCGGCATCAATAATTTCCTTTTTCTTTTCAGATACAGAAGGCTTTGCCTTGTTGCCATCAGGGGCATTCATCTTGACTTTGTCTTTTCCCTTGTCAACCTTGACTGGTTTGTCAGGTTTGGGAGTAGACTGGTCACTCCTAACTTTAGGAGGACTTGAAGTCTTAGTCTTTGACCCCACATGCTTTTTCTTACCACTACTAGATGTATGTTCAACAGATGCACTAGCAGTATTCATTAAATTAAAATAAACATGCATGATGTTTACAGCACATGGCATACAATTAGGATTATTGCATTTAGCATGATTTGCATGCATGTTAGGCAAAGCAGTAGTTGCAGGCATGGTATTACAACCAACAGATTTTTCTTCCTCTACATAGAACGGGCAATAGTAAGACAAATGATCAGTTTGATTACAGATATAGCATGCCTTTCTAGCTCGTGTAGATGTAGATACAGATGCATGTTCAGTTTTAATTGCCTTTACAGGTGCTTTCATTTGGTCTGATCCTGCTACCCATTGTTTATATGACACCGTCTTAGCCTCCTTGGTTCCTACACCTCTCTTAGCATAAGCAATCTTACTCGCTCTTTTAGAAGTTGTAGGTTCTACTACTTTTTCTTCTGAATCTCTTTCAATTTTAATTTCTTGTTCAATTTTAGTAGCAACAGGATCTATGGTCCTGGGCTCAAACTGCTTAAAGATAGGTTTTCTAACATCCATTAAAACTTCAGGCACATTTTCTTTGACTAACACTGGCTCTAACAACTCAGCAGCCCTATTTTTCTTTTTCTGTGTGTAGTCAAGTCCTATGTTTACTTTTTCATTTTTACTCTTGCCTGCCAGTTTCATGTACATGTCCCTTTCTACGAAAACTTTATTAGCAGCTTCTTCAAAAGATTTACATGTTATTTTAAGCTCAGCTAATTCATTTTTAAGTTCTTCGTTAAGGTCTTCCCTAATCTTAAGCTTGTGTTCTAAAACGTCTACCTGATTCATTAATTGCCTTTCTTTACTTTCTCCTGATTCTAATTCCTCTACCCTGGCCTCGAGAAGTCTATTCTTAAGGGAGAGTTTAGCATTTTCCTCATTGACAGCAATTAGATTTAGTTGGAGATTCTACATATCTTTAGTCATGGCAGCTAATTCATGTTGGTACTCAGGAATAGACATTTCATTTACGGTTAGAATCGGTACCTCTGATTGTTCTGAAGATTTTGCCATTAAAGCGAAATTGCATAGCTCCTGATCTTCATCTTCATCAGACTCGTCCCAACCCTTCCCTTCAGTCACAACATACGCCCGGCTTCCCTTCTGTTGCTTGCTAACCAAGGCATCATATTTCTTTTTCAGATCAGCATAGGATTCCTTGGGATGAACGTACTTGGGCTTCTTGCACTCTGTTGCAAAGTGCCCCAATTCATTGCAGTTGTAGCATCTGAACTTGTTCTTGTCTACCAGGTTAGGTCTGTAGCCACTACCGGATGTGCTACCTCGGCCACTGTAACTTCCCCGACCACTTACACTACTGCCTCTGCCGCTACTGCTGCCTCTTCGGCTGAAAGAACTACCAAATCGTCCTTTCCCACTTCTTTGCTTCCTGAAGCTGATATGAGCAAATTCTCGAGCAATACAAGCATATGACTTGTCTTCTAATTTATCCAGCTCTTCAAGGGTATAGTATTCATCCTCACTTTCTTCGGATGGATCTTCAATGTCTAATACCACCCTTTCAGGATTAGCAGTTTTCAATGAGACAGCTGCAAGTGCCTTTACAGCAGACTCTTCAGCTACAAGTCCAGACTCACTTACCGCTTTGTTTTCTCCACTATTGTAGGATCTTCTTCTGTCATTTTGTTCCTGCTCCAGCTCGCAGGTCTTCAAAACACCATACAGTTTTTCCAGAGAAGTATTTTTCAAGTCTCTTGACTCTCGAATGGCAGTGATCCTGTGTTCCAGATGTTTAGGCAAATTCAATAGAAACTTGATATTTGAATCTGCTAGTGGATAGACTTTATCTCTTATACTCAGCTCGATAAGCAATTTACTGTAACGTTTGTAAACATCCGCTACGCTTTCTCCTCGTTCGCATCTGAACGATTCATATTCAGATATCAGAATGCGTTTGTGATTATCTCTAACTTCCTCGGTCCCCTCCATCACCACAGCCAGTTTATCCCACATGGCTTTAGCTGTTTTTAATCCCTTTATTTGAACATAGTACTCTGAGTTTAGGGATTCAATTATGACGTTGCGTAACGACGCATCCATACCAACCAATTCTTTATCTGCGTCTGAAAACTCCATTTCCTCTTTAGGAACAGACCGGGATGAAATTAGTATCCCTCCTTCCATTCGCTCTGGCTCAATTCTCATCGGTATGTATGGACCGTTTTCCAATATTCTCAAGTATACCTTGTTTATTGATTCAAGGTAAGCTCTCATCCTTCCGGTCCATTCGTCATAATGTTGTGCATCAAACGGAGGTATCTTAAATCTGTGTGCGGCGGCCATTTTAATAAAATTTAAAATTAAGATAATACACTTTTCAAATTACAATAAATTGTATTTACTTGAAAAATTAATTATCTCACTTTAAATATCCAACACTTAATATCCAACGGATTTTGCACTTAAGATTCAAGCAAGTTAGTTTTAATCACAGGAACAGTAGCAGGGTCCACAATTTTTCAAGTCCAAACAAAAAGGTGTCCACTTTCTAGTTGACAGAAGTTCGAAATTGTCCTTTTTGTTTAGTCAATTAGATGATTCCAGTTTTGACCACAAGAAAATCCACAAAGCTCTAAAGTTCAGTATTTTGGAATTTTGTACAAGTATTCCTTACACCATGACTCAGAACTTTTTAGATCTATGACTTTTTCAAGAAGAAACGAATAAAAACTTTCGGCACAAACTTCAAGAAAAAAAAAGATCTGGGATTTTCAAGAACCAACTCAAACAACACAGTAGGATCTCTGTTAGATGTGTTTAACAGGTGCTCTGATACCAATTGTTAGGTCCAAAGTGTTGTAGAGGGGGGGTGAATACAACTGTTCAAAAATAAGAGAATAAACAATGTGCAAGTAATAAATGATGACACAAAATTTCAAGAATATATCATTATATTCATTGATGGATTTGCTACAACATTCATAAAAGCATCATGATCAGTTGAACAATAAATACAGCAATTAAAGCTAGATTCAACTGATCCTCTCTCTCACTTTTTGTTTTACAGTAAATGCTCTCTCTTAAAAATTATCATTGAAAAATACAGAGATACTTGTTCCTACTAAATAACAAAGTGCTGCTTTTATAATGTCATGTAGTCTTGATCTTGTCCTTTTTGTGTACGTGGCCCAATCAGGATTTCGACAATAAAAAGTACTTTAACAACAACTCTGGATCAACCGTTCACAATAAGCCACTTGTCCCTTGAACATTAAATGTTACATTTCTACCCGCATCTCGATCTTCGCCTGGTCCCATTTCGATCTCGATCTGTGAAAATCTCGATCTCGATCTGGGAGAATCTCGATCTCGATCTATGAAGATCTCGATCTCGATCTGTGAAGATCTCGATCTCAATCTGGGAGAATCTCGATCTCGATCTGGGAGAATCTTGATCTCGATCTGGGAGAATCTCGATCTCGATCTATCGCCTGGATCGAGATTTGCCTTAACAGTGTTTTACTTCACTTGAAAATCTCGACCCGCATCTCGATCTGCTGTGGATCGACATTTGCCTTGGTAAATATGCACACATCCAATGTTGACCTTCTTTAGTGACTAATTGAGAGTTAACCTTTATGAGCAAGTTTCCTTAGCTTCTTCAATTTCTTTTCCTCACTCAATTCAAATGAGATCTTCTATTACTGACATGAACTTGCCTCCAATGTCCTGACACTTGATGCAACGGTCTGGTTCATAAGTGACTAGTCTTGTAGGGGTTCTTGCTTCTGAATGTCAGTTCTCATTTGATGATTAACCTTTACATTATCCAGATGTTGATATACATTACATGAAATCACTTTGGTCTTCTTGATACTTCCTTGACATTAATTTGATTCTCCATTAGATAAGTTAGGGCATGAGCAATACTCAGATTGAACTTCTTCTCACTTATGCATCCTTGATTAACCAAATTAGTTACCTGTAGTTACCAAGTATCATTACCATTTCTTCAGTTGATTGATTCCATGTGCTTCTTCCGTTTCTCTTGTTTTGCTGTTGTTTTATCTTTTACTTAGTTGAGTTACATAATAATTAAGTGTTACAAGTTAGAACACCTATGCCTTTCAGTCCCCCAGATTGCTTAGTTCTTTCACTGACGATGATGGACTAATGTTAAACTCATAGGTGTCAATTTTTTTTTTACATGTCATGTCCAGTAGAGAAATGACTTATGTTTCCTCCTATTGAATTCTGGTATATGTCTTGTAATATGTAGCTTTCACGTCATTTTCTTCTTGTTGGAATAATAGTAGTTGTCAAAATATTCCACATTGTCCTCCTCTCGTCTGATTTGTGTCATTTGCTTTGGAGTGTGCGTCGTCTATGGTTTATCATGGGCATGCCACAATTGTTTGTAGCCATTTTTCTTTGTTTAACCTTGATAAGTACTCTCTTGGACATTCCATACAACTTTGAACAACACGGTACGAGTCACTCGTCATTTTCTTAAATTGTCTGATACTTGTGTGTTGTAGGTTAAATGTGTAGACAAGATCTGCAGACGAGCTGATTGATCTGTTGGACAGTCCATAACTTGTTGTAGCATCATACTTGTCAACGTAGCTCTTAACATTTTTAATTGTAAACATTTGTTGTCTACATCAGTTGCGTCGTCATAATAACTTTTTTTATGTGTGAATCAGAAAATCTTTTTGACATGTCAGTACAAAAAACTGATATAATACTTAAATGGTGAATTTGTGTAGAATGCGAGCGTTATTTTTTTGAAAGAGTTTGGAACTTTAGGAACATGTTAAATTATCTCTCTTAAATTTGAGCTAATGATGTTGACAAGTGATATGTGCAAATAGAAGATAATGAAGCTAATTTAACATATATAAAGATGTAGAAGTTGTCTTAAACAAAGCATTGCAATATAAAATTGACAACTAGTATTGCAAAATAAACCAAATATGTACCTGGGATGTGGTATTCATTCACACATTCTTTACCAAGTTATAAACGAGCCGCACGGTTGAGTCCAAAAGTGTGACTGATCATTAGCGTGTTGTTGATGAGTTACCAATGAGTTCATCTCTCTTGTTTCCATCAGTTCTTCCTTATTAATGTCCACTCCCATAATTCAAGATTGTTATTGACTCATTCTGTTCATGTCCACATCTTCTACTCCCATCGTGTCTAAGTCAACTTGACGTCAACTTCTTCATGTCATGTTATTGCTATCACAGCTTCATTCTTTCATGTCTGGATATGTATCCATGTGATTTGTAACTTTCATGTTTAGACATTTTATTGGTCATGTCGTACTCAACATTACGTCCTTTATTCACGTCATGTCATCGGGTGTGTTCTGTGTTAGTGTCTATATTCATACATCTTCAGGTATGTCTATGACATGTTTCTTATTTTTTATTGTAGGTGTGTCACGTTATCTACTATCACTATACTTTCTTGGACATACTCTTCTTCTGTCAGACATGTTGACTTGACCTACGACTATCCCTTACTCGTCCAACACATCAGATCGATGACATGTGTATTTAAGCCCTTTAGCACCTGTCGTGGGTCAGATGTTTCATAAGTGACCTATTGACTTGAAACTTCTATGTGTTTGAACCTCCTATTGGACCTGTCAAGCTCAATGTTGTGTCCTTCCGTTAGGACATATTGTCGTCGATCTTCTATCCTTTTGTCATGTATCTCGTCTGTTTCTTGATGTCTGTCGTCAGGTATGTCGTCCATATTCAGGCATTGCACTACACCTATAACTGTCCGTCATGATGCCATTTTTCTATTTGATTTGACTATACTTAATTCAACCTTAAGTGCTTCATTCTCTGATCGTAGAAACTCCATGTCAAATTGTAGTTTTTTCTGGGTCAAAATCATGTCATTTTCTATCATTAGGTTGTCATCTTGATTCGTAGACTTTTCACATTGTTGATTGTCATGTATCATCGTTGTATTCATATGGACTCTTAGCTAATTTCCCACAGACGGTGCCAAACTGTTTTAGCCAAATTTTGTAGGGTTAATAGCTAAGTCTAATCGATTTCGTGTTTGAAGAACAAGAAACAAAGTAGTAAGACAAGTGCAGAAAAATGAACCAAAGAACAAGAACACAAGCAATTTTGGTGACGCGGAAAACCCCTTGTTAAAGGTTAAAAACTGCGGGTGGGAGTGACTCAGCCAAAGTTATCCACTATAATTATAATTGAGATGAAGTACAAGTGATTTGAATAAGAAAACAAGTATAAAAAGTATTCTCATCCACTGCAGTTCGTACTCGTCGGCTATACGTATCTACTCTCGGCTGAATAATGAAATAAATGTGTGGTAGATGAGTTAGAGGCTAGGAGTCCTTCTTTTATCTTCACTTTGGGATGTATTTATAGTTGCTAGAACTCCTTCCCATGATCCTATTTTTCAGGTGGTTGATAGTTTCACGTTGCTATATTGTAGGGACGATGGCTGATTTATCTCCTAGATTTTAGGAGTCGTCGGTCGACGGGTAGACTTGGCCAGCTCCCGTCAACGTATTGTGTACTCGTTAGCTGTTCTTTTGTTCCTATTTTCGTAAAGATTTTAGCTGACCACGTTCCACTATTTTATAGAGTCTTATTCTTATCTTATCCAAGTGATTGAGTTGTTGCAATTGATAAGACTTATCTCTCCTTGATTCTCGGTCGTCAAGTGTTGTTTAGCTTTACTCGTCGAGAACTAGTCTACTCATCAGTAGTCAGTAGCCCTAGTTTTTAGGATTCCTTGTTTAATAAGTTGAAATATTAATATAATTAATATTTCTGTTATAAAATGAGATATTCCCATATATATTGAAGTATCTAATGAATATAGAGATATATTAAGATTAATTAATATATCCGTCGTCCAACTATTGTCCACTCGTCAAGTATCTCGACTTGTCATCCTCTAAGCGTCAGCATCACTTCTAGTCATCAGTTCTAAACTGTACTTGTAATTTTTTGGTTATAACATCACTCTTTATACACATAAGATGTTAAGTTCTCATTCAACGGAGTGTGTTTAAAGAGGACTCACCAAGCAGTTGCATAAGTGTCAGATATGTTGTTCAGGAAATTCCTCTTTCCCGATTGTAGGCCTAAAGTTAAATATTTTGGTGAAAATGTTTCATACACGGAAAAACTTCTTTTTAACAGTCACAAGTTCGATTCATCTGCAATTTTTCATATTCTGAACCTATATGGCTCGCCTTCTTATCTTGTAGAAGGACCAATGTCATTAACTCGAGACAAACTGTTGTCAAGAACTGAAATGGTGGTTCGAGATGCAATAATACAATTATGTCAAGCCTCTTTACACAATAAAATTCTTAAACATGCACCTTTCAACGACACATGTGATGCATTAACAAGAAGCCTGTGAAAAGAAATTGGTGATTCTAACATATTTCGAGCCAATGCTGCCTTCAGAGAGTTAGATGGTGTACCTGTTGACATCTTCCCTTTTTGTCCTTATAGAGAGAAAGAGGAAATCTTTTCTTGTCCTTCCTTTTTACAACTTTTGAAATTCAAAGTTATTTTGACGACTTTCATGAGTAGTTTTAGGCTTCATAATGAAGGGATATAACATAAGCATAGACTTCTTGGCCCAATAGTGGATAGCTCACTCTGCCACTATGGAACTTGAGATAGAAATGTTCTGTTCACCCGATGCATGGTTATGACTTCTGATTAAGAAGCCAAATTTAAGTGCACAGTTCTAATATGTGTGCACCGCAGTTCACCATAGACAAATCTAAATTATTTGTATTTTTAGAAAACAGGAAGTTAATCAATTAATTAATTTGGGGTGTTAAAGAGGTTGTTACCCTGACTTTAAAATTTTTGATATATCATCGATAAATAAAAATGTTGGCATAAATGCCTCTTCGATGGATTTGTAAATTCCCCATTGGAATCATAATGCTCTTGGTGAATTTTGTAGAATTCCCTTTTTAATATAATTTGAAGATAAAATGTTTAATCTGAATTCCAAAACAGTTTTCCCAATTTAACAGCGGCATATCGTATTTAAATTATGAGCGACAATGAAACATTATATTGCACATTTTCAGCAAGTCCGTTGAAGCGTGCAAGTATACAATCGTGTAATAATTGTTATTTCTGTTTTGGCAAAATGTATGTACTGGTTATATATGTTAGAAATATATTTATTTGATGATGTAAAAAATACTAGAATAATGTTTAGCATAGTGTATTTGTAATAAGTCTCTCTAGTCTCTGAACTTTTATAATCAGAGTCTAGTTAGTCAACCTATTTGTACTTAGAAGATTTTCTGTAGAAAGTGAAACCAGAGCCTAGATGGTGATTAGAGTCTGGAAGGTGATCAGAGTCTATAGACTATCGGAGTCTACAATATGTCAGAGTCTACAAATGATCAGAGTCTATAGTCTATCAGAGTCTATAGTCTGACAGAGTCTGAAGATTTCAGAGTCTATAAAGTTCAAGATGAATTTGTAAGATGATCACAGAAAAGGGAAGTATTCGAAGATAAAACCAAACATATCGCAGATATATTATGGGAAGGAAGGAGAATTACAGAAGGAATCTGTCAACTAATAATTAGAAATTTTATTCCTATTGTAATTTGATTTTCTGTTATTAGTTAATAGGCATCTCTCTATATAAACACTCTATGTAACCTAATTATAAAGTATCGAAGTTGAATTTTGTGAGAGCATAGATATAGAGAGAGTTGCTGTGAAAACACAGAGAAGCTGCTGGGGTTTGTGTATACCTTAGGATAGTTTGTATTTAAACATCAATAAATACAAACAATATTCATTCATATCTTTGTGTTTGATCTTTGTTATTAATTCGAAGCTTTAATTCTTATTGAATTGATTTTAAATTATGCAGAAAAATAACACAAGTATTCAACCCCCCTTCTACTTGTGTAACTAGGAAAACAATTGGTATCGGAGCCTAACGTTTAAAATCGATCAAAGATGTATGGAAACAAAGATGGCAATTCTAAGATTCCTATGCATAGAAGAAACGAGTACAACCACTGGAAGGTTAAGATACTGCACCATCTGGAAGCTACAGACCCTGACTATCTTGACAGAATACGTGAAGGACCCTATGTGCCCTCAATGCTTATTCCTCAAATCACTGAAGATTAATCTAAACAAGGATTACTTCTAGTCTATCTTTCTTGTTTGCCTTTTTCTATTTAGGTAAAAGTCTTCAGTCTTGGAAATACAACTTCAATTAAGTCTTCACAGTCATCATAGACTGTCTTCCATAGGTGTGCTTTTGTTTGTCAACTTGTCAGCTTGTGTTATCTCACTCAATTGATAACCTGTTGTCAAGCATATCAATTGATCCTTCCTTTCATCCATTAACTTATATTCTTCTTCGATTGATCTTTATATCCATCGATTGATAAATGATGACTTATCGATTGATAGATGTTATCAATCGATATATCAATCAATGGGTCTTCATATCAGTTAATGGTCTTCAATACTTGACTTGACTTCTTCAATTGATCTTCTATCCATCGATGCTTCAATATCAACTAATCATCCTTCACTTGTATAATTTTCCTGTCTTCAAATAATTACAATTTGACAGCCTAAATTACACATCAGTTGATGACCTATATCATCGACTCTAACATCAATTGATGAGAATAATATCAATTGACTTGCACCTTATCGATTGAAATAGACTAAGTACATTTATGCTACAATCCAAATTATCAGTTGATTCACATAAAAATTTTAACTGATAAATGGTTTCCTGATCAATTGATATTTATAACTTTCATATCAATTGATCAGTTACATCAATTAGAATTTCTATGATTCTAAGATTAAAGTTATCATCAATTTACATGTAGATTCCTAACAATCTCCCCCTATTTGAGTCTGTGACATGAACAGGCACAAATATACTTGATGATAACAAAACCCTTAATTATTTTTTCATTCAGATAGAATCAAGAAATTTAAATAGCACTTTGAATTTGTAAGTACCAGTTGATGAATGATTTCTGCAAATAGCTTCAATGTCTTCATGATCTTCATAATCCAATTACCTTTTCTTCTTCCTCTTCTCAGTATTTTCTTTTATTTGTCTCATGAAGGAACTCCTCAATATTGCTTCATTTCTATCAGTATCTCCAAGTTGCCTCATTAGATAGTGAATCTCTTCATCTGTGATTTTGTCCAGATATTTGCAGATATCAAAGAGCTTTGTGTTTCCCTCTACATCTGTAAAAATCATGGCATATTTTGGCTCCAACACTACCTTTTTGACTTGAGACTTTCATAGCTTAAGGGGTGAATCAGGTTCAGCTTCAGTCTTTGATCTCCTTAGCTTTGAGATTTGATGTTGAATTTCCTGAGCAATTGTTGTATTGAGTTTGTACTTCATGTTGAGTAGAGGTAGAATAGTCTTCAGGACACTGTAGTTTTTCTTCATTATCACATTCATTGAGTAAGTGATTTTTGCTCCATTCTCATATTCCAACCTCATTGATTCTTCTTGTTTAGAGGTTGCAGGGTGAGTTCTTACTCCTATCAACCCTTTTTCACTTACCACTGGTATCCCTTTCATGTCATATCCTTCAATTGTCACCTCCTCCTTGATTTCTTCTTGTTTAACCTGGAGGTTTTCCTGAATCACTTTTTCTTCAGTAGAACTAGGCTTTTTCTTAGCCATGGCTATTTTTCTCTTTTTCCTCAGTGGTTGTTATGCTAATTGATCTTCAATATTCCATTGAATTTCTATTTGCCTAGCAATTTCTTTATTCTCATTTTTTCTTCTTGCAGCATATTAAATTCCTGAGGAAATGGCTCCTTGAAGAAACATCTGGCCAACTAGATTCTCCTTTCCTTCTTCAATCATTATTGTTTTCCCATTTTTTTTGTTTTCAAGGGCTTAAAGATCAATTACTAGAAAGGCTTCTGCATTTGAATTGCTTTCATTGGTAGCCTTCTTTGCATTTTCATTTACCATTCTTGTCTGAGCAAAGAACTCATCCAAGTTTCCTTTTTCTGCTGCCCTTGTCACCAACTCGGTGCTCTTCTTTAGATCTTCAATTCTTTTCCTTTCCCTCTCAATCATCAATTGAGTTTCTCTTTCCCTAGAAATTCCTCTAGCTTTTAGTTCATCTTCAAACTTCTTCAAATCTTTCTTTTTCTGTTTGAAGTCATCTTTGGGTGACTTAGATGACTTTGAAAATTGTCTATCTCTTTTGCTCCCATTTTTAGTAACCCCCTTTGTTATAATACCAATACCACTACTTGCTTTATCAACACCACCATCCTTCTTCTTAGCATTCTCCCCCTTTTTGTTATCATCAATTTTAGGAGGTGGGGGCATTCTGTCAAGAAATTTTTGAAGAATGGATGCATGTAGTGCTTGGCCTTTAATGATATCATCCATCTTCTTTTTTAGAGACCCCACTCTTGTTTCTAATGCTGTAAATTTTTTTGATTCTTTGAGCAACTTGTCCTTGATTTGAGCCATAGTATTCAGTGGAAGCTTATCATCCAATCTTCTTACCAATGAATCCTTGTTAGAAGTGATAGATCATTTGATAATCTCTAATTCTCTCTTCACTCCTGTCACTATGATCTTTTGAATCTTTAATGACTCCCTCATACAGTTGGCAATTCTCCTTTGAATGAGATCTTTAATTTCTACTTCCATCATTGCTCTCATGTATTGAGAAAGAATCTCAGTTTCAACAGCTTCTAATGAACCATAAATGGTACTCATCCATGGCTCTTCATCAAAATCATCTTCTAACTCTTCAGGTGCCATATAATAAGCATCTGTTATATTGGCAATGCTTTCCTTCAGATTTATAGAGCTTTGCTCAGTGTGCTCAAGTTTTAGAATTTGCTATGCATTTCTTTTGGATGAAGTAGCTAAATCTTGATATCTTGGATCAGGATGAATGAAGTTACTTGGATCCAATTCTCCGGCATCAATCTTTACATCTTCATTTTCGTTATTTACTCCACTCCCACTTGCTTCTACATAAGATATTCCCCCTATCTTCTTCACTCCTTCTTCCTCTGACATCAAATCATTCTCCAACTCTTGTGCAAATAACATAATTATTTTATCTCTCTCACTCATCTCTCTATTTTGCATCAGAATCTCATCCTGAAATCTCACTTCTCCCTCACTCATAACTTGTGCACCTTCTAAGGTGGGGCCCTCATGTGTTTCACTCTCATTCCTGGATGAAATAGGAATGTCCTCACTCACTCCCTCTCCTTTTGCCAGGTTACAATCCTGCCTCTCACTCAACTCACTCAATCCTAAGAGTGTTTGTGCAACATCAATTGATTGATTATCAATTATTGTATAGAAATTATCAGTCGAAGTATTTGGGATATTCATCAATTGATGCATACCCATCGATTGATCTTGAGTATCGATCGATGGCTTATCAGTCGATGGCTGAATATCAATTGATGAAGAAACATCAATTGATGGAGTAGAAACATTTGAGGTTATTAATCGAGAAGTGATATTTGAGATAACATGTGTTAGGCCCTGGAAGTATCGTAGAAGGGGGGTTGAATACGATACTCACTAAATCAAAAAATTCTTTCGAATCTTTTGCGGATAAATAATTTAGAGTTCGGTTAGTGGGCTCGTGTTCTTGAGGTGAATAGTGTTTACGGAGCTGCTTACTAATTTTCTGTGTTTAGGATTAATCATTTCGGTTCTAGAAAATCAGTAGGAAAATAAACAACACAAGATTCGGGGAATATATCATTTGATAAATATAAACCCTGAGGTTGCTACACCCGGTCAACAAATTCGGTCCGAAGAACAAGTTCTTCGCTGCTTAACAAAAATATAACTCTCAATTTCCTATACAAGTATTTCTAGATCAGTACAAAGAAAACCAAGACCGTAGAGAGTGATATATAGTGGCTCTGAACATTTTCCGTTAAGGGACCGGCCACTAATACATCTCCGGTGAAGATGTATAGATTTTTCTGGGTGTTCTCTCTTCTCCGGCTTTGCCTTCTCTCTCTGGATATTTTTATTGTGTTGTAGAAGACCCCTCCAAATGAATGGCTTTGCTTCAATATATGTGTAGACTTTTTCAACCAAGGATACGTGGCTCATTTAGGACCAAGTAAATTAGTTACTGCTTCACTTCTTTTTCATCATAAGTATCGGGAACAATTTACTGATTAATTGTTTAAGTATCGATGAGTCTGTAGAATAACCATCGGAGACTTAAAACAATTCCTGAAATAAAATCAATTACTTCAAACATTAGTAACCATCGGGAAGTGGCTAGTTGGCTTTTGTTTCTTTTCCGATAGTTAGTAACTATCGGCTAATAGGACAAAAGAAGTCCTTGAATTATTCACCATTTCTTTTCTTTCACCCGATGGTTGGTAACCATCTGTGAATAAGACAAAATAGCTTGATAACCATTGGTGAATGAGACGAAATAGCTTGACCAAGTTGACTTCTGGATACAGCTTCTGTAGTCTTTTTTACTTAGGCAAATTCGAACCTGATAAGCCCTTAATATATTTTCTTCCACTGCAACCAAGTCAAATAAATATTTCCTTGTTAATTCGACCTTGATTTATTCTGGGCTTAGTCACATACCACTTCACTTGTTACTAATTTAATCATACAGCCAATTCTTCTGAATCAATGATGCAATTCTTAATCTCTTTTGTGTTGACATTTGGTGCAACTGGTCTGGTTTACAAATGACTAACACAATCTTGATCTTCACATCTTCTTTACAATACAATTGACTTTGTTCCTTGTTGATTAGAAGTGCTTCGATTGTAAGTACATTGGAATCCTCTGGCACTTATGCTGAACCATAAACATATATGAAACCCTGAACATCTTCGAACTTTATCCTTCACTGAAGTCTGAACATATGAATGAACTTCCTCCAGCAATCTATAATAGACTCCAAGATTCCATCTAATATTTTGATTCTTTGTATTTGCCGTATATTCTATCTTCTCGATTCCTGTACTTGAGCTCTGCAATTCATTGCTTGACTAATTTGCAGATTTGGATCACTAGAATCTTTCTGGTACTCTGACAATTGCTTCACTGCTTCCACATCCTTGAATACTTCAACCTTTATTCTTCACTGAGGCATGAACATATTAATGAACTTCTTCCAGTGAGCTAATGCTTTAAGTCTGTAGATTTCTTCTTTATCCTTTGTCTTTACCAAGTCTTCATGTCTTCCTGATTCCGGTGATAACTTCATATTATTTACACGTCCTGTTCTTGTGTTGAGTTATAACCCTATGTTACATATAGGTCTATACATACAGCCTTTCAATCTCCCCCTATTTGTTTGGTAGAGATTAACAAGCAAATCCCTAGAGGATAACTCAACTAACTACAAGAAAATATTAATGCTCTAGACTTGTAAATAATACTACTTGGGTTCTGGATCATATAATACATTTCCAGATTTCTATAAAGTAAAGAGAAATAGAAAATGAGTGTTCCTTAAGCACTGAACGCATCTTCAATAGATATCATCTTCATTCCTCTGTGTTTGAGCTTTTCTCTGCTTCAAAATCCTTCATAGCTTGACCTACAAAGAACTTATCATAAACTGAGCTTCATAAGAATCAAAATTCCTGGGAACATCTTCAATAAAATATAGAACATTGCTCAAATAATGTTCTCCCCCTGAGAATGTGATTCTTCTTCTTTTTCTTCTTCTCCCTTTAGATAATCAATGGAAATGTCAATTCTTTTCTGTACATCCCACTTGAATGAGGAATCCTCTACTGATAACTCCTTTCAAGTATATGATACAGTTTCTTGATTCTCTCATATTCTGTTGTTTCCCATAAGGATTAGAAGATAAGATTTTCTTCTTTTTCTTGTCTAAAATCTCCCCCTAAGGATATTAACTTCTCCCAAGGATACGAACTCCTTTTTCTAAGGATCTTCCCTTAAGGATCCAGGATACGAACCCCTTTAGGATATTAACTCTTCCCAAATACGAAGATAAGACTTTATTAACTTCTCCTTTTTCTCCCTATAAATTCTCCCCCTTAGTTGAGGAATCCTCCAATGGCCCACTTTTGAATGGTTTGTCTTCCAAAGAAGGTTCTCGTCTGTCATTGATCGGGAAAAATATAGTGGCTTTTCTTTCAGAAGTAGCAAGTAGCAAGGGTAAGTGTTTGGCTTAAGGTTTCCTCACTTCTACTACGTTCTGTTGGTGTTTACACTCAAGTGTCGAGCACTTAGAAGTGTTTAACTCTTTCTCTCCCTATCTCTCACTCAAGTGTATCTCTCCCCACTTTCACTTAAGTGTTTCTCTCTCTTTCACTTTCACTCTGCATTCCAAATATAGCATTATGTACCTGCAAGTGAAATCCGTCAATTCATATATTCCCAACACCTGATTCATTCGAATGAACTGAATCACTATCAAGTGGAGAATTGCCTCGTTGAGGTGTTCTTGATCTATCATGCATAAGCACTGTCTCAACACCAGACTCAATAGCTATTGCTAAATCACTATCTAGTGGAGCCTCACCTCTTTGAGATGGGTTATCCCAAGATTTTAAAATCTGTTAGGGAATCCTGCCTTGTTCTATTAAGGGGTTGCCTCACACCTTTTCCATAAATGGGAGGTGGACATCCTTTTCAGGATCTGGAAATGTTCCTTCCAGGAGGGTCAACGTGTTAGGCAATGTAATGAATGGCAAATTAGAGCCTACGTTTCCCTCGTAACCCTGTGACGGGAATTTTGTATAAATACCCTACTTGACTCATCCAAAGAATTCTTGTCAAGCAGTTGCCTCTCAAGCCCAGATAAATCTGAACAATAAGAGATCTCCCTTTCGGGATGCAGAAGATTAACTTCTGTTTGAGGGAGATACTTGGACAATGTAATGTATGGCTAGAGTCCGTATCTCCTCTAAATGCCTATACATCTCACTGTGCACTCCTTGCAATGTGTTCATAGAAGTTATCTGTTTAGGCTTACCATCAGCGTGAGCGCTAGTGGTGTGCTTGACTCATTACAAGATGCTCTGGCTGACGAGCGAATTACAATGGACTCACCCTGTTGAGAGAATGATTCCAGAGACAGTTTTATTGCCTTTTCAGCTCTGCATCCTTTTGAGTAGATACAGATGAGCTTACAGTTACCTCAGTTATATACAACTTTTCTTCTCTGGAGGTAGAGCTGTGGGTGCACTTCCGACTTCATCCTTATTTGCTGCTGTTAGGTCCAAATGTGTTGTAGAGGGGGGGGGGGTGAATACAACTTTTCGAATTAATGAAGCAATAAATACTATGTAATAAATGAACACAATGATTCAAGGAATATATGTCTTATATATAACTTGAAAGGGTTGCTACAACATTCATTACACAGTACACTAGAAGTAAAGAGGGTAGTAAATGATACTAAGCTCTGTGAATACTCTCTCTCTCTTTTACAAGTGTTTATCTAGAAAAATATTGCTCTTTTAAAAATAATACACAAGTACTTCTATTTATACTGCTTGTAATCTATGTCTTGTAGTCTTCAAAGATTAAAATATACGTGGCCCAATGATATCCACATAAATCTTATCTTATCTTGAAAGCTTGGAAATCTGTCAATTAGATGATGCCATGTGTCATGTTAAAACTGCCATCCATGTAGAACATCTATTTGAGAACTTCTACTTGGCCATCTCGAATATTCTATCTCGAATATTCTACATAGGAATGTTCTACTTGGCCATCTCGAATATTCTATCTCGAATATTCTACATAGGAATGTTCTACTTGGCCATCTCGAATATTCTATCTCGAATATTCTGTACTTAGAAAAATTCTGGGCTTCAACTTGAAACTTCAATGCAACATCTTGAACTTGTGATTTCTTTATGTCTTCCATATTCTTCAACAAGCTCTTGAACCTGGATCTCTATAACTGACATAAACTTGCTATCAATGTCCTGACACTTGATGCAATGGTCTGATTCATAAGTGACTAGTCTTGATAGTGTTTCTGCTTCTTGAATAGATTACCATATTCAATTAGTAATGTGGCTTTCCAAATATTGCTTTCCTTCTTGTTCACTTGAAATCAATTAGTCTTATTGATACTGATAGTTATGATCTTGAATCTTCAAGTTACAAATCACTGAGGCATGAACAACTTTGTCTTGAACTTCTTTCAATGATTTCTTCTTTGTTTGATCATAGTTAACAAATTGAATTGTATCAATTACCTTGTCTTCATGGTTAACATTGATTTCTTTGTGACTTCATGTTCTTGATTGTCTTCTGGTTAAGTATCTTTTCTTTTAGTTGAGTTACATAAGTTATAGTGTTACAAGTTTAGACACTCTGCCTTTCAATCTCCCCCTATTTGATAGTCTAACAATGACATTCAAATTTACAAAGGGATAACTCAACTAAACAATGAGACGAGAAAAAGATAAATAACATTACTGTCTTGTTTGAATTACAACTGAAATAAGCTTGAAAACAATTTAAAGAACTAGAATAAATAAAACTTAAGCTAGTCAGAAAATTCGAACTTCGAATTAAAGATCATTTGAGTGATTCCTATCACCTGGATTATTTCATACCTTTCAGTCAAACTTATCACCTTATTGGATCCACTCTGATTCACGGTTACAGTATGGTACGTTAGCCTATCTCGCATACCGTGATCAGGTGAATTTTCCTCAAGTGAGTTAAAGCAACCAAAAAGATATGAAGTTTTTCCAACTTCAAGTTCACACCACTCTGACCGTTAATTCTAATTCCGTCTCTTCTTCCTAACTTCTTCAGCTTGGCGCTTCTCCTCCTTCAACCTTTTGCGCCTTTCCTTCTGTTGTTGTTCTTTCTTGTAAACTGGATCATGAAGCTGCTTCCACCTTGCATTCAACAGACTTACCGCTTCCATTTCTAAAGGATTCCTGGGCTCTTGATAAGGATGCCTGAAAAGCCTTCTGAGTTTGTCCACCTCCTGAGTAGTTCTGATCTTTGGAATGTCCTCAAAATTTTTCATTATGAGCTGTGACTTCCAATGAGACTTATCAGCCTTAAACTGACAATAGATCATTTTAGGGTAGCCCTTAACACGGTTAGTATTGTGGACACTAGCCGCATCTCGCTCCATTCTCTTCTTTTCCACTACTACTTCAGATAAGTACTTCAGGAGTCTCTGCTTCTCATCTACATTCTCATTCTCCACTTCGCCCCATTTGAATACTTCTATAACTCTCTCCAGAAAAGCAGCATCTTGAGTCTGCAGCAGCCATTTCCTACTCATATGCAACAATGTTTGATTTTGGTCTGCGTCTATGAATGCTAAAGCATCAGCTGTGTCATCATCATATGAGTGTATCCAGTATACACTATCTCTCCCTGGAACACCAACTGCCTCCCTTATTTCTCCTTGTTCCAGAGATCCAGAAGGAAGAGTCAGAGCTTCATCTACATTCTTAACAGCTTGTAGAATATTCCACTTTCTTTCAATTAGCTCTGGCTCAATCTTTACATTGTCTAGAGGGTTTGGAGCAATAATGTCACACTTCCAGATTTCATTGCTCATCTTGAATATGACCCTCTCAATGAACTCCACTGACTTCTCCTTGATGTCAGAAGTGAATCCCTTGCTCATCATTTGCCTGCATACCGCCTTTAGGGATTCTACTGATAGAGCCATTAGGTCATTTTCCTCTAAGCACACCCTCTTCATCTTTCCATCAACAACCATCCGAACAATATCAGGATTCGCTGAGAATTCTGGTCCCTTGTCCTCTGCTAGCTGCATTAACTGATCCCTATACAGAATGCTAAGCTCCTCAGCTTGAGAATATTGAATTTTTGTTGCTAGCAAGAACAACTCTGACGCAGAGCTTCTCGAAATGAATTGATCATCCACATACAAGAAAGATGTCGGGACTCCTTCGACTAAAGACAAGATGACCTGCCATTCCTTAACCATTGCATTATATCCAACTCTGACTTTTGAGATTAACCTTTTCAAAGCATTTATGTAGTCAACAATCAGTGGATTCTGCAAGTTCAAGTTGTAGAACAAGTCTTCCGCCTCTTTGTTATGAGTTCCTTTTGTACAAACTCCCGATAGAATCTTCCTTGCATCATCCCATTTCCGTCCTATCCTTTTCTTGTCCAGATCTACTTGAGGATCAGCTAACCTTGCAAGCTCATGATCATACTGTTTCTCTTTAAGCTCTGCTTTCTTTTCAAGAAAAACAGCCTCATCCTGCATCATCTTCATTTTATAGAACTGAGCTTGTTCCAAGGCCAGCTGTTGGGCTTCTAGAGTTTCCTTATCAACAGGTATTTCTTCAGGCTGTCCGGAAGACATTCCAGCACCTCCACCTTGTTCCTTCAAAGATCTTCTAATAGCATGTGCTAACGGAACATCCTCCATATCAGAATCTGAATCAAGTACTGCATGTGCCTCTTCCTAATGACGACTCAAGTCAATGAATGGCTCTTCTTGTTCAGCCACCACTGCCTTACCCTTCCTCTTTCTTTGAGCCTCTTCTTCATTCACTGGCTCATTTTCTTTGACAACATCAGTAGTTTGTTCTTCAATTTCTTCAATTATTACCGACTGCTGTCTCGTCTCCTTACCACTCTCCCCCTTAGGTGAGTTATCCCCAACACCACCTTTCTCGCCAGATCCAGCAGTTGCATGAGAACCACCAAAAGCAGAACCCAAGGGTCCAGCGCCACCAGCACCTCCAGCACCACCAGTATCATCATGATCAGGGGGAGGCTGAGTGAATTGTTCGTCAAAGCACTCGGGAGGAACAAAGCTTCTAACTGCATACATCATCCTGCTGATCTCTGTCGCCATGGTATGCATTATGCTCTCCACTGCTCCCATTCTCTCATTCAGAGTGCTGCCCAAGATACCACCAGCATGGCCCAAGTCATTCACCTTATGTGTCAATTCATCCATCGCTGTTGCTTGACTGGCCATCCGTGCTGCGTAATCATCAAGAGCTCGTTGATTGTCACCAATATTGATCCCCAACTGCCCCATTGACTGCCCGAACTGCTTGATTTCAATTTCAATTGCTGTCATACGCGTGTCTAGATTTTCAAGATAAAGGGACGGTGTTTGGTCTGGGTGTCCTCGCTCTAAAAATCGTTCTGGTAGTGTTTGTCGCTCGGTTTCGGGCCTTAAAAATGAAGGTCCCTCACTCCCTAAATGCTCACACACACTCCCTGTCTCACGCTCGTGTATGTCTTCAACAATAGTCCTGAAAGAGAAAGCAGTACCTGCAGAAACTGGATAAGTAAAGTGAGTAGCAGTTATGGGATCTGTTCCTGTCATATCCTGAGGTGGAATCTCAGGTTGAGAGGCTGCAGAGTGTTCTAGTACAACATCAGAACCGATCCTCTCTGCAGCATCAGTATGTACCGGTGAAGGTACTTCTGAAGCAATGAAAGCTTCTGGCCTTTCTGAAGCAACAGGCTCTTCAGAAGGCTCCAGATCCTCACCAAGATTCTTAGGTGTAGAATGTGCAAAGATAGAACCACTCGCGGGAGGTGGAGTGGGTGTGATTGACATTCTAGGTTGGGACTGGGCTGAAGAAGTTGCAGCATGTGAAAATTTGGCTTTCTTCCGTAAAATTGGCTGCACTTCTGGGTCACTCTCAGAGCCCTCACCTAAATCTACAGATGCCAGCCTTTTAACTCCCGTGAGCAAGGGTGAAATAGAAGAAGCAAGAGTTTCAGACTCAGAATCAGAAATATAGCTCGCACCCTGGGATAGATCCTGCGGGCTAGCAGAATCTTGGGCAATGGAATCAGATTTAGTTGAAGAAGTATCAGTAGTGTGAACAGAGAGTTGCTCTTGTTCATAGAAGTTACCTCCTTTATTACCTTGTCCAGCGAAGGGACCAGGATCAGCATGTGGAGTAGGTTGTCTTTCCCTTGGACCGGCAGAGGATTGACCGTGAGAGTGGCCATCATCATCCTCATCACTTTGAGGCTCTTCAGGAATCCCTTGAAATGTGTCAGCATGTGCAGATGGATTCTGAGCATGTGATGATACGTGCGAGGTTCCCGCCATAGTAGTAATACCTGCATCATACTGAAGCCACACTTGAATATTAGCAGGAATAATCAGCGCTTTACCGTGATGTTTATCCTGATTAGTAATTGTTGTGAGTGACTTGGTGCCCATGCCAAGTGATGCAGATGTTTTACTCGTTGCAAATGCCTGTCTTACAGCTAAAGCATTAGTGGGTACTAAATGATTAATGAGCATTTGTAAGAAACGAGGATACCAGCATACAACGTTAGTAGTTGCAAGGTTTCTGTTTGCAGATGATCCCATTGTAGCCACTATTTCGGAAAGAACTATTCTTCCATAATTAAGGTCCAGTTCACGGGCTAGGGAAACGGCAAAGATCTGTATGGGAATTGGAATCTGATGATAGTCTTTTTCGCGCGGCCGAAAACACCTCGTGATGGCCTCGAAAAAGTAATTCCATTCCACTTGGAAGTATTGTTTCTGGATGGCGCCAGCTAAGATCCGTCCAGAAGGAGGATAGCATCCAATCTCCTCAAAGAATTGGAGACGATCTGCCGTTGAAGGTTCAGGGTCATAAACATCTTTAACTGGAAATCCCAGAACCCTGTTGAACACTTCCTCCGTTACTTCATATTCCTGACCCGCCAAGGTAAACCTGAAACCATAGCGGGTATGTTTGCTCCCAAAAGTAACCGCACTAGTCCATAATTGCTGTAAAGCATCATGGACTAGTGTTGGTTTAGCAGTAAAAGCAACACTAGCCTTGGAGTACAAATTAAGAAATCGTATCCAAAACTTGAAGCGTGGGAGTTGATCACCAATTTCCGTACTAATGTTATAAAAATTATTTTTCGCAAGAATAAATTGGTGAGCCATTTGTAAAATAATTTTCCTTGAGTTAATGTGATATTTTGAAAAGAAACAATTAAGGTAACCACTTAAGGAAAAAAATGTGATCTAATTAATTCCTTTTAGAGAATCGAGAAGATGAACAGCCGATTCGAACTAAACTACGGAATGAATTATGATCAAAATCAAAACAAACAAAATCCAGTCCAGTAAATACTGCAACCCCAAATCAGGGATATAAGAACTAAACTATGTTTGTAAATAACCGTGATAGTTGTGTGTATATGTGTGTGTATATGACAAACTGAACAGATGAACAGACAGGTCCAAATACACAAACACAGGGCAAACAGAGAATAGTAAATTGAAAACGGGCAGTAGTTCGAGATATGTAAGAGTTTTAACACAACTCGAATGAACAGGGCAATGACTGTTTGAAATCGCAGGGAGGGAGGGTGGGGGCTGTAAAAATTTAGGGTTAAAACAATTAGGTAAAAGTGAAAATTGATGCGTGTTAGAGATGTATATATAGGCATATATGTGCAAAGACGAGAATATCCCTGTGAAAATAGAAAAAAAAATGTCAAGTACATACAGGGGAACATCAAGTCGAACATTATCTCGAACATCACTATCTCGAACATCAAGTCGAATATTCGAGATAGTGTTCGAGATAGGGTCTATCTCGAACATCAAGTCGAATATTCGAGATAAAGTTCGAGATGACACTAACTCGAACAAATAATCACTTGATCAATTAATACAGCTTAATAAACCCACCAGGGAATCTCATCTCGAATATCAAGACAAAATTCCAAAAAAATGAGTAAAATTGCAAGTACAAACCTGGGAACACTATCTCGAATATCAAGTCGAATATTCGAGATAATGTTCGAGATGGGACTCAAGTCGAACATCAAGTCGAATATTCGAGATGGGACTCAAGTCGAACATCAAGTCGAATATTCGAGATAATGTTCGAGATGGGACTCAAGTCGAACATCAAGTCGAATATTCGAGATAATGTTCGAGATGGGACTCAAGTCGAACAATTTCCCAGACTTGGAATTTTACAGGCACACGGGGAACTGTAACTCGAAATTCAAGTCGAATTTCGAGATGAAGTTCGAGATAGACCTTATCTCGAATATTCTTCCCAGACTTAGAATTTTCAAAATTTTTAATTTTGAAGATAGTCAGCATAATTTGGCAATTTTTTTTCAATAATAATTAAATTTTGCCAAATTAAGATAAATATCAATTCAAGGATTTTTATCAAAGCAAATAATAAAAACATTCCTTGACAATTCTAAGGCCTCTTAAATTAAACAAAATTACATGAAAAACACAGGTAAATTCATCTAAAAATCATAAAAAATTAGAATAATATGAATTTAACTCCCCCTATGATCATGCAATCATACCAGCATAAATTCAAAGATTTAACCAATAATTACACATAAAATACAATGAATTCATGTAAAATAACACAACATGCATCCTAAAATATTCATTACTTAATCATTTTAAAGTCTAAGTCCATAATGATTAATTAGCATGCAGAAGTGATATTTTGAGCAATTGTAGAGATTATTTACATATGTTTTCAACTTTGTATCAATAAAATAGGCAAATGACAAGACTAAAAACATATGTTCATGATTAAAAACTGAAATTTTACAGATAGGAGAAATCACTATCTTGTGTTAAGCATCCCCAATTCACCAACCAACCTTGTGAATGTTACTTCATCAAGAGGTTTAGTGAATATATCTGCAATTTGTTGCATTGTGGGCACAAAATGTAACTCCACAGTCCCCTCCTCGACATTTTCTCTAATGAAGTGATACCTGATGTCTATATGCTTGGTTCTTGAGTGGTCTACAGGATTGTTGGTCATGGCAATGGCACTTGTGTTGTCACACATGATTGGAATCTTTTTGTGTTCCATGCCATAATCTTTCAATTGGTTCCTCATCCACAGTATTTGAGCTACATAGCTTCCAGCAGCAATGTACTCAGCTTCAGCAGTAGAAGTAGATACTGTGTGTTGCTTTTTACTTTGCCAGGACACCAATCTTCTGCCAAGAAATTGACATGCACCAGATGTGCTTTTTCTATCAATCCTGCAACCTGCATAGTCTGAATCCGAATAGCCAATTAGATTAAAACCTGTATCTCTTGGGTACCAAATCCCTAGATTTGATGTTCCCTTGAGATACCTAAAGATTCGTTTGACGGCTATGAGATGTGATTCTCTAGGATCCACTTGGAACCTTGCACACAAACAAGTTGCGAACATAATATCGGGTCTACTTGCAGTTAAATAGAGGAGAGAGCCAATCATACCTCGATAGCTTGTGATGTCAACTGGTTTACCTGATTTGTCTTCATCAAGCTTCGTGGCTGTTGCCATGGGAGTCTTAGCTGTTGATGCATCTTCTAGATTATACTTCTTGAGTAAATCTTTGATGTACTTGGACTGACAGATAAAGATTCCATCTTTTCTTTGACTGATCTGTAATCCAAGGAAGAAGGACAGCTCTCCCATCATGCTCATCTCATACTTATCCTGCATTAACTTGGCAAATTTCTCGCACAAGCGCTCATTAGATGACCCAAAAATAATATCGTCCACATAGACTTGAACAAGTATTAAATCACTTTTTACATTTTTATAGAATAATGTTTTATCAATTACTCCCCTAGTAAAACCACTTGCAATTAAGAACAAGGATAGGGTTTCATACCATCGTCTTGGGGATTGTTTGAGGCCATAGATAGCTTTGAAGAGAAGGTACACAAAATCTACAAGTTCTGGATCAACAAAGCCAGGTGGCTGTTCCAGATATACTTCTTCTTCTAGCTCTCCATTCAGGAAGGCACTTTTCACATCCATCTGAAAAACCTTGAAGTTCTTGTGTGCTGCAAAGGCCAAGAACATCCTGACTGCCTCAAGTCTTGCAACTGGAGCGTAGGTCTCATCATAATCAATACCTTCTTTTTGAGAATAACCCTTCGCTACCAAACGAGCCTTGTTTCGTGTTACAAGTCCGTCTTCATCCAGTTTATTTCTGAATACCCACTTAGTTCTAATTACTGATCTGTTCTTCGGTCGGGGTACCAGCTTCTAAATTTTCTGCCTTTCAAACTGATTGAGCTCCTCTTGCATTGCAATCACCCAATCAGTATCAACAAGAGCTTCTTCTATTTCTTTAGGTTCAAGCTTGGATAAGAACCCAGAATATAAGTAAATATTAGCCATGTCAGCTCTTGCAGTTCTTCTAGTAGTCACACCAGCATCTGGATCACCAATTATTAATTCAAACGGATGGTCTCTACTCCATACTCGTTCTTTTAGAAATTGTCTTGATGATTCAGCTTGACTTTCTGAGTTGTTGTGTTGACTACTTGTGGTATTTCCACTAACTCCCCCTGAGTTAGTGCCAGCTCCTACAGAACTAGTGTCATCTCGTCTTGAGCCTTGAACACTTGTCCTTGAGCTGCTGTTTACTCCCCCTGAGTTGTTGCCGGATCGTGTGGAAGAAGTTTTTTCTGATCTTGTAGGATTCGATTGTTCATTAAGCTCAGATGTTTCTTCACGAACACTTGGAACATTTAAAATGACAACCAACTCAGGTTCATCATCAAGTTCATCTAAGTCCAGATTCTGAAATTTAAGGGACTCTGGTTCACTAGAATCTTTAGATATTGATGGGAGTTTGGTATCGTCGAATCTGACGTTGTAGCTTTCAGTCACTTTTTGATCATTCACTAAGAATACCCGATAAGCTGCCACCACATCTGTAGAATAACCAACAAAGATTCCTTCATGAGCTTTTGCTGCAAATTTGCCTAGATTTTCATCATCTATAAGCACATAGCATTTAGCTCCAAAGACATGAAAGTATTTGATTGTAGGTCTTCTGTTATTCATTAGTTCACATGGTGTCTTTTCTTTATCTTTTATGATCAGGGTTCTATTCTGAGTGTAACACACTGTACTCACTGCTTCGGCCCAAAAGTAAAGAGGAAGTTTTGAATCATACAACAATGTTCTTGCTGCTTCAACTACTCCATTTTGCTGTGGAGTTCTCGGGGCTGAGTACTGACGACGTATTCCCTTAGATACACAGAAGTCATTCAGCACTGCATTCTTAAATTCAGTACCGTTGTCTGTTCTAATCGTCTTTACAGTAAGTGTTGAAACATTCTCAATTTGAGTGATGTGATCAATGATTAGGAAAGGTACTTCGTCTTTCGTCATTGCGAACAATACCCATGTATACTTGGAGAAGTCATCCACGATTACCAAAGCATATCTTTTCCTAGATAAGGATAGGACATTCACTGGCCAAACAAATCCATATGAAGAAGTTGTAAAGGCTCAGTGATACTAGAAATTTCTTTACTTTTATGTGATGCTCGCTTTGACTTTCCCATTTCACAAGCTTCACAGAGTCCTTTAGGAGCAAACTCCATCTGTGGTAGATCTCTCACTAATTCTCGCCTCGCGAGAGCATTCATCGTTTTGAAGTTTAAGTGAGATAGTTTTTTGTGCCATAACCAGCTTTCATCATCTGAAGCTTTGCTGTAGAAACAGGTGACTTCATTCTGATTTGCCGAATCCATGTCTGCAACAAAAAGATCTGCCTTACGAACTCCTCTTAAAGCCAATGAACCTTCCTTAATGTGAGTGATTGACACGCCTTTCTTATTGAAGACAATTTCGTATCCTTTGTCACAGAACTGACTGATACTCAACAGATTGTGCTTCAATCCCTCAACATAAGAAATATCTTCAATGATGACATTGTCGGTCTTCAGTTTGCCATATCCCTTCGTCACACCTTTGCTGTCATCTCCAAAGGTAACATAAGGGCCAACCTTCATAACCAACTCTGTAAGCAGGGACTTGTTTCCTGTCATATGCCTTGATGCTCCACTATCTAGCACCCATATAACTTTATTTCTGTTTCGCTTAATGCCCTGCAATGTCAGATTGATTAGACATTCTTCGGAACCCAACTTTGATTGGGCCCGGCTTTTCTATAAGATCGATAGTTATCAGGTATAACAACAGGAGATGCACTCTTTTTAACATTACTAGAGCTTTCGACTTTGTCTTTCCCTTTTTCAGACTTGACAGATTTGTCAGTCTTAGGAGAAGGCTTGTCACTCCTAACTTTAGGAGGACTGTTAGTCTTAGCTCTCACATGCTTCTTCTTGATATTAGAACTAGTAGCAGTATTTAAACATGTTTGACTAGTTGCATTCACCAAATTTACAAAACTTTGCATGACGTTAAAAGTGCATGGCATACAATTAGGTTGACCACATTGTACATGATTTTGATGTATGTTAATCATTGTGTGTGGTACAGGCATGGCATGTGCAACAGGAATATTCATGTTAGATTTACATGCATAAGAAAGATGTTCAGTGGATTTACAGTGATAACATGCTTTCTTTATTCTTTCTACCTTAACCTCTTTTTCAACCTTTTCTTTCTTAACCTGTTGTTTAACAGCCTTGGCTCCTAATCCTGGTCTAGATTCTTCTTTAGTGGATTTGATTTTAACTGATTTAGTAGGAGTTAAAGGTTGTTCTTTCTTCCGATCTTCCATCTCGATTTCATATCTAACTAGTAAATCAGTCTCTTCTTCTTCTCGAGGAGTAAAGTGTTTGAATATTGGTTTAATAGCAGATTTGAGAATTGTAGGTACTTCTTTTTTAATCTCACTGGGACTGGTGTCTACAGGCCTTTTCCCTTCTTTCTTTGATAAGTTAGAATAGTCAAGTCCTACACCAACACCAGTTATCTTCTTAAATGTGCTACTATCAACATTCACTTTACTAGCAGCTAGTTTATAAGCTTCGCATTTTGTTTCTAACTCAGCTAGTTTATTCCTAAGACATGCTTCTATTTCATCTTTAAGGTTGAGCTTGTGTTCCAAAGTTTTAATAGAGTCTCTTAGGGGAAGTATCTATAGTGCAAACGGCCTCTAATTCTTCCACTTTTGCCTCAAGCATTCTGCATTTGGCAACAATTGTTTTCTGTTCTTTTTGAGAAGTATTTAAGCTTTTGCACATCATATAGATCTCTTCGCTAAGAGCCCCGTTCTGCACCTTATAATCATCTAGAGACATTTCTTCCTTAAGGGTTAGAACTGGTACCTCTGGTTCATCTGACGTTTCAGCCATGAGGGCAAAGTTTGCTGTATGAGTAACTTCTTCCTCATCTGAATCATCCCACGCTCTTCCTTCTGTGACAACTAAAGCTCTTTTTCCATGTCTTTCCTTCACCAGGGCCTCATACTTGCTTTTGAGGGCTTCATAAGTTTCTTTTGGATATGTCTGTTTAGGCTTCTTGCAATCTGTAGCAAAGTGTCCAGCTTCACCACAGTTATAACATTTGAACTTCATTTTGAAATCCAAAGGAGATTTGTAGCTGGTACTCTTGCCTTTTCCTTTGTAGCCTTGTGAACTACCACCACCCCTAGTAACCCGATAATAAGATGAAGATTTACTTTGCGGTCGGTTACTCTTTCTGAATCTGATATTGCTGCACTTCCTTGCCATGTATGCCACGACACTGTCATCCATGTTGTCCAGCTCTTCTTGGGTGAAGTAGTCGTCATCACTATTTGATGTGCACTCATCATCATTTTCAACTTGAGGTGATGCAGGTGATGACCTAGGCTTTTCTGCAACCATTGCCTTTTTAGACTCTACCTCATCAGCAACTAACCCTGATGCAGCTTCTTTTCCTCTTGAATCATTATCCCATGCTTGATCTTGAAGTGTTTCCAGCTCATAGGTCTTTAGAATTCCATAGTATTCTTCCAGAGTAGTTGTGTGTAAATCTCTGGTTTCTCTAACAGCGTAGACTCTATGTTCAATGCTTTTTGGCTGGTTCCTCAGATATCTCGTGTTGACTTCAACCACGGGGAGAGTTACACCTCTCAGATTCAAATCCAAAACCAACTGACTGAATCTTAGATAGACATCGGTTATACTTTCTCCTTTTCTTATCCTGAAAGTGTCATACTCCATCTTGAGTATAAGTGTTTTGTTGCTTCTGACCTCGGAGGTACCTTCCATGACGACCTCTAGCTTATCCCAAATCTTCTTTGCTGTAGTTAGTCCTTTAACTACGTTAAACATCTCATGATCTAGGGATTCCATCAGTGTTTGTCGAACGGATGTGTCGAAAGATATCTGCTCCTTATCAGCATCTGAAAAGTCTACTGCCTTCTTAGGCTCAGACCGTTGTGGTACTACCACATCTCCTTCCATATGCTCAGGAACAACAACCATTGGTACAAATTTACCTTTATCGAGGACTTCCAGATATTCAGGATTGACTGACTCAAGGTAAAGTTTCATTCTCAACACCCATTCTTCATAATGATCTCGGTCGAACATTGGAATCTTGAAATTGTTTTTAGGTGCCATCTTAATGCGGATTTGAAGTAAAGATAATAAATTCTTCTTATTACTTGAGTAGTAATTAAAAGAAAATTAAATTATCTTAAAATAAATCAAGGTTCAAATTCTGGTCACCAAAAAAAATTTCTAAGTACCAAGACAAGGCTAAGTAGAATATCTATGTAGAACTTCTGCCTAAGTCGAAATTCTCCAAGTCGAACTTTTCTAAGTCGAACTTTTGTCCAAGTAGAAAATCTCAAGTCGAATATTCAAGTAGAATATTCTATGTAGAACTTTTGCCTTGGATAAAATTTGCTGCAGGTCACTTTTCACACTTTTTGACTTTTGTGGTTTTTCTCACCTAACTCACCTAACACACGTGCAAGGTACTGAATATCTTCTGTAATACTTTTTGCTGTGAGATATATGTCAAATCAAAAGCCAATAACACCTTTTTGTCTTTTTGAAAAGGAAATCAAAAAGTTGATGGGTTTGTCTTCTTTAACAAGAATAATGATGAACACTCAAGAACACCAAATATCAAAGTACCCAGATTAATTCACAAAAATTATCTAAAATCCTCCCAAGCTAAATAATTACTCCCGGAGTATTTAAATAATTTTTAGAGTGAGTTTTCTCTGCTAAACAAATTTGAGCACACTTTTCGAGAAGAACTTGAAAAGTAGATCTATAGATGAAAACTCACTAATCTTCTACCAAACACAAGGATCTATGTTTTGTATATTAAACATTCAGCTCTGATACCAATTGTTAGGTCCAAATGTGTTGTAGAGGGGGGGGGTGAATACAACTTTTCGAATTAATGAAGCAATAAATACTATGTAATAAATGAACACAATGATTCAAGGAATATATGTCTTATATATAACTTGAAAGGGTTGCTACAACATTCATTACACAGTACACTAGAAGTAAAGAGGGTAGTAAATGATACTAAGCTTTGTGAATACTCTCTATCTCTTTTACAAGTGTTTATCTAGAAAAATATTGCTCTTTTAAAAATAATACACAAGTAATTCTATTTATACTGCTTGTAATCTATGTCTTGTAGTCTTCAAAGATTAAAATATACGTGGCCCAATGATATCCACATAAATCTTATCTTATCTTGAAAGCTTGGAAATCTGCCAATTAGATGATGCCATGTGTCATGTTGAAACTGCCCTCCATGTAGAACATCTATTTGAGAACTTCTACTTGGCCATCTCGAATATTCTATCTCGAATATTCTACATAGGAATGTTCTACTTGGCCATCTCGAATATTCTATCTCGAATATTCTACATAGGAATGTTCTACTTGGCCATCTCGAATATTCTGTACTTAGAAAAATTCTGGGCTTCAACTTGAAACTTCAATGCAACATCTTGAACTTGTGATTTCTTTATGTCTTCCATATTCTTCAACAAGCTCTTGAACCTGGATCTCTATAACTGACATAAACTTGCTATCAATGTCCTGACACTTGATGCAATGGTCTGATTCATAAGTGACTAGTCTTGATAGTGTTTCTGCTTCTTGAATAGATTACCATATTCAATTAGTAATGTGGCTTTCCAAATATTGCTTTCCTTCTTGTTCACTTGAAATCAATTAGTCTTATTGATACTGATAGTTATGATCTTGAATCTTCAAGTTACAAATCACTGAGGCATGAACAACTTTGTCTTGAACTTCTTTCAATGATTTCTTCTTTGTTTGATCATAGTTAACAAATTGAATTGTATCAATTACCTTGTCTTCATGGTTAACATTGATTTCTTTGTGACTTCATGTTCTTGATTGTCTTCTGGTTAAGTATCTTTTCTTTTAGTTGAGTTACATAAGTTATAGTGTTACAAGTTTAGACACTCTGCCTTTCAGCTGCATCAAGTGCAGTTTCTCCCTTATCAACCTCTAATTAACATGTGTTCCTTGTATCTCCAAGGGTTAATATATGGAAGTGGATGAATGAGTGTTTGGTATGAAGGCCTGGGTAAGAGATTGATGGGTTTTCAACCTCTCGGCCAGCTTCTGTAGCCACTGGGAGCTAAACGGATAAAATCAATTAAATACGATAAAAAGATAATCACTTTAACATTCGAAAACATATTTTTCATCTCAAGGAGGAAGAAAAATATATGAAGGAATGGTAATGGATTGCATTAAAGCAATGTTAATAAAAGAGTTTTGTCGGTTCTAAAGATTTATCATTTAAAAGCGTGAAACCAATAGAAATTTTCTTTAAGATACTTATCCCATAATAAAACGCGGGAGTATCAGAGAAAAATTCTATCCCTTATGAATTTATTATAAGGCAAACTTCCCATAATAAAACGCGGGAATTTATACCAGAGAAGAAATTCAACTTTCTTACCAAATTTTATCTTAATGAAATGACTCTTTTCCTTTAAAACCTAAGTATTGTAGGTTTTGAAAATAGTTTTGCAAAACATCCTTATCAGATAGAGGACTATGATTTTCCGACTCATAATGCAATTATGATTTACATCATTTTCGTCCACCTGATAGTATCCCCGACTTAAAATAAAAACATGACAATTGGGGTGAATGAATGCTTAACAATACAGCACTAGGCCTTCAAAGCAACAATCACCGTTTTGGTATCATGAATCAATGTGAAACATACATTGAAACAAGTGTTTAAAAATAAATTATTTTACAAGTGATTGGTACCTCGAAGTTAAAACAATTTTTCCAAATAAAATAGCAGTTACAAAGTTTCTGCCACTTTAGAAAGAAAAATTAAGAGAGAAAACGGTTTTGTAAATATAGCATTTAAAACCAGCTTTGGAGAGAGGATAAAATATTTTGAGATTTAAAGAAAGATTATCCTCAAGAAAAGTTTGATTCACACCCTATGATTGGAAAAATAAAGTAGGGCTGTAAATCAAATGATTTTCAAAGGATAAGTTTTGAAAAAGAATTTTGATGTTTTCTTCTCTGAAACTGATAGAAAAATGAATGTATATTTGAATATGATGTTTTGAAAAAGAATCAGACAAGAAATTCTTTTTAATACATTCAAGTTTAAAATTCAGTCAAAGAAAGAAAACTAAATATACTAATACTAACGGCTTTTTCAAAAACCAATATTTATTTAGAATAAAAACTAAGCAAATCCATTAGTATCAATATATCACAATTATTTTGTAATAAAATATTATTCAATTATCACAAAGTAATAAAAGATAATAATTATACTACAAATAATTATGCTTCAAATTTATTTTAATATACTTAAATCATGGAACCAATATATCACTGAATTGTTTTATATCATCATGATTTAAACAAATCAAAATAAATTAAATACTTATGCTGCATTAAGCAATTGTCAATCACATGCATATATATATTAACTAAACATGACAATCATTTAGTAGAACAATAAACATTAAGACATATTTTTATTATTAGTGATTTCAGATAAGCAACTTGTGTGTCACTAATATTAAAAATATCACAATTAATTGCACGCTGATACCAATTATTCGATATTTATCAATAATTTCAAGATGCAAGAAATTATGCTTCTTATATATTATCAAATCAAAATTATGAAACTGATAATCATTGAATTGGTTCAATCCATAATTTTAATAGGATAAAATAATTTCGCTAAATACTAAAATATTCATAAGATTGAATATTAGCATCTAACTTCCTACACTATATCTAATAATTGTCACTCTAGCATATTACAATTATACTCATAACAATTATTATTGATATATGTAAGCTCGAGAAAATAGTTGAATAGAAATTCACAATTCCTTTAAATATAGACATTTAACACTTGTGTTCCTAATAGCAACTTCTCGCAATAAAATAAATTTAGAAATATTTTATAAGTATATAAAATATTGACAATTTTATACACATAACTTAGAAAATACTTCGTCTTCCAATATTAGTGAGTTTTGAAATATGCATCAATTACTTAGAACAGAAATTCTAAATACTGTCACTAATATCAAAAGTATCACAATTATTTGTAACAAAATATTTAAGAATATCATAGCAAAATATCAGAGCAATTAAGCAAGACGTCCTTGAAGATGATGTTTCATGATCATTGGAATTGTTATGATCATTGTGATGTGATTGATTATTTGAGAACCCTCCCCCTGAGATGGATGCTTTACTTGAAGATTATTGAGCAGAGTTGTTATCCATTGAATGGTTATCGATTGATGTATTATCGGTCGATTGATGATTATCAACTGATAAGTTATCTGTTGATGCATTGACATCAATTGATGGAAAGTTTCCAGGTACTTGATTTCTTGAGATTTCCACATCATCATCACTTCCTTCACCATTTCTTGTTGATTCATTTTCAAAATGCAATAAGTCATGGTATCATTCATCAAACAACCCATGAATCTTCTTATCATCAAAGACTACATGCATAGATTCCATAACAGTGTGTAATCTAAGATTGTAGACTCTGTAAGATTTAGTTGTTATTCCATATCCAACAAATATAGCTTCATCAACCTTGGCTTCAAACTTTCCCAGATTTTCACCTTGATTCCTTAGTATAAAGCATTTGCAGCCAAAGACATGAAGAAAATTAACTGTTGGCTTCTTGTCTTTCTTCATAAATTGATATGGTATTTTTCCTTGTAGTTGATTGACCATGAAAATATTTTGAATGTAACATGTAGTGTTAACTGCTTCTGCCAAAAAATATATAGGTAGTTTTGATTCTTCTAACATAGTTCTAGCAGCTTCAATCAAGGTCCTATTTTTCCTTTCAACAACTCCATTTTGTTATGGAGTCCTTGGTGCAGAGAAATGATGAGTAATACCCTTCTCTTCACAAACTTCTTTCATTGTTGCATTCTTGAATTTAGTACCATTATCACTTCTCATTTTCTTGACCTTCCATTCAGTACCATTGTCAACATTCTTCACATGATTGATAATGAATTTGTTTGCCTCATCCTTAGAGTGTAAGAAATATACCCATGTATATCTTGTGAAGTCATCCACAATTGTTAAGGCATATTTCTTTTTGGGAATTGACATGATGTTGACTGGACCAAATAAATCCATGTGTACTAGTTCCAGAGGCTTATCAATTGATGATTCAGACTTTGACTTGAATGATGTTTTCCTTTGTTTTCCCTTTTGACAGACATCACATAGTCCATCCTTGGTGAATTCAATTTGTGGAATGCCTCTAACCAAATTCTTTCTAATCAATTGATTCATAGCTTTGAAATTTAAATGGGCTAGCTTCTTGTGCCAAATCCAACTTTCATCTATATTAGCTTTGCTAAGTAAACATGTCATTGAATTTGTCATTACAGAGTTGAAATCAGCCACATAGACATTTCCTTTTCTTTCACCAGTTAAGAGAATTTCACCAAATTCTTTGTTGGCTATGATGCATGATCCAGTTGAAAACCACACACCATTTCCATTATCACATAGTTGACTAATACTGAGCAAATTGTGCCTTAATCCATCAACTAGTGCTACAGGTTCAATGATAACATTTTCTCTTGCAATTGAGTCATATCCCAGAGTAAAACCTTTGTTGTTATCTCCAAAAGTAACTCATGGGCAAGCTTTTTCCACAAACTTTGTGAGCAGGGACAAATCTCTAGTCATGTGCCTAGAACATCCACTATCCAGATACCAGAGATTTTTCTTCCTGTTTCTTTGCACACACATAAAATAATCAAGTTGCTTTTGGTACCCAAGTTGCTTTGGGTCCTCTTTTATTAGTTGCAGCTTGGGCCTTGGTTGCCAACTTTTATTCCTTTTGTTTTGGTAGGTTTAAATCCACTTTAATTTAGGAGTTGACTTTTATGGCTCAAACACCTTGGAACTTATGGCGGAATTTCAATGCATTTCATTATCTATATTAGGCATGTTCCATGGCATTCCAGGCATGTTCATATTTGCATATGCAAAGAATGGATTATACATGTATGGAAATTATGCATATGGCATGTGAACATTAGGTGCAACCAAATTAGAAGACATGGCATTCATGAGCATATGATTAGTAAGCATGGCATTTACAGACATGGCATATGCACTTAAATCATTTGAAGATATGGAGTTCTTTTCTTTCTTGCATTGCATAGATAAATGATTTACACTACCACGTTTAGAACACACACCTTCCTAGGTGAAAACATATTACGAGTATAATTATTGTACTTGTTTATGCCTACTTTCCCATTCCTATTCTTCTTCTTTTTCTCAGACTTAGGGTGCATGATTTCAACAGGTATTATCCCTTCTAATTTCTCTTTTAATTGCTTCTTAGATAAGCTACAAATGTTGATCTTTTCAACCTTAGTCTCAACTTGATTCTTAGTTTCCTTAACAAATTTGATAGGGGTGCTAAAGTTGTTCTTTTTATTATCCATTAATGATTTACTTGTCGATGGATGCTTATCAATTGATTCAGCATCAATCGATTGATAATCCTTATCAGTTGATGAAAGATTAGCAGTCGATTGATCTTTATCCATTGAAGTATCAACCGATGGCTTGTCTACTAATTTAGGGGATTCTCATAGAGTATCTAAACCCTGAACATCAATAATTTGTTTGGCAGTTTTAGCAGACCTATTCCACTTGTGAATGATTTCAATTTCTCCAGTCAAGTGTTCTTTTAATAATTCTTCTCTTCTCAAACTATTTACTAGTTCATCTCTAGCATCTTTACTTTCCTGCTTGAATCTATCTAAACAAACAATTTCATTTTCAAGAAAAACATTCTTCTCAGCTAAGGCATCAATGGTGTTTTTTAACTTGAGGTTTTCTTTATTTAGAGATTTTAGAGTGACATGCAAATTGTACAACTCATTAGATATTTCATTAATGGTACTATTTCATTCATCTTTTAAAATCTTGGAAAAGTTAGTATCTAGTACCTGATTTGATGATGAACTAGCTTATTCATCTTCATGGTTGGCCATTAGAGCTAGATTGATGAATTCTTCAGAATCACTGTCCTCAGCAGCCCAGTCTTTTTCTTCAGTAATAAAAGCCTTTTCTTTTTGTTTAATCAGGTCAACGTATTTCTTTTTATAGTCAATACCAATATATGACTTTTCCTTTTCTTGTTTTGGCTTTCTACACTCATTTGAAAAATGACCAGCTAATGCATAGTTAAAGCATTTGAATTTTGATCTATCAACCAAAATTTTGTTTTGATTGTTACTTCTAAACTGGGATCCAGGCCTTTGAGCATTTGGATTCCTCTTGAATTTTAGCTTTGAAAATTTCCTTGACAGAAATGAAAGGTGTTCATCAATCTCATCCAAATCATCCTGAGAGCATGCTTCATTTTCTTCATACTTGCCTTTACCCTTTCCTTTGGATGATTCTTCAACAACATCACCAGCCACCATGACAGAACCTTCTACCAAGCCTCTTTCTTTCTTCTCTTCATTTCCCTTGACCATCAAAGCCACAGTTTTCTATTTTCTTTGATTCTTATCAATCTCCTCATCTTGTTGGATTTCCAACTCATATGTCTTGATAATACCATAAAGTTTCTCAAGAGTATAATCCTTGAAGTCTTGAGATTGTCTAATGGAGACAGTCATTGGTTTCTATTCCTTTGGAAGAGATCTAAGAAATTTTAGATTTGTATCCTCAGTTGCATAAACCCTACCATATAGCTTCAATACAACAACTTCTAGAATATGATATAGGTGTCATTGATAGACTCTTTACTTTTCAAATGGAATAATTCATATTTCTGAATCAAGAGTTGCATCTTATTTTTCCTTACTTGCTCAGTCCCTTCACATAGAGTTTGAAGAGTATCACATACTTCTTTTGATGAAGTGCAGTTTATCACATTGTCAAACATATCTTTATCTAGACCATTGGACAGAATGTTCATGGTCTTCTTGTCTTTAAGCACTTCCTTTTCATCCTCTTCTGTGAACTCAGTGATGAGTTTTGGAACATATTTGTCAAATGCAGGAGTTCCATCAGGGTTTACACCTGTGACTAGCTTCATGGGAACATGAGGACCTTTCTCTATGCAGTTAACATAGGAAGGGTCAAGAGAGAGTAGATGCAGGTGCATTTTTACTTTCCATGCAAAGTATTCATCTTTTTCTAACACTGGAATTTTCACACCTGAATCTTTTTATCCCATATTGACTATTCTTGATCTTTAAACTTTATATATATTGAAAGCCAAGCTCTGATACCAATTGTTATGTCCCAGAACAATGTCAATATGATTTGTAGAAGGGGGGTTGAATACAATTCACCAAAACCTTTTCGGTTTTAATGTTTGTTCCTAAGATTTGAGTGTTTAAGAGAATATATATGAACAAATGAAAATGAAAATAAAATGAACAAAGATATTTAAAATTACTGATGGATTGGGTTTTCCATCAGTGCATAATTTTTTGCTCAAGTTATCTGAGTTAATAAAACTCAACTGCGTTTTTACAAGGTTAGAAAATGAACCAACTGTTCTTATAAAGTGCTCTAAGGCTGAACAGTTGATTCAAAGATACTGTCTTGTGTTTCTAACATTTTTTAACAATGCTACCACACTTGTTTATATACTACAAGTGTGTTTACAATTCCTAGAAAAAGTATAAAATATTTAATCTAAACTAGGATTGCTTCTAGTCTATCTTTCCTGTTTGCCTTTTTCCATTTAGGTAAAAATCTTCAGTCTTGGAAAGACAGCTTCAACTTAAGTCTTCACAGTCATCATAGACTGTCTTCCATTTGTGTGTTTTTGTCTGTCAACTTGTCAGCTTGTGTTGTCTCACTCAATTGATAACTTGCTGTCAAGCATATCAGTTGGTCCTTCCTTTTATCCATCAACTGATATTCTTCTGCGATTGATCTTTATATCCATCGATTGATAAATGATGACTTATTGATTGATAGATGTTATCAATTGATATATCAATCGATGGGTCTTCATATCAGTTGATGTTCTTTAATACTTGACTTGGCTTCTTCAATTGATCTTTTATCCATCGATTCTTCAATATTAACTGATTATCTTTCACTTGTATAATTTTCCCGTCTTCAAATAATTAAAATCTGACAGCCTAAATTACACATCAGTTGATGACCTATATCAATGAACTCTAACATCAATTGATGAGAATAATATCAATTGATTTATATCTTATCGATTGAAATAGACTAAGTACACCTATGCTACAATCCAAATTATCAGTTGATTCACATAAACATTTCAACTGATAAATGGTTTCCTGATCAATTAATATTTATAACTTTCATATCAATTAATCAGTTACATCAATTAAAATTTTTATGATTCTAAGATTAAAGTTATCATCAATTTACATGTAGATTCCTAACATCTATTATCATAGATTCCTTATGCTTCTCCTTAATCACTTCATTCCTAACATATCTATCAAGCTTGCAGATGATTGTTGTGTGCAGGTATACAAACAACAAAGGAGGATATTCTCTGATATTAAGAGAATTGATGAGAATAAAAAGAGTCTACCTGACATGGTTTACCAACAGGTAATGCAGGTAAACTCTCTAACTACAAACCCTCTATCTACAATTCTTCATTTTCTGGTGGTGAAATGGTGCAGGAACAAGTAATGGAGAGTCCCACTGCACCTACCCAAGTAGCCAAATCCCCTTCCAATAAATAATCTTCAAAACTAAAATCTAAAAAGAAACCAACATCTGGTGTCTCTCAACAGGCAACGGTTGTAAAGAGGAGGAGACTGGTACAATCAAGGCTTGCAGATGAGCCAAGTAATGAGGAGATCAACCCTCTAGAGAAATAGGTAGTTGAAGGACTCTCTTTGCTAAAAGAGGGTTATGATACTCTTGATTCTAGCCTTCAAGCCCAGTCTGTAGACTCTCAAAAGGCTACAGATTCTGATAAACCTAGGAATGCACCTCAGGATTCTCAAATTGAGTCTCCTGAGAAATCTTTTGCTAAGAAATACAAGGGGTTGAGGAAGACTTATTCTGTACACACACACAAGCCTATAATTACTATTAACCCTGTTTTGCAGGAAACAGATGCTCCCAAGGCTCCTGCAGAGCCAGACTCTGAAAACAAGACAATTCATGAACCAGAGTCTAATGTTGAGTCAGAGTCTAGTCTGCTTTTAGACTCTGATCATGAAATATTTTGGGAAGGAATGTCATTGGATGCAGCCTCCTGCCTCATTGATGAAATCATTACTCCAAATGATGAGGTGTTGTTATTCTTATATCCTTTGGTGGAATCAATTAAAGATACAGAGTTATATCAGACTCAATCTCAAGTCTTGGATCTTCTTACAACCTATGAATCCCTAAGGAAGAGAATGAAGATGGAACTACAAATGTCTGCACATGATGTGGTGACAAATCTCTACAGCTACCTCTTCAACTTTTCATTACAAGATAAAGTAGTTAGGCTCATAGAAGGCAGGACTAATGAAGTTCTCAAAGCACTTGGTGTGCCAGACTCTGAATAGCAAATCACAAAGAATCCTATAAAGCTTAAGGCCCACAAAAGGAGAGAATCATAGTCTGTTGTTGAGTTGGAAACTAAGGTTGAGCAACCAGTTTTTGACTATGAAGCAATTTGGGATAAAGGAATTACTTACAAGACAACAATTGATTGGATTTCTACTATTCAGCTCCTTCCAAGGAAGGTGGTTGATTATCTTTTCAAGAATATAGGAAAGGTGGCCAACAAGTATATCTTTCCAACCTATCAAAGTAGATTGAATCAAGTCAAGGGATCATACTGTTAGAAAATTTCAAGGGAACTGCAGGATTCCTTTCACATGACTCATGCCCAGGCCATCAATGTCATCCATGCAAGGACCTTTCTCAATAATAACTTGGATGCATTAACCATGGTAGAACCACATGAGGAATTAAGTGTTGCAAGGAAGATGGAGGATTGGACTAGTGCACCAGTGGTGACTAGTGTGAAAGATGCTCAGTCTGCCTCACCCACACAAGAACCACCTTGTCAAATGTTGGGTGATAGTGGGGCAGAGGAGCATGCTGTTAGGCCCTCCTTGGCAACTCTCATATATATTATTGAGAACCCCAATGATATGGGAGGACAGACTCTGATAGATGCTCATGAAGAATTTCCACAATCTATTCTATTATAGTCTATCCACTTTGAGGGGGAGTCTCATGCACCAACAGTCCAAGATGGTGACACTCAGACTCTGGCTTCTAATGAAGTCACACTGAAGCATCCAGAGTCTAGAGTACACCTTGAGACTGGAATACTGGAGCCAACAGACTCTGGAAAGAAAGAAGAAATTAGTATGAGTTCAGAGTCTATTGTTGCTCACCCCTTGGTGGAAATCCCTAGCCTTCAGACATTTGAAGGGGTAACCCTCTATCAAGGTGGTTCAGGTATTGAAGCAAATCTTACTTATCTCAACCCCTCTTCTGTAGGATCTTTGAGTGCATCCTCCAAATTGAGTGTAAAAATAAATGAGAGGCTGGCACTGGACCAGGCAAAAGAAGAGGTAGAAAAGGCTGTAGAGAGCCTGAGTGAGATTGAGAGAGTGTGTGCCCAACCCCACTGTGAGGCTGAGAGATTAGGGTATCATGAACCTAGCTTCACTTATTGGGATCAAGATTTTTCCAAAGAGTTGCTCCAATGAGTTGGGGAAGGGGATGGATGAAAATTCTTTTGTTTTAGTAATGCAGATTGGCAAAAAGGAGGAGGCTCTAGCTGCTCAAAAATCATTCACACAGAGACCACATCAGAATTTGGTGGATTCTCTAGCAAGGAGAGCAGACAGAGTCATGAAGGCTTTGGTGGATACAACTATCATTCAACCAGAGACTGTAGAACTGAAGTCAGAAGAATTAATTTTAATCATGTCTATAAGGGCTAGGCTTCGAGAGTCTATAGACTCTGATCACTATAAGGAGGAGTCAGGGTCTATAGTCCTTTTTGCAGTTTCAGAGTCTACACAACCACCAGAGTCTACACCTCCGGTTACCAAGATTGAGCCTGTTGATAATGATATGCAGGAGGAGACTGAATATGATGGACCTGTTCATCCATCTTTTATTTATTTTGATCAATTATTTCCTCAATCTTGGAAATCTGCACAATTCAAAGGCATTAATGATAAAGAAACTTTTAAGTGCATTTTGGCTATACATCAGTCTGAAAGACTTAAGGCTTTTCAGAAAAAGTACTTTTTACAAGAACATGGACATTACCCTAATGAAGATTCTGTTGATTCCTTGGTTGAAGAAGATAAGGCTATTGATGCAGATATTAAGGCTGAGACAGATAATGTTACTGCATAATTGGCTAGTGTAGTAAAGGACATATCTCATATTCAAACCAAGCTTACTGGTGTTGATAATACTACTTCTCTGTTCAAAACTCAGTTTGACAGAATTCATTCCCTTCAATTGTCCAAAGAGGTCACTTTCAAGGATGTTATTGCTGACATTTCTGCTAATCAAGCCAAACTCCAAACAACAGTCTCTGATCTAACCACCAAGGTTGATTCAGTTATTGCAGCATAAGCCAACATTTCTACAGTACTTGAATAGATTCTTTTGGCTGTCACAGGTAGTGATGATTTCAAAAAGGGGGAGAAGAAAGTTGGTGATTCCTCCAGGAGAAATAAGGATGATGTGTTCAAGGAGACTAAAAAATGAGTTAAAAGGAGGAGAAATGGTGATGATGATGAAGATGGTGATAGTTCTCATGGTCCTAAGGGTCCTGGTGATGTGCCACAAAAGCAGTATGAAGTGGCTGTATTATTAAAATCTCAAACACACCAGTCAGGGACTGGACATGGGAAATCAAAGTCTAGGATAGACTCTGATAAGCAAAGAAAGAAGTCATACTCTGATAAAGCTCAAGAACCTACATATTGGCAATGCGGTCAATCAAATCTGCAACTAAGAGCTAAAAAGAGGACAGGACTTGGAGGTTTTGAAGAATCTGACATTGACAGAACATATACTCTAACCAGGGATCCTCAATCCTTGACAGATAGGCAGTTTGAGAAGATTACACAAAAACACTTGAACAAAGTGGTATCTGCTCAAATTGTTTATAATTTTTTCAAAAGAAAGGTTTCAGGAGGTCAGGGAGGTGCATAAAATGTTTTCGAAGGAGGATCTGTTATATGGATAAGTCAATCAAACGTCATCTTCTTTAAACAGGCTGGTGAATTACAGTATATAAGATTTCTCTTACAAATAGCCTATGAAGTAAATAAAATTAAAGAGGTTGTCACCCATAGATGGTTCAAGGAGATTGACATGAAGTTGACTATGCACAGACAGGTAAATCGATAGATGGGTAAATTTTCTTTAAAGTATGTTGATGTTGAAGGAAATGATCAAGACATAACAATAGAAGAAAAGTAAATTAAATTCGAAGAAGGTGTGGGTCATTACTTTGGACTTCAACCTATGAGTGGGAAGGTTAGTGTTCGAATGTTGAAAGATCTAAAGGAACAAGAATACAGTGCAAATGATTTGAGAGTAGCCTATTGTCAAATCAAATGTTCCAATGAAGAAATGAAGAGACTGAAGAAGTTTTTTGGTGAAGCTCTTTATAATCAGAGTTTAATTAGTCAATATATTTGTACTTAGAAGATTTTCTATAGAAAGTAAAACCAGAGTCTAGATGGTAATTAGAGTCTGAAAGGTGATCAGAGTCTATAGACTATCGGAGTCTACAATCTGTTAGAGTCTACAAATGATCAGAGTCTATAGTCGATCAGAGTCTATAGTATAACAGAGTCTGAAGATTTCAGAGTCTATGAAGTTGAATATGAATTCGTAAGATGATCACAGAAAATGGAAGTTTTCGAAGATAAAGTCAAAAATATTGCAGATATGTTACGGGAAGGAAGGAGAATTACAGAAGGAAACTGTCAACTAATAATTAAGAATTTTATTCCTATTGTAATTTGATTTTCTGTTATTACAGAAGGAAAATATTGCTCTTTATATAAACACTCTATGTAACCAAATTGTAAAGTATCGAAGTCGAATTTTGTGAGGCATAGATATAGAGAGGGTTGCTGTGAAAACACAGAGAAGCTGCTAGGGTTTGTGTACACCTTAGCAGAGTTTGTATTTAAACATCAATAAATACAAACAGTATTCATTCATATCTTTGTGTTTGATCTTTGTTATTAATTCGAAACTTTAATTCTTATTGAATTGATTTTAAATCAGGCAGAAAAAAAACATAAGTATTCAACCCCCTCTTCTATTTATGTAATTGGGAAAACAATATACATTGCTACGGTATTAAAAAAGATAGTTTTTTCTAATGTGTGCTCATGGTCACGCGTTAGTCACTTAGAGCAAGTGCAATGGGAGACCCAAGTGGGTGATGGGTGGAAAGAGAAGGATACTTGAGTTTCTGTACTGTGTTGGAGAGAAGTTGGTTAGGCCCGGAAACTCGGGATGGCCAACTCTGGCATGTGTGGCATGTTTTTCTTTTTTATTTATAGTTTATCTCTCCTCTTTCATAAAATTAGCTCTTGGTATGTTTGTATAACGTTAATATTAACGCTACAAAAACCTGAAAAGTAGTTGCCTGTTGTAAAAAGTAAAATACAGAAAATATAACGGTGATAGTTTTTGACACTATAAATATCATGTCTATTTTTTTTACACTTCTCATCTTTATCAAAAAAAATTCTAAATAGAAAAAATGAATCCCCATCAAAATTCACCTTCAAATCCTCAAAATACAAACCTGAATTTTCAAACCTCGAATATCCAATTTCCGTATCCATTTTAGAATTCTTATTTTTCGTTTGCTCGAAATATAAATATCGATAATTCTCAATTTTTTAATCCACAAACACCAAATTATCAATTTCCATTTCCTAATCCTTTTTTCCCCTATGCTCAAAATTCCCAATTTCCGTATGGTTCAAATTTTCAAAAATACCTCCATATTTCATAAACCAACAAACACATACCACTAATAAAAATTCTCCACACTCACAAATTTCTTTTATTGATGCTATAAATGTTATTGATCTGAACGATGATTTCAATGAATTCGACAACATACGAAAAGATATAACTCAGTGGAATTGGAGTGAAGATCAACTCTTAATTAGCGCATGGTTGAATGTGTCGACTGATCCCGTCATCGGAGCAGATAAAAAAGAAGAAGCATTTTGGGATCGAATTCGTAACTATTGTGAAGAGAGTAATCTCGGGCTTATCAAAAGAGGGGTTGTAGCTATTATAAAAAGATGGCAACGAATAAATGAAGGGGCTCGGCGATTTGGAGCATGTTTGTGATCAAGCTGTCAGAAAAATGGAGAGTGGTACAAATTTTGACAACATAATTTCGGCAGCTCATGACTTCCATAAAGCTAAATACAAAAAGAAATCCAATTTTGAACTGCATTATAATGAGCTAAAGAGACAGCCCAAGTGGAGAATTTCTTCAACAAATAATGGAAGTGCAAAGAGAACTAAATTAAGTGATTTTAGGAATTAATCATCATCGATGAATGTACCAGCGACGGATGAGAACATTGTTGAATCTCCAGTTTATCCTAAATGTACAAAAGCAGCTAAGAGGAAGGGAAAATGAAAGGCAAAATCAAGTGTTGTTGAAGAGTATGAAAAAATAAAAGTGGATGCATGCAGCAGATTAGATTTAAAGGTGCATTTTAATGATCTAAAGCAAAAGGAGGTAGAAACGAAGTAGAAGGAGATAGATATGCAGCTTCTTATGCTTGATACTAGTATAATGAATGAGGCTCAATGAGATATTCATGCCAAAATGATTGAGGAAGTCAAGTCAAGACGAATGTAGTCGTTGGAAGTTTGTGTTTGTTTTTTTTAATTTGGAAGCTAGTGTTTGTTTGTTTCTATTTGGAACTAGCTGTTGGAAGCTAGTGTGTGTCTTGTAGTTCTTAAAACTAGTCGTTGTCTTGTATTCCTTCTATCTTCTATATAACATGTTTGTCCTCCGTGATAATTTCTAACTCATTTTCTTCATTCAGAATACAAATCAAAATATATACTACGGATGAGAACTCTAATGTGTCTGAAGAATTTATTGAAGAGTTTTTCCTTGATAATTCGTTGGAAGATCGTCGGTTTGAACTATTCAACCAAATTTATGGAGAAGGCACATCGACCATGAATCGACGGGTGATATGCAGAGATCGTGAAGCAGGTCATGAACGTTTAGAGAGAGATTATTTTGCTCAAAATCTAGTATACCCTATGACACATGTTTCTTTAAATTGTGGATGCTCTTTCAAATTTTGATTCATATTTTCAGCAGAGGATTGATGCATTGGGAAGAAAGGGCCTATCACCTTTACAAAAATACACGACGACCATACATATGCTAGCATATGAAATTGGAGCAGATGCAGTTAATGACTATATTCGTATTGGTACGTCCACTACAATTGAATGTTTGAAAAAATTTGTTACCGATGTTATTTTAATTTTTGATAGTGAATATTTACGAAAACCAAACTCAAATGATGTACAACGTCTCTTAATGATTGGAGAGGCGCATGGTTTTTCCGGTATGATGAGTAGTATGGATTGCATGCACTGGCAATGGAAAAATTGTCCTAAAGCATGGAAAAGGATGTTCATGAGTGGTCATAAAGAAGTTCCAACAATATTACTTGAGGTTGTTGCCTCGTCGGACCTATGAATATGACATGCATTTTTCGGAGTTGTTGGTTCTAATAACGACATAAATGTGTTAGACCGGTCACTGATATTTGATGATGTACTAGAAGGTCGTGCTCCCGAAGTAGAAAGAGCATTCAGCGTGTTGCAGTATCGATTTGCAATTGCACGTGGTCCAGCAAAATTCTAGGATATAGCATATCTCGCTAAAATAATAAGAGCATGTATTATACTACACAATATGATTATTGAAAATGAAAGAGACACATATGACACTCCATTTGGTCCTTTACCATCTTATGATGATGCAGCAAATGGATTATCACCTCCAAATTTAGGCGAAGAACCTTTAATTTCTTATGAAACGTATATTGAGAGAAATATCCAATTTCGTGATAGACAAAAACATCGTCAACTATAATCTGATCTGATTGACCATATCTCAAGGTTTCGTAATAATGGCTAATTTGTTTGAAATGTAATGTTTTAAATTAAATTATTCTTGTAATGTTTTTTCTTTTAAAATATGTAATGCATTTTAATTATAAATCGTGTTTTATTTTTAATTTCATTCATATTAAAAAATTTAAGTTTTTAATTATTGAAATCATTTTATTAAAAATAAAGAGTAGAATATTTATCATATTACTAATTAAATATAACATTTAATATGCTTAGTAAAAAGAAAAAAATTGTTAGGTCCAAATGTGTTGTAGAGAGGGGGGGGTGAATACAACTTTTCGAATTAATGAAGCAATAAATACTATGTAATAAATAAACACAATGATTCAAGGAATATATGTCTTATATATAACTTGAAAGGGTTGCTACAACATTCTTTACAAAGTACAATAGAAGTAAAGAGGGTAGTAAATGATACTAAGCTCTGTGAATACTCTCTCTCTCTCTTTTACAAGTGTTTATCTTAAAAATATTGCTCTCTTAAAATAATACACAAGTACTTCTATTTATACTACTTGTAATCTATGTCTTGTAGTCTTCAAAGATTAAGATATACGTGGCCCAATGATGTCCACATAAATCTTATCTAATCTTGAAAGCTTGGAAATCTGCCAATTAGATGATGCCATGTGTCATGTTGAAACTGCCCTTCATGTAGAACATCTACTTGAGAACTTCTACTTGGCCATCTCGAATATCTATCTCGAATATTCAACATAGGAATGTTCTACTTGGCCATCTCGAACATTTAAGTCGAATATTCTACATAGGAATATTCTACTTGGTCATCTCGAAAATTTAAGTCGAATATTCTACATAGGAATATTCTACTTGGCCATCTCGAATATCTTGTACTTAGAAAAATTCTGGGCTTTAACTTGAAACTTCAATACAGCATTTTGAATTTGTGATTTCTTTATGTTTTCCAAATTCTTCAACAAGCTCTTTGAACTTGGATCTCTATTACTGACACAAACATACTATCAATGTCCTGACACTTGATGCAATGGTCTGATTCATAAGTGACTAGTCTTGATAGTGTCTCTGCTTCTTGAATAGATTACCATTTTCAATTAGTAATGTGGCTTTCCAATCATTGATTTCCTTCTTGTTCACTTGAAATCAATTAGTCTTATTGATACTGATAGTTATGATCTTGAATCTTTAAGTTACAAACCACTGAGGCATGAACAACTTTGTCTTGAACTTCTTTCAATGATTTCTTCTTTGTTTGATCATAGTTAACAAATTGAATTGTATCAATTACCTTGGCTTCATAGTTAACATTGATCTCTTTGTGACTTCATGTTCTTGATTGTCTTCTGGTTAAGTATATTTTCTTTTAGTTGAGTTACATAAGTTATAGTATTACAAGTTTAGACACTCTGCCTTTCAATCTCCCCCTATTTGATAGTCTAACAATGACATTCAAATTAACAAAGGGATAACTCAAATGTCTTGTTTGAATTACAACTGAAATAAACTTGAAAACAATTCAAAGAACTAGAATAAATAAAACTTAAGCTAGACAGAAAATTTGAACTTCGAATTAAAGATCATTTGAGTGATTCCTATCACCTGGATTATTTCATACTTTTCAGTCAAACTTATATCACCTTATTGGATCCACTCTGATTCACGGTTACAGTATGGTGAATTTTCAGTCAAACTTATATCACCTTAGCCTATCTCGCATACCGTGATCAGGTGAATTTTCCTCAAGTGAGTTAAAGCAACCAAAAAGATATGAAGTTTTTTCAACTTCAAGTTCACACCACTCTGACCATTAATTCTAATTCCGTCTCTTCTTCCTAACTTCTTCAGCTTGGCGCTTCTCCTCCTTCATCCTTCTGCGCCTTTCCTTCTGTTGTTATTCTTTCTTGTAAACTGGATCATGAAGCTGCTTCCACCTTGCATTCAACAGACTTACCGCTTCCATTTCTAGAGGATTCTTGGGCTCTGGATAAGGATGCCTGAAAAGCCTTCTGAGTTATTCCACCTCCTGAGTAGTTCTGATCTTTGGAATGTCCTCAAAAATTTTCATTATGAGCTGTGACTTCCAATGAGACTTATCAGCCTTAAACTGACAATAGATCATTTTAGGGTAGCCCTTAACACGGTTAGTATTGTGGACACTAGCCGCATCTTGCTCCATTCGCTTCTTTTCCACCACTACTTCAGATAAGTACTTCAAGAGTCTCTGCTTCTCATCTACATTCTCATTCTCCACTTCGCCCCATTTGAATACTTCTAAAACTCTCTCCAGAAAAGCGGCATCTTGAGTCTGCAGCAGCCACTTCCTACTCATGTGCAGCAATGTTTGATTTTGGTCTGCGTCTATGAATGCTAAAGCATCAGCTGTGTCATCGTCATATGAGTGTATCCAGTACACACTATCTCTCCCTGGAACACCGACTGCCTCCCTTATTTCTCCTTGTTCCAGTGATCCAGAAGGAAGAGTTAGAGCTTCATCTACATTTTTAACAGCTTGTAGAATATTCCACTTTCTTTCAATTAGCTCCGGCTCAATCTTTACATTGTCTAGAGGGTTTGGAGCAATAATGTCACACTTCCAGATTTCATTGCTCATTTTGAATATGTCCCTCTCAATGAACTCCACTGACTTCTCCTTAATGTCAGAAGTGAATCCCTTACTCATCATTTGCCTGCATACCGCCTTTAGGGATTCTACTGATAGAGCCATTAGGTCATCTTCCTCTAAGCTCACCCTCTTCATCTTTCCATCAACAACCATCCGAACAATATCAGGATTCGCTGAGAATTCTGGTCCCTTGTCCTCTGCTAGCTGCATTAACTGATCCCTATACAGAATGCTAAGCTCCTCAGCTTGAGAATATTGAATTTTTGTTGCTAGCAAGAACAACTCTGACGCAGATCTTCTCGAAATGAATTGATCATCCACATACAAGAAAGATGTCGGGACTCCTTCGACTAAAGACAAGATGACCTGCCATTCCCTAACCATTGCATTATATCCAACTCTGACTTTTGAGATTAACATTTTCAAAGCATTTATGTAGTCAACAATCAGTGGATTCTGCAAGTTCAAGTTGTAGAACAAGTCTTTCGCCTCTTTGTTATGAGTTCCTTTTGTACAAACTCCAGATAGAATCTTCCTTGCATCATCCCATTTTTGTCCGATCCTTCTCTTGTCCAGATCTACTTGAGGATCAGCTAACCTTGCAAGCTCATGATCATACTGTTTCTCCTTAAGCTCCGCTTTCTTTTCAAGGAAAACAGCCTCATCCTGCATCATCTTTATTTTATAGAACTGAGCTTGTTCCAAGGCCAACTGTTGGGCTTCTAGAGTTTCCTTATCAACAGGTATTTCTTCAGGCTGTCCGGAAGACATTCCAGCACCTCAACCTTGTTCCTTCAAAGATCTTCTAATAGCATGTGCTAACGGAACATCCTCCATATCAGAATCTGAATCAAGTACTTCATGTGCCTCTTCCTGATGACGACTCAAGTCAATGAATGGCTCTTCTTGTTCAGCCACCACTGCCTTACCCTTCCTCTTTCTTTGAGCCTCTTCTTCATTCACTGGCTCATTTTCTTTGACAACATCAGCAGTTTGTTCTTCAATTTCTTCAATTATTACCGACCGCTGTCTCGTCTCCTTACCACTCTCCCCCTTAGGTGAGTTATCCCCAACCCCACCTTTCTCGCCAGATCCAGCAGTTGCATGAGAACCACCAAAACCAGAACCCGAGGGTCCAGCTCCACCAGCACTTCCAGCACCACCAGTATCATTAGTATCAGGGGGAGGCTGATTAAATTGTTCGTCAAAGCACTCGGGTGGAACAAAGCTTCTAACTGCATACATCTTCTGCTGATCTCTGTCGCCATGGTATGCATTATGCTCTCCACTGCTCTCATTCTCTCATTCAGAGTGCTGCCCAAGATACCACCAGCATGGCCCAAGTCATTCACTTTATTTGTCAACTCATCCAAGGCTGTTGCTTAACTGGCCATCCGTGCTGCGTAGTCATCAAGAGCTCGTTTATTGTCACCAACATTGAGCCCCAACTGCCCCATCGACTGCCCGAACTGCTTGATTTCAGTTTCAATTGCTGTCATACGCGTGTCAAGATTTTCAAGATGAAGGGACGGTGTTTGGTCTGGGTGTCCTCTCTCTAAAAATCGTTCTGTTAGTGTTTGTCGCTCGGTTTCGGGCCTTAAAAATGAAGGTCCCTCACTCCCTAAACGCTCACACACACTCCCTGTCTCACGCTCGTGTATGTCTTCAACAATAGTCCTGAAAGTGAAAGCAGTACCTGCAGAAACTGGATAAGCAAAGTAAGTAGCAGTTATGGGATCTGTTACTGTCATGTCCTGAGGTGGAATCTCAGGCTGAGAGGCGGCAGAGTGTTCTAGTACAACATCAGAACCGATCCTCTCTGCAGCATCAGTATGTACCGGTGAAGGTACTTCGAAAGTAATGAAAGCTTGTTGCCGCTCTGAAGTAACAGGCTCTTCAGAAGGCATAGAATCCTCACCATCTTCCCTATGTGTTGAAAGTGCACGGGGCGAACCACTCGCGTGGGGTGGAGTGGTTGTGATAGACACATTAGGGTGGGACTGGGCTTGAGAAGTTGCAGCATGAGAAAATTTTGGTTTCTTCCGAATAAGGGGCTGCCTGCCTTTTAACTCCCGTTAGCGAGGGTGAAAGAGAGGAAGCAAATGTGTCAGACTCCGAATCAGAAATATAGCTCTTGCCCGGGGATAGATCCTGCGGGCTAGCAGAATCTTGGGCCATGGAATCAGATTTAGGGGAAGAAGTATCAGTAGTGTGAACAGAGAGTTGCTCTTGTTCAAAGAAAGTACCTTCTTCATTACCTGGTCCGGCAGGTGGAGTAGATTGTCTGGTCCTCTGGCCGGCAGATGATTGTGCGTGAGAGTGCCCATCATCATCTTCATCATCATCTTCATCACCAATACTCTCGTCCGGAATCCCCTGGAATGCTTCAGCATGGGCAGAGGGATTCTGAGCATGTGATGAAATGTGGGAGGTCCCCGCCATGGAAGTGATACCTGCATCATACTTAATCCACACTTGAATGTTATCAGGAATAGACATCGGCTTACCATGATGCTTATCTTGATTAGCAATCGTTGTGAGTGACTTGGTGCCCATGCCCAAGGATCCAGATGTCGCACTTGTGGCAAATTCCTGTCTCACAGATAAAGCATCAATAGGTACTAAGTGATTAATAAGCATTTGTAGGAACCGAGGATACCAACAGACAACGCTAGTAGTTGTCAGGTCTCTATTTGCAGGAGTTCCCATAGCAGTCACGATCTCGGAAAGAATGATCCTGCCATAATTAATATCTAAATCACGAGCAAGGGAAACTGCAAATACCTGCATGGGAATTGGAATTTGATGAAAATCTTTTTCGCGTGCCCGAAAACATCTGGTGATGGCCTCGAAAAAGTAGTTTCATTCCACATGGAAGTATTGTTTCTGGATGGCGCCAGTTGAGATTCGTCCAGAGGGAGGGTAGCATCCAATTTCTTCGAAGAATTTAATACGCTCAGCTGTGTTAGGTTCGGGGTCATAAACATCCCTGACTAGGAACCCCAGAACCCGGTTGAACACTTCCTCCGTGACTTGAAATTCATGACCCGCCAATGTAAACCTGAAACCATAGGGGGTAGATTTACTCCCGAAAGTAACCGCACTAGTCCATAATTGTTGTAAAGCATCATGGACTAGTGTGGGTTTAGCAGTAAACGCAACACTAGCCTTGGAATACAAATTTAGGAATCGTATCCAAAACTTGAAGCGCGGGAGTTGATCACCAATATCCGTAGAAATATTATAAAAATTGTTTCTGGCAAGTGAAAATTAGTGAGCCATGTTTGAATTTTTTTTTTTTGACTTAATTATGTTTTTGTTTTGAGAGAAACAAAACAACAACAAAAATTAAGCACAGAAGTAAACAGAACAATTCCTTTTAATTAGACAAATAATGGGCTGGATAATTAAACTACGGAACAGTTCTCAATGAAAATAGGTGAAATCAATACTTTAAACAACTATGGAATCCAAATCACCAACTACTAACCAACACAAAGAACACAGAACACTATGGAATTAATAACACAGGATTAATTAATAACACAGGGAACAAGAGTATCGATGTGCGTGTGTGTAAATATGCGTGTATAGATTTGTGTATGAAGGGGACAGAGATGCACAGAAACACACAAATATAGTAATGGCAGATGAAAAACGGACAGCAATTCGAGATATGTAACAGTCTTAACACAAATCGAATGAACAGTATGGTAAAGTTTTGAAATCGCAGGGAGGGAGGGTGGGGGCTGTAAAAATCAAGGGTTAAAATAATTAGGTAAAAGTGAAAAGAAAGACGGGTTAGAGATGTATATATAGGCATATATGAGCAAATACAAGACTACCCCTGAAAATATAAGAAGAAAATGTTAAGTACATACAGGGGAACATCAAGTCGAACACTATCTCGAACATCAAGTCGAATATTCGAGATAGTGTTCGAGATAGGGTCTATCTCGAACATTAAGTCGAATATTCGAGATAATGTTCGAGATGACACTAACTCGAACAGTTAATCACTTGAACAATTAAAAACAGCATTAAAACCCACCTGGGAGTCCCAACTCGAAATTCCAAGAATAAGGTTTGAGAGAAAATTGAATTTTAGGTCTAATTCGAATATTAAGTCGAATATTCGAGATAGTGTTCGAGATAGGTCTATCTCGAACATCAAGTTGAATATTCGAGATAGTGTTCGAGATAGGTCTATCTCGAACATCAAGTCGAATATTCGAGATAGTGTTCGAGATAGGTCTATCTCGAACATCAAGTCGAATATTTGAGATAGATGAACTCGGATGATATCCCAGACTTGGAATTTTAAGCAGGCATACTAGGAACTGTAACTCGAGTTTCAAGTCGAATTTCGAGATGAATTTCTAATTAGACAGTAACTAGAGTATTCTTCTCAGACTTAGAATTTTTAAAATTTGTGAATTTTGAAGATAGTTAGAATACCTTGGCAATATTTGTAATCGAAATAACAAATAAATTTTGTCAAATTAATCTAAATATCAATTCAAGGAGTTTTAGCAAAATAAATAATTAAAAACCATTCCTTGACAATTTTAAGGCCTCTAAATGGATAATAAATACATGAAAAACACAGGTAAATATGAAAAATCAAGAAAATTATGAATTTAACTCCCCCTGTGATCATGCAATCTAACTAACATAAATTCAAAGATTTAATCAATAATTACATAGAAAGCACAATGAATTTATGTAAGAATAACACAATATGTATCCTAAAATACTCACTAATTAATCATATTAAAGTCTAAGCCCTTAATGATTAATTTAGCATACAGAAATGATATTTTTAGCAATTGTAGAGATTATTTACATATGTTTTCAACCATGCATGTACAAAAGAAGCAATTATCAAGACTAAAAACATATGTACATTATTAAAACTGGAATTTTGCAGATAGGAGAAATCACTAACTTGTGTTAAGCATTCCCAATTCACCAACCAACCTATTGAATGTTACTTCATCAAGAGGTTTAGTGAATATATCTGTAATTTGTTGCATAATGGGCACAAAATGTAGCTCCACAGTCCCCTCCTCGACATGTTCTCTAATGAAATGATATCTGATATCTATATGCTTGGTTCTTGAGTGGTCTACAGGATTGTTGGTCATGGCAATGGCACTTGTGTTGTCACACATGATTGGAATCTTTTTGTGTTTCATGCCATAATCTTTCAATTGGTTCCTCATCCACAGTATTTGAGCTACACAGCTTCCAGCAGCAATGTACTCAGCTTCAGCAGTAGAAGTAGATACTGTGTGCTGCTTTTTACTTTGTCAGGACACCAATCTTCTGCCAAGAAATTGACATGCACCAGATGTGCTTTTCCTATCAATCCTGCAACCTGCATAGTCTGAATCCGAATAGCCAATAAGATTAAAACCTGTATCTCTTGGGTACCAAATCCCTAGATTTGATGTGCCCTTGAGATACCTAAAGATTCGTTTGACGGCTATGAGATGTGATTCTCTAGGATCCACTTGGAACCTTGCACATAAACAAGTTGCGAACATGATATCGGGTCTACTTGCAGTTAAATAGAGTAGTGAGCCAATCATACCTCGATAACTTGTGATATCAACCGGTTTACCTGATTTGTCTTCATCGAGTTTCGTGGCTGTTGTCATAGGAGTTTTAGCTGTTGATCCATCTTCTAGATTATACTTTTTGAGTAAATCTTTGATGTACTTGGACTGACAGATAAAGATTCCATCTTTTCTTTGACTAATCTGTAATCCAAGGAAGAAGGACAGCTCTCCCATCATGCTCATCTCATACTTATCCTGCATTAACTTGGCAAATTTCTCGCACAAGCGCTCATTAGATGACCCAAAAATAATATCGTCCACATAGACTTGAACAAGTATTAATTCACCTTTTACATTTTTGTAGAACAATGTTTTATCAACTACTCCCCTAGTAAAACCACTTGCAATTAAGAACAAGGATAGGGTTTCATACCATCGTCTTAGGGATTGTTTGAGGCCATAGACAACTTTGAAGAGAAAGTACACAAAATCTACAAGTTCTGGATCAACAAAGCCAGGTGGCTGTTCCAGAAATACTTCTTCTTCTAGTTCTCCATTCAGGAAGGCACTTTTCACATCCATCTGAAAAACCTTGAAGTTCTTGTGTGCTGCAAAGGCCAAGAACATCCTGACTGCTTCAAGTCGTGCAACTGGAGCGTAGGTCTCATCATAATCAATACCTTCTTTTTGAGAATAACCCTTTGCTACCAAACGAGCCTTGTTTCGTGTTACAAGTCCGTCTTCATCCAGTTTATTTCTGAATACCCACTTAGTTCCAATTACTGATCTGTTCTTTGGTCGGGGTACCAGCTTCCAAACTTTCTGCCTTTCAAACTGATTGAGCTCTTCTTGCATTGCAATTACCCAATCAGCATCACCAAGAGCTTCTTCTATTTCTTTAGGTTCAAGCTTGGATAAGAACCCAGAATATAAGTAAATATTAGCTATGTCAGCTCTTGCAGATCTTCTAGTAGACACACCAGCATCTGGATCACCAATAATTAATTCAAACGGATGGTCTCTACTCCATACCCATTCTCTTGGAAATTGTCTTGATGATTCAGCTTGAAATTCTGAATTGTTGTGTTGACTACTTGTGTTATTTCCACTAACTCCCCCTGAGTTAGTGCCAGCTCCTACAGAACTAGTGTCATCTCTTCTTGAGCCTTGAACACTTGTCCTTGAGCTGCTATTTACTCCCCCTGAGTTGTAGCCGGACTGTGCTGATGAAGTTTCTTCTGATCTTGCATTAGACTCAGGTGTTTCTTCTCGAACACTTGGCATATTTGAAGTAACAACCAACTCAGGTTCATCTTCAATTTCATCTAAGTCCAGATTTTGAAACATTAGGGACTTAGGTTCACTATTATCTTTAGAAATTGATGGAAGTTTAGTATCGTCGAATCTGACATTGTAGCTTTCAATCACTTTCCGATCATTCACTAAGAATACCCGATAAGCTGCTACCACATCTGTAGAATAACCCACAAATATCCCTTCACGTGCTTTAGCTTCAAACTTGCCTAAATTCTCATCGTCTATAAGTACGTAGCATTTAGCTCCAAAGACATGAAAGTATTTGATTGTTGGTCTTCTATTATTCATTAGTTCACATGGTGTCTTTTCTTTATCTTTAATAATCAGCGTTCTATTCTGTGTGTAACATGCTGTACTCACTGCTTCAGCCCAAAAGTATAGAGGAAGTTTTGAATCAAACAACAAAGTTCTTGCTGCTTCAACCAATGTACGGTTTTTTCTTTCAACTACTCCATTTTGTTGTGGAGTTCTCGGGGCAGAGTACTGATGACGTATTCCTTTAGAAACACATAAATCATTCAAGATTGCATTCTTAAATTCCGTGTCATTATCTGATCTAATCGTCTTCACAGTGAGTGTTGAAACATTCTCAATTTGAGTGATATGATCAATGATTTGGAAAGGTACTTCATCTTTTGTCATAACAAACAATACCCATGTATATTTAGAGAAGTCATCCACGATTACCAACGCATATCTTTTCCTTGATAACGATAGCACGTTCACTGGGCCAAATAAATCCATATGAAGAAGTTGCAGAGGCTCAATGATAATAGAAATTTCTTTACTTTTATGCGATGCTCGCTTTGACTTTCCCATTTCGCATGCTTCGCAGAGTCCTTTAGGAGCAAACTCCATTTGAGGTAGATCTTTCACCAGTTCTCGCCTTGCGAGAGCATTCATCGTTTTGAAGTTTAGGTGAGATAGCTTTTTGTGCCATAACCAGCTTTCATCATCTGAAGCATTACTGTAGAAACAAGTGACTTCATTCTGGTTTGCCGAATCCATATCAACAACAAAAAGATCTGCCTTCCGAACTCCTCTTAAAGCTAACGAACCTTCCTTGATGTGAGTTATTGATACACCTTTCTTATTGAAGACAATTTCATAAACTTTGTCACAGAATTGACTTATACTCAACAGATTGTGCTTCAATCCCTCAACATAGGAGATATCTTCAATGATGACATTGCCAGTCTTCAGTTTGCCATATCCCTTCGTCACTCCTTTGCTGTCATCAACAAAAGTAACATAAGGGCCAGCCTTCATAACCAACTCTGTAAGCAGGGACTTGTTTCATGTCATATGCCTTGATGCTCCACTATCTAGCACCCATATAACTTTATTTCTGTTTAGCTTAGTGCCCTGCAATATCAGATTGATTAGACATTCTTCGGAACCCAAGATTGATTGGGCACGGCTTTTCTATAAGATCGAGAATTATCAATTTTAACTACAGGAGATGCACTTTCTTTAACATTCTTAGAGCTTTCGACTTTGTCTTTTCCCTTGTCAGACTTAACAGATTTGTTAGTCTTAGGAGAAGGCTTGTCACACCTAACTTTAGGAGGACTGGCAGTCTTAGCTCTTACATGCTTCTTCTTGACATTAGAACTAGTAGCAGTATTTAAACATGTTTGACTAGTTGCATTCATCAAGTTCACGAAGGTTTGCATGACATTAAAAGTGCATGGCATACAGTTAGGTTGACCACATTGTACATGATTTTGATGCATGTTAATCATTGCGTGTGGTACAGGCATGGCATGTGCAACAGGAATATTCATGTCAGATTTACATGCATAAGAAAGATGTTCAGTGGATTTACAGTGATAACATGCTTTCTTTATTCTTTCTACCTTAACCTCTTTTTCAACCTTTTCTTTCTTAACCTGTTGTTTAACAGCCTTGGCTCCTAATCCTGGTCTAGATTCTTCTCTAGGGGATTTGATTTTAACTGATTTAGTAGGAGTTACAGGTTGTTCTTTCTTCTGATCTTCCATCTCGATTTCATATCTAACTAATAAATCAGTCTCTTCTTCTTCTCGAGGAGCAAAGTGTTTGAATATTGGTTTAATAGCAGATTTGAGAATTGTAGGTACTTCCTTTTTAATCTCACTGGGACTGGTGTCTACAGGCCTTTTCCCTTCTTTCTTAGATAAGTTAGAATAGTCAAGTCCTACACCAACACCAGTTATCTTCTTAAATGTGCTACTATCAACATTCACTTTACTAGCTGCTAGTTTATAAGCTTAGCATTTTGTTTCTAACTCAGCTAGTTTATTCCTAAGACATGCTTCTATTTCATCTTTGAGGTTGAGCTTGTGTTCCAAAGTTTTAATAGAGTCTCTTAGGGAAGTATCTATAGTGCAAACAGCCTCTAATTCTTCCACTTTTGCCTCAAGCATTCTGCATTTGGCAACAAGTGTTTTCTGTTCTTTTTGAGAAGTATTTAGGCTTTTGCACAGCATATAGATCTCTTCTCTAAGAGCCCCGTTCTGCACCTTATAATCATCTTTAGACATTTCTTCCTTAAGGGTTAGAACTGGTACCTCTGGTTCATCTGATGTCTCAGCCATGAGGGCAAAGTTTGCTGTATGAGTAACTTCTTCCTCATCTGAATCATCCCACGCTCTGCCTTCTATGACAACTAAAGCTCTTTTTCCATGTCTTTCCTTCACCAGGGCCTCATACTTGCTTTTGAGGGCTTCATAAGTTTCTTTTGGATATGTCTGTTTAGGCTTCTTGCAATCTGTAGCAAAATGTCCAGCTTCACCACAGTTATAACATTTGAACTTCATTTTGAAATCCAAAGGAGATTTGTAGCTGGTACTCTTACCTTTCCCTTTGTAGCCTTGTGAACTACCACCACCCCTAGTAACCCGATAGTAAGATGAAGATTTACTTTGCGGTCGGTTACTCTTTCTGAATCTGATATTGCTGAACTTCCTTGCCATGTATGCCACGACACCGTCATCCATGTTGTCCAGCTCTTCTTGGGTGAAGTAGTCGTCATCACTATTTGATGTGCATTCATCATCATTTTCAACTTGATGTGATGCAGGTGATGACCTAGGCTTTTCTGCAACCATTGCCTTTTTAGACTCTACCTCATCAGCAACTAACCCTGATGCAGCTTCTTTTCCTCTTGAATCATTATCCCATGCTTGATCTTGAAGTGTTTCCAGCTCATAGGTCTTTAGAATTCCATAATATTCTTCCAGAATAATTGTGTGCAAATCTCTGGTTTCTCTAACAGCATAGACTCTATGTTCAATACTTTTTGGCTGGTTCCTCAGATATCTCGTGTTGACTTCAACCACGGGGAGAGTTACACCTCTCAGATTCAAATCCAAAACTAACTGACTGAATCTTAGATAGACATCGGTTATACTTTCACCTTTTCTTATCCTGAAGGTGTCATACTCCATCTTGAATATAAGTGTTTTGTTGCTTCTGACCTCAGAGGTACCTTCCATGACGACCTCTAGCTTATCCCAAATCTTCTTTGCTGTAGTTAGTCCTTTAACTACGTTAAACATCTCATGATCCAGGGATTCCATCAGTGTTTGTCGAACGGATGTGTCGAAGGATATCTGCTCCTTATCAGCATCTGAAAAGTCTACTGCCTTTTTAGGCTCAGACCGTTGTGGTACTACCACATCTCCTTCCATATGCTCAGGAACAACAACCATTGGTACAAATTTACCTTTATCGAGGACTTCCAGATATTCAGGATTGACGGACTCAAGGTAAAGTTTCATTCTCAACACCCATTCTTCATAATGATCTCGGTCGAACATTGGAATCTTGAAATTGTTTTTAGGTGCCATCTTAATGCGGATTTAAAGTAAAGATAATAACATTTTCTTATTACTTGAGTAGTAATTAAAAGAAAATTAAATTATCTTAAAATAAATCATGGTTCAAATTCTGGACCAAAAAAAAATTTCTAAGTACCCAAGACTAGGCTAAGTAGAATATCTATGTAGAACTGCCCAAGTCGAATTTCTCTAAGTAGAACTTCTGTCCAAGTAGAATATTCTAAGTAGAATATTCAAGTAGAATATTCAAGTAGAATATTCCAAGTAGAATATTCTAAGTAGAACTTTTGTCCTTGGAAGAAATTTGCTGAAGGTCACTTTTAATATTGAATAAACAATATTACTTTTCACACTTTTTGACTTTTGTGGCTTTTCTCACCTAACTCACCTAACCCACGTGTTAGGTACTGAATATCTTCTGTAACACTTTTTGTTGTGAGATTTATGTCAAATCAAAAGCCAATAACACCTTTTTAACTTTATGTCTCTTGAAAAGGTAATCAAAAGTTGCTGGGTTTATCTTCTTTATCAAGAACAGTGATGACTCCTTGAAGAACACCAAAAATCAAAGTACCCAGAATAATTCACAAAAATTATCTAAAGTCCTCCCAAGCTAAATAATCACACCCGGAGTATTTAAATAATTTTTAGAGTGAGTTTTCTCTGTCAAACAAATTTGAGCACTCTTTTCGAGAAGAACTTGAAAAGTAGATCTGTAGATGAAAACTCACTAATCTTCTACCAAACACAAGGATCTATGTTTTGTATATTAAACATGAAGCTCTGATACTAATTGTTAGGTCCAAATGTGTTGTAGAGGGGGGGTGAATACAACTTTTCGAATTAATGAAGCAATAAATACTATGTAATAAATGAACACAATGATTCAAGGAATATATGTCTTATATATAACTTGAAAGGGTTGCTACAACATTCTTTACAAAGTACAATAGAAGTAAAGATGGTAGTAAATGATACTAAACTCTGTGAATACTCTCTCTCTCTTTTACAAGTGTTTATCTTGAAAATATTGCTCTCTTAAAATAATACACAAGTACTTCTATTTATACTACTTGTAATCTATGTCTTGTAGTCTTTAAAGATTAAGATATACGTGGCCCAATGATGTCCACATAAATCTTATCTAATCTTGAAAGCTTGGAAATCTGCCAATTAGATGATGCCATGTGTCATGTTGAAACTGCCCTTCATGTAGAACATCTACTTGAGAACTTCTACTTGGCCATCTCGAATATTCTACATAGGAATGTTCTACGTGGCCATCTCGAACATTTAAGTCGAATATTCTACATAAGAATATTCTACTTGGCCATCTCGAACATTTAAGTCGAATATTCTACATAGGAATATTCTACTTGGCCATCTCGAATATCTTGTACTTAGAAAAATTCTGGGCTTCAACTTGAAACTTCAATACAGCATTTTGAACTTGTGATTTCTTTATGTTTTCCAAATTCTTCAACAAGCTCTTTGAACTTGGATCTCTATTACTGACACAAACATACTATCAATGTCCTGACACTTGATGCAATGGTCTGATTTATAAGTGACTAGTCTTGATAGTGTCTCTGCTTCTTTAATAGATTACCATTTTCAATTAGTAATGTGGCTTTCCAATCATTGCTTTCCTTCTTGTTCACTTGAAATCAATTAGTCTTATTGATACTGATAGTTATGATCTTGAATCTTTAAGTTACAAACCACTGAGGCATGAACAACTTTGTCTTGAACTTCTTTCAATGATTTCTTCTTTGTTTGATCATAGTTAACAAATTGAATTGTATCAATTACCTTGGCTTCATAGTTAACATTGATCTCTTTGTGACTTCATGTTCTTGATTGTCTTCTAGTTAAGTATCTTTTCTTTTAGTTGAGTTACATAAGTTATAGTGTTACAAGTTTAGACACTCTGCCTTTCAAAAATGTAACATATAATATGATTAGAATGGATCAAGAATGGCGTACACAAAACTTAGACTCAGGCTTTGCATTGGATCGGGTTGTCCAACTTATTTGATAGGCCCACAATTATTTAGGTGGCACGATAAAATCAGACTTTGGCAAGGGACTTGGGCTCCCCGCATTGCAATTGCTTTTACTTACTGACACTTTTATGAGGTGACATTTTTCTATTAGTGGAGTTTTTTGTGTATACCGTGGGGTCTATTATTATTAATAAATAAGAGCTAATTAAAATTTGACAACTTATCTTTTATTGTGTGTCTTTAGTCGCACACTAGAAAAATCGGAAAAAGATTAATCCACCCCTTGGCATGTGTTAAGTTTACATATCCGAACAATTTTACATATTTCCCACACTGTGAGAGACACCCAATTTATAATAATTTTAATTATACCGTCAAAATATTTGTGTCAAAAATCAAATTGACAAACATTAAATAGAGTACATAATAGAGTTTAGTATTATTTTCGGATCACATGAATTCCTGGTTCTTCCGTAGAACCTTATGACCACTTAGTATTAGTTTCGGATCACATGAATTCCTGGTTCTTCCATATGACCACTGAAGTGCAATATATTTCATCTGAATGGATAAAGAAAAGAGATGGGATATATTGGTTGTGAGTTGATCTCGTGCTATATTATATAAACTTGAGTCGTCACTTTCCGAGCGGTCCATTGTTTTGGATTTTAATTTATTCACGTGGATGCAGAAAGCAGCAGGGCAGAGATTCAAATATAGGTCCTGATCCTAAATAGTGACACAGAGAATTAGATGCCCGGCAAAAGGTTTTATTATCGGCTTTTCCTTTTCAGAAAATTATAGGGGAAATGCAACAGAATTTCAAGTATCCAATGGTCTCTATCATACACGAGTAATATTGGTTTGACGCGATTATATATATATATATATATATATATATATATATATATATATAGTGGACAATGGACAGCACCATTTCAACATTATTTGGTTTTATTTTAAAATGAAATAAAAATTACTTTTTTTCTTTCTTTTAAAACTTTCATTTTAAAATAAAATAAAGTAGAAAGTAAATAGCAGGGAGCAGAATAAATTGATTTGTATGAAAGAAGCAGAATTTGAGAAAGTAAAATTTGCACTCTATTGATCACTCCCTCTTGTAAATAACTTTGTCTTCGTTTTTAACACACATTTTTAAGAATTTTAATCACATAATTAAAATTTTGTTTTTAAATTTTTTATTTTGTGAATCAAATTATTAAATTAAAATTTTTATTCAAAAAAATATTTTAAAAATAATAATTTTAACTATTTAATTAAAATTATTTTTAATATGCGTCAGAAAGTCAAAAAAAGTCAGAGGGAATATTAACTTGACCCACGATGGCCAGTAGGTCACGATTCACGGGACACTGCCCTCGGAGTATCTATAGGCATCAGAGATTTTGATTCCTCCAGTAAAAGTTATAGATTCGTTACATATTTTTCGATATAGAGTGTCAAGTTAAAGGAATGACGCTTGCTTATACTTACTACAGTACATAAAATATGCTGTACAAGTTCTTTATAAAAAAAATCAGAAAACATAACTGTAATTTTATGTGGTCATTTGGGTTCCTTAAACTTAAAATAAATTACTTATTTTTATATATTTTTTATATATTTTCATTTCTTTTACAAATTAAATATTTATTTTAGAATTTTAAAACCAAAGATCATATTAGAACTAAATAATAAGTTACTTATTTTCAAAAAAAGTACATACATACCTATTTTTTTTCCAGAAATAAGGGCTTATTTCCGGAAAAAAAGTTAGCCAAACACCCTCATTATGTCCCTAATTATTTGTTTTATTCTTTTTTCACCCTTATATTATAATTTTTAGTATTTAATTAATTCAAATATATAAATAATTCAATTCAACAACTTAATACGAAGGATAAAAAAAAATATCCAACTAACATTTTTTTAGAGACAATTTAAAGGGCTGGAGGGAATACTAAATTATTTTTCCTTCCGGTTGGTTAATTAAATTTTAAAATTCTGTTAGAACTGATGAATAAAAAACACATATTAAGAAAATATTTAATTATATGATTTGTTTCTATGTTTATTCCTAATAAATGTCTTGAATAATGAATAAATTTAAAAATGAGTTGCAGAGTCAAACATGAAAAATAGGAGTGAGTGATAATTTTGAAAAATTAAATAAATAAATATATTGAAAGAAAATATGCACAACTATTTAAAAAAAAAAAATTTTTAGAAAAGTAAAATGGGACCCTGAGGCAGTATTTAGAAGTTAAACGAAATTGAAGTGATGAGTCTTGGACTCCTGGTTGCGTAATTAGTTGAGTTTAGTTTAATCAAAATTCAAAGTATTTCAAAGTATTGTAGTGCATGGTTTCGGTTAAACTTCATGTCAACAGCAGTTTCTTCGCTCGAGGTTGGACATAATAATACTCGTATCTCCTACATATCCTCCCCGTTTCTCTCCCCCAATTCCCTCTCTCTCTCTCTCTCTCTGTAGTATCATGGACTCATGGTACCCACACATATGTACGTTTGTTAGGTAGGCTAGGGAGTGGGAATGGTAGATTAAATGTACATTTTCTCGAGGATTGAACCCATACTCGACCAATTCATTATACAGAATTTTAGCTCTTCTTGTCAACTCTCAGCAGTCATACTAAACATTTTCTCATTCTGTCATTCGTCATTTTTTATGTATATATCAATAAAAATATTATAACATCAAATTAAGAGATAACTTGTAATAAACAAAAGAAACAAATTATGTGAAGCTAATTTATTTATGTTTGAATGTCATGTAGAGTACGATTAGATATCTCAAATATTCCGGGTTTCAACTAAAAAACAAATCTTTGAATGTCATAGAAAATGTTCACACCCCAGCAAAAAATGGGGAGGGAGAGTGTATTAATGAGTTTTGATTGATTAAAGATGATTGACAAAATGACAGAGAAAGAGAGCGATGGGGACAAAGGCATGGCAGGGACAACACAAAAAGGACCTAACAGTATAGTAATAGTAATAATGATAAAGCATGCAACCCCATTTTTCATCTGCACCAAAGGCGCTTCTGTTCTCCTGCAGACTACACACACAGACTAGTCCCTGCACCAAAAATACACTTTATTCACCAGAAAATACATATCTTCCTCTTGTACAAAACCCCTTCCCTTTGACCTTTTTCTACTTTGATTCTTACTCTACTCTTGTGGATCAAAGTACTATTTATTCAACATTTTCATCATCATTATAAAGATTCTAAAATAATCATCAAGCACTCTGTATCATTTATATATACATTGGGTTTTGAGTCGCTATCCACACTTGTTAATTCGTTTATTATTCAACTCTTTAGGATTGTGTATTATTATATAGAGTAAATTGCATATTTGTGGTCCTACTTTACACTGATTTTTAAAAAAGTGATCCGATTTTTAAATTTTCATTTTAATGGTCAGAGTTTGTTACCGCCTTTTATAAAAGTGGCTGACGTTAACTCCCCACTAACGGGACTAACGGGGCAGGGGTACAATTGGTTTTTTATAAAATATAACAGCCCTTGTGCAAAATAGTAGTTCACAACATAATACTAGTTTTTTACATGGTAGTTCTTAACAGTTCTGGATTCAATCATGATATCTCTTGGTAGCCTTCTTCTCTCTAAAACTCCTTGCCCGTAGTACTTCAGCTCTTGTTGTCACAATATTTTTCTTCTTTTGCCATGCTTTTGGAGCAATACCACTTGCATCAGCTGTCTGCTTCTCATGTGGAGGGCCAAAGATACCTCCCTGGCTGTCATTCATTTCATTTGTTGGCTGAGATGCACCAGGAGAGAACTCAGTTGCATTGTTAGTATCTTCATTTTCTTGACCCCCTTGGTATTGCATTTGTTCACCTTGGTATTGCCCATGCTCACCTTCATTTGCATGAGTTTGATGATGTCCTTGTTCCTCATTTGTCTATAACAAACAACATAATTATATTACTGTGTGTGGAAGGTTAAACACATAATTAAGTGTGTGCAGATTTATACCTTGGTTTTGCAGGTCCTACGATTGTGTCCCCATGCATGACACTTCCCACATTTCAAACTTGTTTTCACTCTTTTTAAACTAGTTGCAACGGGTGGATTTGGTGTGTCATTCTTCTTATTTCTTTTCATCTTTGGTCTACCTGTGCTAGGTTTCACATTGGGAGGCAGGGGTTGTGTGTAAGGATTTTTTACCCATGCTTCTTTCCCATTGATAGGTTCAACAAAATGAGCATAAACCTAAAAATATATTAAAATTAGACATACATAATGACACTAAAGCTAAGATCTGAACAAGATATACCTTTTAAACATTTCAATTGTATAACACTGATGTAGTCCATCTTCTAGATTAAGCCCCCTTGAGTTCATACATGCAACTGCATGGAAACATGGCACTCCACTCAGCTGCCACTTCCTGCAGTGACAAGTTTTTGCATCCATGTCTACGACAAGTTCATATCCTCCTGAACAAGTTTGAACTAAAAATCTTGGACCTCCAGACCAAGTGACAATACAATCCAGGGATTTTTTATTTTCCCTATGACAAAAAGACCAAATGTTATTGTTGCCTTATGACAAAAAGACCAAATTATACTTACAAGAACTAAACTTACCCATTTAGCTTGTCCACTGAGTTTGGGGTATATTTTCCATTCCACAAATCAGCTTCTAATTTCTTTCTCTGAATTCTACGCATGACAGCTGAATGTATACTTTTAAGCATTGTGATAATATGAAGGTGCCTTAATTTTTTAATGGATGAATTGAAAATCTCGCAGTGATTGTTTACGAACATATCACTTTTGCAAAAAGTTCTAAAACCACATCTACTTCACTGCTCTTTTGGTTTAGCTGACAACCACTCATAACATTTTAAATTCAACTGTCATAAAATAGTAGCCTTAGACAGAGAATTATTAATGTTAAAATGTGTTAAAATTTATTGTGAATAAAGTACAGTTTTTTACCTTTTGTATTTGTGTCATGTTCTTTTCAAAGTGGTAGTCTGTAGTTGATCTTGCAGCACTCCACATCAGTTCTCTAAGTTTAATGCCCTTGTGAAGCTTGCTCATCTTATTGTACAAATGCATTGCACAGAATCTCTGCTCTGCATTTGGACACAGCTCCTCCAATGCATTTACAAGTCCCTGTTAAATATATTAAATATAGTCAATAATGTAACGCCCCCAAATCCGGGGTCAGGGATCTGGTCGTCACGTGAAAAACCTCAATATAAAATCAGCTGTTTAATAATATTTTAAACCACCTGTAGTCATTCAATATCTGAAAACTACAGCTACGACCCCAATTACCGAGATCTTTTAGATTATAGTTCTAGAAACAAGAATCCAAAAACCAATTATCAATTATTATAAACCTCAAATAATCAAATTGAATCTCGCTTATGACCCCATTTATAAAATTTCCACAATTGATTTCAACAATCTCTTTAAATCAATCTTATATTACCAGTATAACTTCGATAAAAAGTATACCAGCAGCTAGGACGGGTCTATACCAAGCAATATATATAATATATAATATACCAATATATATAAATAAAACTTACTCCAGATACAGATGTTCTGGATCCGAAAACTTCTTCGTAAAGATATCTTACTTTCTTCTTCCGAGCTACGCGGATATATCTCGTCAATCTACTTTTTCTGAAAGGCTAATATTTTCTCATCCTGTCTGGAAAAGTGTATGATGAAAAGCAAGAGTGAGCCAAAGAAATGCTCAGCAAGTATATGAACAATTGAAATGTAGTCAATATCTGAGATCTGTATCGAGAATGGAATATAACACAGTTTATTATGAAAACTGAACAGTAAATAAATCACAGTTTATTTCAACTGAAACAATGCAGTATGTCATCAAAATGAATCAACTGCTCAAAATCAATATATAATAGCCACACAGACAATATGGATTGGATACAACATATAATAAACACTATTGCCACCTGATCAGTTCAAAAGCAATAGGACCTCTTTATAGCCTATCGGTACATTTCTATACCCATAGTTATAACAAGGATTCTCTATAATGGGTACCAAATAGGCAAGTAATGTTAGCCTATAGGAAGATGGAATGGTTACCATATCCTCCTCAATAAATGCTGGGCTATTATTTCAGAGCCTCTTACGCTAGAATTCCAATCCAATAGAGCAAACCCAAGTAAATAAGGTATGCTTAGTTTCAACTACAGACCATATCCTCGTTATTTATACAATAATTCGCTGGATATGATGAGTTTATTATAATCATCTTCCAATATTCAGAGTACGAATAACAAGTAGCTCTGATGCACAGAATAAATCAAGAATCATAAATAGCTCTGAACAATAACTATTTATCATGATATGAATAATCGAAACAGTAAAACAAAAGTGTTTAGGATGATCAAGGAGAAAATACTTGCCTTTGGTCCTTAGCAATTACGTATGGTCGAAGTAACGTAATTATTTCTTCTTCTGTCTCACAGTATCACCATTTAATAATTCTTTGATCTGACGTTCCTGCGGTTGCTACGAGTCTGAACTATCGAGATCGAGTCTGCGTGTCTACTTCTATAGTCGAACATAAGACATTACTTTAATCCTTGAGGTACGTCGCTATATTCCATGAGCGTGTATAACTTAACTATATTTATATACTTATCTCAGACATATTCCTATTAACAAGAAAACTCACCTCAATCCCAACAAACCAATAAATAAAAATATAAACTCAATTATCAATTAATCCTCAAACAACCAATTAACCCTCGAGACTTGAATATTAAACAACAATTAATCCTCGAGACTCAATTATAAATAAACAATTAATCCATGAGACTCGAATATAAAACAACAATTAATCCTCGAGACACAAATATAAATAAACCATTAATCCTCGAGACTCAAATATAAATAAACATTTAATCCTCGAGACTTGAATATAAATAAATAATTAATCCTCGAACAAAAAGGACTAAAAACTAACAATTCTAATTCATATATTAAAATTTATAACGTCTACCCTCGATGACGTTATCAAATTAAACATTTAAACATAACATTAAACATTTTTTTTAATATTTAACTAATTAATATTTTTAATCAAATAATACTTTAAACTTAAAATAAATCTTTTATTATAAGAAATTTTTTTGAAATAAGGGCTTTGTAAAATGAACTTTTCCCGGGGTCACAGCCCCTCAAAATCAATCTCATATAATACAATCCAACTATACTAAAATAGCGTAAACATATTTAACTAACAAAATAAATTACATCTATACACATAAAATTACTGTAAACGAGAAACACAGCCACCTAAATACAAAAATCTGATCAACAGATAACTTTACGGAGTATAAAAATAATCTCTAAAAATTATGAAATTAATATATATAAACTAACATGCCCGAATATTTACAAGCGTCAAGTCAGGATCTTAAAAACCTTACCGTAAGATCGATTACGGACACCCCACGAGTCTTTTTTTGATGTCTAGAAAATATTCTCAGAAAAATCCGAAATTAATCCTCATGCACAAACACGTGCTGTACTGCCTCCTAGCTTGATCACCATCATCAAATCACCTTTCTATATTCCTAAATAAATTAAAAAGGAAAACCTGCCCAGAAAATAATTTTCTCAAAACTTAACCAAAATTATACATATGCGTAGGTCTTAAAGCGCTGATCATTTATATATATAGATATTGAAGATTGGATGCATGGTTTGTAAGTAATGAATTTTGAAAGATTTAAATAAATATAAACACGTACCATAAAGCAGCAGAGAAGCAGCAGCAGAATATAAGAGAGAGAAATTTGTGCGATTGAAGTAGAAAAAGAACAGGGTGACGCGCGCAAGGGGGAGGGGTGTTCAACGGATTGCAGAGAGAAAATAAAAAGGAAGGCAGGAGAATTGGGAGGGGGTTGGTAGTTTTAGGAAATAGGGGGTGGGTTGGTTTCGGGTAAATTAGGATATGGGGGGTGGGACGGGTAGATTAGTATATATATAAAAAAGCATTTTTTTTTAAAATCTTTTATAAAGAATAAAATATATTTATAAAAATCTTTTTAATATCATACTTAATCTCTAAATAATTTTAAATAATCTCAAAAATTTATAAAAATATTTTATGGGAAAAAATATAAATATATTATTTTAAAAAGAATTAAAAATAATAACTTTCCAAAATATTCGAATATTCTGAATATTCAAAAATATAAAATACTAAATTTTGAATATTCAAATAATTTACTCGAAATAAAATTTTCACCCAAATAAAAATAGCGACTCGAGATACTGACCCAATCAGTAAAATAATATAAAAATTTAAACTGAACTCAGTCCCACTGAACTGAAAGTAATTTCTAAAATAATAATAATAAAAATATGAAAATGCATCCAACTAGAATAAAATATAAAAATTTTATTCTTCCTCTTTTGAGAAAATTAATAAAATATTTAAATAATTATAATAAAATTTAGAAAATATCCGGGTTGTTACAAATAATATAATCATCCATGAGAATTTCTTCTCTAATAACTACAGAAAAACGCAGGCAGAAAAAGACATTAGTTGTACTAGAAATATTAGATGATAAGATACATGACAAAAGGCAATTGCACTACCAGTAAAATGCTAGAAAAAGAAACAAGAGATTAAATATAGTAATGGGTTGTAAAATCCAAACCAGAAATAAAATTGGATAATACTATTGACCAGCTTGCAAAGGCCAATAACACGACAAACATGACAGTCACATAGTGTCACAAGCACATGATCAACCTAAGTTATTTAATAAGGGGGAAAATGTTAAACTTGTTACAATAGTGCATACCTTTTGTTTGTCAGAGATAAATGTCCAAGATGCATCATTGGACATATTCAAATCCTCTTTCAGCTTACTTATAAACCAATTCCAGTTCACATTATTTTTAACATCCACTACTGACCAAGCTATAGGATATATGCCGTCGTCAGGGTCCATTCCAACTGCTGTCAATAACTGCCCTCCATATGGGCCTTTTAAGTGACACCTATCCAATCCCACAATGGGCCTGCATCTTGCAATGAACCCTTTTTTAACAGGCCCAAGACATATGTATATCCTCCTAAATCTGCCCCTCTCTTGTCCAGGTTCAACATCCTCTAGTTCAATTGCCACTGTGGAATCTGGCATCACCCTTTTTATCTCATTTCCATAATCCCAAATCCTTGCATAAGACTCTTCATGTGTTCCATTAATCACCTTCAAAGCCATGTTTTTTGCCCTATAAAGCATTGTCTTGTTAACTTGACAACCTAAGTCATTTACCACCTTCTTCTGAAAAGCATCACATTCCCAACTAGGGTTCATCCTAATATCATCTTCATACCTATTTGCTATCCACTCTGCAGTTACCTGTTTTTGATGCCATGTCAGCTGACATGTGTGCTTTGGATTATAAGTTCTAATCTGGTAAGTGTCACTTTGTTGACACCTGTTTGCATAAATTTTCCATTCACAAGGTGGTGTGCACTTGTACTGAATCTTGTAACCCATATTTGCTGTCTTAAGCACAGGCCTTCTTTCAATGATAGCATGGCTTCTAACTGTTTTCCTAAGAAGATTTGCACTACTAAAAAGCATACCAAGTTGAAATTTTGGGTTCATCATGTCAACATGCTCACTAAATTCTGGATAAACCACATCAACCTCATCTTCACTACTCACAGCCATCTTTTCATCTTCACTCCCAACAATAGTCTCATCATTAAACTCAATTTCATGGTCATTCCATTTATCAGTAATGTACTCAGTTTCACCTCTATTGACACTACTCACATCATCATCATTCTCTAGCATTTCATCTTGGTGGAAGCTCCCATCATTCGAGATATCAGGATGCCAATCTACATCTTCCTCATTATCTTCACTATTACCCCCTTTAGCATTTACCTCAAAGAACAGATCATCTGCACCATTATGATGTCTCTCATCATCTGCACCATTATGTAACCCACAAACTTTGAGTTCAGATCATCAAAATGATCACCATAATATATTTTTATAGTAAAAAATGAGGGGTAATGTGCAATATACAAGACACATACAAATAATGATTTTTTATTATCATTTCAGTCAAAAGGGAGACATAAGGGACCATTATAAACATAATCAAAAAAAGGCCATGTTTTTGGAACCACATGATGAATACAATACAATAAATTGAACTCAATTTAAAAACGAAGTGTTCGAAATCAAGTACCTTTATTGTTAGGGCACTCAGCATCTCCATATTTATGCATATCCTTCATGGACCGCATAAACCACTCCATTTCACCTTCACAATGTTTTCTTAGTTAGAGTTTTCTTTTTAATTGAAGTGTTTACTACTCTTACCCGTGTTATATCTCTCTCTATATATATAATAAGCTAATTAACAGTGAAAAGTTAACGGAATTAACGTCAACCACTTTTGTAAAAGGCAAAAACAAACTCTGGCCATTAAAATGAAAATTTAAAAGTCATGCCACTTTTTTAAAAATCATTGTGAAGTATGGCCACAAATATGCAATTTACTCTATTCTATATAGACCAGCATCTAACGTTATTACTTATTAACAGAGATGGTAATTTAAAGTCATGCATGTACACATGCAAAAGCTTTCTACTTTAAATATATTTTTAATTTTTCTGTGTTATAACTGTGTCCCTAGCTTGTATATAAACACAGGTAAATATAAAGCTACAAGTGGTTCCAGTCCTGCCAAACCAAGCAAATCTCGCTCTCCCTCTCTCTGTCTCTCTTAATCAAATGGAGGTGGTAATAGGAGTGTATTGTGAGCCATGGATGTTGGTTGGTTACGGAAAGAAGAAGTTAAGGAGCTTGTTTTGGAAGGCCAAGGCTGAAGTTAAGAGACAGATAATGTGGAAGAAGATGGAGAAGCAAAGATTCAGTTTCCATTATGATTCCTTCAGTTACTCCCTCAACTTTGATGATGGTGACTTTGGTTTCCTCTGCTAGCTAGCTAGTACATTCTACTTGCTCACATAGCTTCTCATCACCATCAAACCTAGTTACATTATATATAAGCTAGTATGTCTATTTTATGTTCATTATTGTAATCCAAGCATTATGTATGGAAGATTAGTAACATATATTGACTTGTTTTCTTTCTTCTTGTTTTGCACTATGCAGTTTAAGTTGTTAGAATACATGTAACTTTCTATCTTCTCTTTCACATGTACATCTTTTGTTTAACATTTACTATAAGAATACTCAGGAAAGACAAACTAAAGATCCCCAGTAACTTTATGGATTTTTCAAGAATATGAAAAAGAGGAAGGATCAAATTGGTTTCAGATTCCAAGCTGTATGTCTACAAAGTTCTCTACTTTATTGTACATTGCTAATACAAGGATTTTTCTTCACATTTCCCACCCCAGAAAAGAGATCATTTCTTAGTGGACCTTTTACTTTTTATTTACAACATACATTACTCAGCAATGGAATCGAGAAGGAATGGATGTTCTGTTATCTAACCAATCCCAATATCCCATCATTACCAAGATAAACTAGACTCAAGGTCGCCCCTTTGGTATGGTAAGACGATCCCTAAGACACCGCACCCACGGCCACAGGGGGGTAATAAAAAATTATATGTGTATTATATAATAATAGCTTATAACACGAATAATATTAATAAATTATATATTAATTATTTTATATAATTTAAATATTTTATTTAATGTGATAATTTATTTTATAATTATTTTTATGTATTTTTCTATACAATGTTGTTTATATATTATTATTATTATATATTAATTACGTTTTTTGGATTTTAGTATTCATAAATTGAGTTTAAAGAGTTTAGATAAATTAAAGAGTTTGAATAGTGATGAAATTGAATTGAATGTAAGTACAATTATATTAAATAAAAATTATAGTGTAAATAGAATTCTTAAAAAAGAAAATATAAGTTATTATATAAATATAATATAATATTATTCGTGAGTAGTTAATATAAAAGGAGAAGGATGACTTTATTGATGATAAAGTTGTATGTATGATATATCTGTTTTAAATATTATAATAATATATTATAATTTATAATTTAATTTTAAGTAATTAAAATAGATCGTATAAGGATGTATATTTTGATATAAAATATCATTTTTTTCCAATTTTAGTAATGTATATAATTGATATAAATTTTATTATTTGAATATGAATTTGACTATACTTCAACTTGTCACTTATGAATCTAATGTGTTTTTTTATATCTCGTCGCAACTTTTACACGTGATATGTTTGATCAATGTTGTCTATGAAAATTATGTTTGTGATAATGTGCATGTTCCTGATCTTTCCTCTACTCAATTTCACTTTAACTTGTTTCTTAAAAGTGAGAATATTTTGGTAAATCTGATTTATTTTCAAGACACGCATGTCTTAACTAGCACGAGTTTTGTAACCTCTCTACCCTATTCTTTATGTCAAAATTGTGGTTGGTGCAAAAACATTGTTTTATCTAGAATGAAAATGGTTAATTTTATCAAGATTATTTCGATTGGTTTGGAAACTCATGATTCTGTGGAAACTTACGGAGAAATGGCATGTGTGTTATTGCTTAATAGGAAGATAGGTTGGATAAAACCAGTCATGGCTTGGTGATTAATGGATACAGAGATGAACTCTTGGATTCTGACGATGAGATGTCTAACCATGAGTTATTTGCAGTTGACAATTCTTTGCAGGTTAATGAGCAGGGTGGATGAGTTGTTATTGAGGACTCTAGACCTACTGGTGGCCATGTTGGTGAAGGACAATTGAAAGATGGCCTTACCTGGATTGCATTCAACTACAATGATGTTATGGATCTTGGAGTTCGAGATGTAGGTGCACGAGTTGATAATGAACTATCTGGCACCAACACGGGTAAGACTGCATGCAAGCCTTTGTCACAACCATCACTCACCAATTGAAGCATAATTGCAGTTGGGAGCACGAGTTCCAGGAAGTTTTTGTAATTGTCGTCAGGGGCGGACTTACATATAGCATAATGGGGGGATGGGCCCCCAGTGAATTTTAACTCAATACCTTAATATATAAAGTCCAAAATAAGGTGCCACCACTAGTTAAATAGTGGTGCCCCAATAGTCAAGCATTTATCTAGCCCAACCCATTTCATTTATATTTTTTGTTCTAATATTTAGCAAGCCCAATCCAATAAAATCATTGTTATTATTTGGTGTATCGACCAATGAAGTTATCATTAGTTCTATGTTATTATTTATAGGTTGTGCCCCAATTAAAATTTATTTCTGCGTCCGCCACTGATTGTCGTATACTAAAAGCATGAACTTTGGAGGGTTGTTCCCATTAGTTTGCTTCTTTTGACCTCTAGCATTGCTAGAGTTAGGTACCTGTTCGTTTGTTACATTTGAGATCCGATGTATTCCTTTTAATCCAAATTTATAAAATATATAAAAATTAACTATAAAGAAACTTAATTTTCTTCGATGCATAATAAGTTTAACGTTTATATTACATATAAAAAAATCATAACTTGTATTTCGAGGTATGTACATTGTAAACAAACATTATTATAATAAAAACATTTATTAAATAACTTTTTTCATGTATCAAATTATGTATTTTAATTAAAATATTTTAATTTAAAAGTTAATATATGTTCAACCTGATCATGTTTTTTGAACTCTTGACTTCAACTTCTTCTTTTTTCAAGTTTTTTCAGTGGTGAAATTTTTTGAAATTTTTCAGAGAGAGCGATCATATATCCGTTTATTTTTATTATAAACTACAAGGTAAGTCAAACGGAACATATCTCTTTTTACTTTACATTTTTTTTGTTTAGTTCAATTGTTTCTACTTGCTTTCTTATTGTAAAAATCATTAAGTTATGTTGTTTTTTTTGTATTTCTATATTTCTATTATTTTTTCGGGCGATGATTTAGAAGTTTCACTAGCATACCTCTTTTAATACGGCCACCTTTACCACCCGAAGACAACCGTTTCAAAAGATTTTCAAACTTTGTAATCAGAAAAAGTTTTACGGAAATATTTTACCCTTATCTGAATTGTAAATTTTATTCTTAATAACTTGTAAGATTGATTCACATTCCATCAAATCTTAAATCTCTAATATACATAATAATATAGAGGTGAACTTGATATATTATTGTTTAGAATTTTATAGTTTATACATTTTAGCTAAATAATCATTGTGTCACATAACTATCTTTAGGTAAGTTCATAGTTTGAATATGTTTTTATAAGTCTGAATTCTACAATTAAGTATACATTCAATAATGCTACTTTATAAAAAAAAAGTACATTCATTGTTCTGATTTTCAAATGGGACATCTTTAATGACTTGAATACTCTATTTGGATCGGGGATTAAGTATCTGTAGATAAGGGTTGGGTTAAGTTGGTATGGGTAGTGTTAGAATTCTTACTTTGTTCGGATGTAATGGTTGAGAAAGAAAGGGTTGAACCATTCTCTTATTTAGATAAAGAGTTGTGTGAAGGGTTGGAGTAGTAAAAAAATAAAAATTTTATGGGTAACTATCAAATATACGATACAAGAGGTACTGTTGATAAAACTCTATTTCATAGAAATGTTAGTGGATCTATGATTCTTGTTCAAATCTATGTGGATGACATTATTTTTTGCTCAACTAATGAGAAACTTTGTCAAAAGTTTGTTAAGTTGATGCAGAGTAAATATGAAATGAGCATGATGAGAGAACTTATCTATTTTCTTGGTTTGCAAGTCAAACAAGTCAAATATGGTATTTTCATAAATCAAACCAAATATATTTCTGATTTATTAAAGAAATTTGATTTAAATGAATGTTCTTCTGCAAAAACTCTCATTGCCACTGCAACTAAACTTGAATTGAATTTTAAGGAAGCTAAAGTGGACATTTCAAGTTATAGAGGCACAGTTGGCTCATTACTTTATTTGATTGCAAGTAGGTCAGACATATTGCTACATGTCTTTGTGCTAGGTTTCAGACTGATCCTAGAGAATCTCATTTGATTACAATAAAAATAATATTCAGATATCTCAAAGGAACACCAAATCTTGGAATTTGATACCCTAGAGATTCTGGATTTGATCTAATTGGTTATTCAGATGTAGACTATGCAGGTTTCAGAATTGACAGAAAAAGTACTACAGGCACCTCTCAATTTCTAGGAAATAATCTTGTATCATGGTTTAGCAAGAAGAAAAACTCGGTGTTTACATCCACTGCAAAGGTTGAATACATTGGAGCTGGAAGTTGTTGTGCACAAATATTATGGATGAGGAATCAACTATTTGACTATGGGTTCAACATGAACAAGATTTCTATTTTCTGTGATAACACAAGTGTCATTGCAATAACAGAAAATCCCGTGCAACATTCCAGAACCAAGCGCATTGACATAAGGTATCACTTCATTAGGGAACATGTAATGAATGGTATAGTTGAATTACATTTTGTCCCTAATTAAAGACAACTTGCAAACACTTTTATTAAACCATTAGATGAATCTACTTTCAATAGATTGGTCTGTGATTTAGATATGCTTAACTATGTTTAATCTATTAAATGTCTGACAAGTTATGTATCTATATTAATTTTTAGGTTGTAGCCATTGACTATGTTAATATATTGATTCTTCCATAATCAATTGATAAAAATCTTACATATCAATGGATATCTGAAGCTATCGACAGATAAATATATCAATTGATGATATATTTATGTATTGATGGATGTTTGCAGTTGTCGACAGATAAATATATCAATTGATGATATATTTATTTATCGATGGATAGTAGTACATGTCGATGGATAAGTTAGTTATTAATCGATGACCTGTAATTTTTAGAGTCCATGTCATCAATCGACATGTACAATATCTAGTTGTTGGTTACTTATTTTATTAATTAACCAATACATACATACCTGTATGTATAGCAGTCGATTGCCAAAATTCTTTCAATTCTTACTTGCAATTTCTCTATCTCTTTCTCTCTCTTACTCTATGAACTCTATCTATAGCCCTCTACTGCTAAGAACCCTAATCTACTTATTGATTATTACTATTTTTGCTTCAATACTAACAAATTTACCAGTTAGTTTATTTCTATATCTATAAACAAGATCATGGCTTCATCAAAGAAAGTCTCACAATCAGGATTCTACTATGAACTCAACAACTTTGTTGCTTGCACTATGGTAGAGGAATCCCCAACAAAATTTCATCCATTAATGGAATTCCTAAGATGTTCAAGAATCTCAAAGGCCCTCACAGAAGCACCAAAGATAGTGTGTAATCTAGTTGAAGAATTCTGGACAACAGTAGATGTAGCAGATGATTTTTCCTCAATTTCCTTTAATTGCAAAGGACAAAGGTATATTCTAACCACTATGGTCTTGGGTGAGTGTTTAAACATTTCTGTAAATAATATTGAAAATGCACCCACAGACACAGACATTAGAACCATGCTTAGGGAAATTAATTACATTGCTCCTAATGCTAGTTTAGGTAGTATAGTTAGAAAGAATCTAAGAAAAGAATGGTCATACTTCTTTGATGCTATAATAAAGTGGTTTTCTGGTAAAGTTAGTAATTTTGATGCAATAACTACAAGTATGTAACAAGTAGGTTATAGCATTTTATATGATAGATATCATAACTTAAGAAGCCTGTTACTCAATGAAATATCTGTCAAATTGGGAAATAAGATTAATAGGTCTAATCATATTTACTATGCTAGATTTATCATGATTATTATAAATCATTTTTTTAAGGATATTGAGATTGACAGGAGTACAGAATCCCTAGATTGTTGGGTCCAAAACAAAAGGGTCTTCAAAGACTTGGTAATGATCAATCTTCACAATAATGTGGAATAATCTATCCACCTTTTGTTCAGGTATTTATCTCTACCTTAAATTCTTCCCAACCTAAATCTTCTTTGTCTTCTATGGCTATGGAGGGTGCTTTTACCTGGCAGGATGCTTTTACCTGGCAGCCTGGCATATTCATGCTAGCAGGTGCATTAAGGTTAAAAAGGAGCTGATGACCGGATGGCATGAACACTTCATTTACTGCTATGTTTGCCCCGAGTATAGAAAAGAATTCAACATTGCCCTTGGTGAGTATGAAACCTCATGACCTTCTTCTATTAAAAACTTAGCCTCATAAGTGAATTTCTCTAATTTCTATTTTTATTTGCATTGCACATAGAGATTCTCAAGCAAACCCTCTTGACAGGAAGAAGACTGCAAAGAGCTGAGAAGCTTTGAGGTTTGTGTCCAGGCTATGGGATGGTGCTAGCCTGTTGACACCTGAGAACCTCAGGAAATTTAAAGTGTGGATGGTGGGCGACCCCTCGATGTTAGTATGTTAGGATATCGATGTCGGGGTCTCCCCAGATAGAGGTTCAAGCTTCTCTTTTAACATGTCATATACACCATACATCTCATGAAACCTGATCACTTATTCATGCACTACATTTGCACATACATATGTTGAAGCAAATCCGTGAAGTATGAAGATTTGTAGAAGGATGAGATGGATGCTGATATTGTTGAAGTTGTACCCCATGCCACCCCGTTGACTAGGGGCAAACTAGTCGCTTCCCTGGCTGAGAGGTCTTCTTCCTCCACCAAGTGAAGAATGTCTCTAGAGCCCACACGAACCTCAGGTTCGAAATCCAACAAGAATGCCAAGCTTTCAGCTTCCCAAGAGACCAGCGGACCTGAACCTCATCATCCTTTTCTGCATCTTACTAATATGTTGGAAAGCCATGTACCTACCGTCGCCATGGAGGAGTGGAACAGGATGAAGCTGACAAAGGCATCAAAAGATATAACATACTCCAGTGCCCAAACCTTATTCCTGACATTAAAGTTTAATGACAAGATTGTCGTGGCAGCGCGTGGGGACCTGTAGCTGAGGGAAGAGGCAAAGCAGCTCAAGACTAGAGTGCAAACACTAGAAAAGGAAGGGGAGAAACTCAAAGAGAATGTAACAAAGCTTCGAGCCGGTGAGGCTTCTTGGGTGAAAGAGAAGAAGAAGCTTGATTCTCTAGTGATAACCCAAGATAGGGAGAAGAACGAGTTATCCTCCAAAGTGGAAGAGCTTCAACAGAAGGTAGACGACCACAACATAGCCATTTCCACCTATAAATCCATCAGGATAAATTAGGAGAAAGCTAAATATAATGATGGCTACAACCATGCCATCAAGGACTACATTGCCACCACACTTTTGAGGTCTTTCCAACCCTTGACTGGACCTTGATGGGAGATGAAGTTATGGCAATTGTTGCTGAGATCCAGGGAAAAAAAGTTGCTGATAATGCCTCTAAGCTTGCTGTTGTTGCTAAAAAGGTTCAAGAGAAGATTCCCGATGATTCCACCATTGCTCCTGAGCTTCAAGCTTCCGACTTCGAGATAAGGGATGAAGCTCCGTTTTCAGACCCCGAGGTTAAAGCTCCCACCGCTGAGGAACTTGCAACAATAGCTTCTCCTAAAGCCCGGTCGTCCTATAACACCTTTTCTTCTACTCTTTAAGTTATCTCGAACAATTTATAACTATGGCTCATTTTGATGGAATTTTGTGGCAAGGCCACCTTGGACTTTTAAATGAGGGTGCAGACTCTTCTGAAGGTCTCGCAAGATGTACTTGAATTTGGTTTTCTTATGCTTTAATCGTATGCATGCTTTCCTTTCAAATGTCCTGCAAACTGTCATGAGAACATCTATGTGCACATATATATGCATGTTAAGATGTTAATTAAGTCACGTAAGGAGTATCATGCATAGACTATGCCATGTCAAATAAGGATGACATATAGCTTTTGTAGTTCTTATGTACCTCAGTAGTATATCATAAGTTTCTTAAGGAATTAACTGAATGTATAGGTTCATGGTGAGAGCAGGTCATCATTTGAATATACCATAGTATGTTCATCAAAGTAGTTGCAAGCATATAAGTATCTCACAACTAGGCTTAGAATTTATGTGGTAATGTCGTGAAAACCAGATTGAATAAGTTTAGATCTTACTTGTAATGAAAGTTGCAATATGTACTATGTCAGATTGATCAAGGGATGATCCGGATATATGTTCTAGTAGACCTTAAGTGATTCTGTTCATGTTCAACAAACTTTGGAGCTCAGAACCTCAAATGGATTTACTTTACGGGACACTGTTAGACAGTATGAGTGTTGCAGAAGGGGGGGGGGGTTGAATGCAAGTTGATAATTTATCCCTTTTTGCTAACAATAACACAAAAGAGATAATATCAAGTAATGATGCAAACAATAAAAAGCAGATTAAAACACAAGGTGATATACTTCAAAAATTAATTTTATTAATTTTTGTTGCTACAACTGTCTGGAAAGTATTTCCAGCTTCAATAGAAACAATAACAAGAATGTTAAGGTTTTCTATGCTTGAGAAAAGTTAAGCTCAGTTGCATAAGGGAAAGTGTTTGTGAGATATGTCTTTATATATTGAAACACACACCTCACTTACAAGTTTGATTTCCCTTGTTTCCTGGACAATACTTGAAATAGAAACAACACTTTTTCTTCTCAAGTCTGTCTTCATTCCATATGTAGATAAAGTTGCTCTGAGAGGATTTGACATTCTTGACTCCACGAGCATGCTTCACCTTTACGCTTACTTTATCTCAAGTTACAGTAGTAGTCTTGACAGACTAGGTTGAGTTGTCAAGATCAATCCATGAAAGACCTTTACCTAGTCTGCTTCTTGAAACAGACTGTCAGCTTCACCAAAAGGTTACTGTCAACCTTTTGCTTCTCTTTGGTGACAGTAACTTCGTCTCCGCATATGTTGCTGTCGATCCTGATATTCTTCTGAAACATACTGTCATCTAAAGTTACTGTCAAGGATCCCGCAAAACATGCTATCGACTATCTTGATAAACATGCTGTTAAACAAAGTTGCTGTCAATTCTTCCGCCAAACATACTTTCAACTATCCCCGCCAAAGCTACTGTCAGAAAACTTGTTGTCTTTGTTTCTTCAATCTCCGTCAAGTTTACTGTCAAGGAATAGTTGATGTCGTCTGTTCCAAAGGATGCTGTCACTTGAACATGATGTCGTAGGCTTCAGTTTGTAGAAAGTTACCTTCAATAATTTGATCCATGCTGTGCATGAACACTCTGTGAACTTCTACTTCATAGATCATTTTATTTCATTTGTACATGACAGTAACTATTTTAAACATGTTGTCACATACTTGGCTTAAATGCATACTGTTACAAGTGACAATTAAACATACTGTCAAGATGTATATGACAATATGTTTTACTTAGTTAATTTCTAATTAATCTAAGTACTTATTAGTTGATTACATTGATAGTGCCACACTCCCTAACAATCTCCCCCAATTTATTTTTATGATAAATAAAGACAAATTTAAAGAAAACTGCAGATGCTAACTCAACTAATAAAAGTAGAAGTGTTTGTACAGTAAATAAACAAAGTTACAAGTACAGTCCTATCTCAAGTGTGCTCCTCTAGACTGAGCAAATCTTCAATTTTGTCTTGAGCTTCATTAACACTTCTTTTCTTCTGTCATCCTCCTATACAACCCTTCAAGAGCTTTCAGTTCCTTCTTCTCTTCATCTGTCTTGGCATGATCAGTGACACAATCTAAGACCAACTTCACCATTTTGTAAGAAATATCCTTCAACTCCTTGTAGGTGTAGTAGTTCTCAGTTGGCCCTTTGGAAATGCATAGAAACGTCATTCCAAACATGTCTTTGACAAATCTTTCTTTTGTAGAAGAGTAAAACTGCTTCACCCTGATTTTGTCAATGACTTCATCCTCTTCTTCTCTTGACTCAATAATCTTCCAGACATTCTTGCTTAAATCACTTTCAGTTTCCAGGAATGAACCTGTTGTCTGTCTGAAAATCTTTCTCAAGTTTTCATTGTTGAGCACCCTGAAATTAATAGCCTCCACTTCAATGCCATCAATAATGATTCTCAGGGGCCCAAAAAGAACTGGAGAAACATAGTTAGGCCTTTTTGAGAATTGATCATTTAACATAGCATGCTTCATGTCAATCTCAGCCTCTTTGATTCTTCTGGTGATCCTCTCCACCTTCTTCTTGGTAGCTTCAACTTCTTTTTCTCTTTTCTTCTTCTTCTCCTTCTCCTCTTTCTTCTCAGAGTCACATATCTCAAGTGCTCTATTCTTCAGATCAACAATCTCAGGGTTTGTGATTTTGAGCAATTGTTTCATTATGAGTTCAATGATATGAGGATCATTTTCAGCTAATCTTTTCAAGTGGTCAAAAGTGATTTCTTCAGCTGACCCACCAGTGTTGTAGAAGACTAATCTATCAGGATTCCTGAGTAGACATTTCTGAGTCCTTTCATACTCCACCTTCTTTTCATATTCTTTCTTTTCCTTGGTAGATATGATTCTCTGGAGTTTAGAAATGAATCATTGTTCTTCAGGATATGAAAGTTGTTGTAGTTGCTTCAATAACATCATCAGGAGATCAGTGTTTTTGTCCTGTAAGGAATTCATATCCCAGAATTCCTTGACTCCATCTTCATTTTCGAACATGACCCCATCTGGATATATTACTGTCACAGGCTCATCATCTCCAATGAAATCCAAGGGATGAGGTTTGTAAGAGTCCATTAACTCCAAGAATTTTCTGATCAGAATTCCCCTGAATAACTGAGTTCTAATGTCTTGACCCTTAATGACTAGGAGCATTCTTCTCACCATGAAGTAGGTTGCTTCCTTTAAATCAATCCCTAAAGCTTCAACATGATCAGTACCATAAGAAATGTTTATTCTGCTCAGGGTATTGAACTCAGACCACTCAACATCAACTTTAGTAATTAATTCTGACTTGAATTCATTTAAGTTGTTGATGGTGGGTCTTCTAACATCAAGAACTTCTGCTTGGACTTTCTTAACAATCAGCTTCCAACTACTTCTACTTGGCTTCTTTCTTGAATGAAGTTTTGGTCTTTCTGCCCTTGCCTTTATGCGTTTCTTAGATGTGGAAATATTGCTTGACAACACCTTTTCCTTCACTCATTTCGACAGTGGCTCTTGACAAGTTACTGTCACTCCATGCTCGACAGTAGGTTTTGTGACAGCACCTTTTGTGACAGCACCTTCTGTGACAGCAGGTTCTCCCTTATTACTCTTGACAGCATCTTTTTCATCATTTTCTCCTCTAAGTACCACTGTCTTCAAAACCTTCCCTTCAACACCATCTCTATACTCCCTCTCTTCTTTCTCCTTTTCTTCCTCCACCTTATTTCCAGTTCCAGATGACCCTTCACCATTGTTGTGTTGGCTGGAACTACCTGCACCTCCATCAGGCTTTTCTTCATCATCTCCATCTCTTTTTTCTTGTGGCTTCTTCACATTCCTTTTCAACTTCAAATCTTCAATTCTTCTCAATTCTCCTTCCAACACTCTCAACAATTCACTTCTTTCTTCATTCATGGGCAGTTGCTTGAAGTGGTCAAAAGCTTCTTGAACAGATTTAGGCCTATAGTTACTCACTCTTTCTAGATTCATAGACCTGTATTTTCCATCTATGGAGCAACAGAATTTATTGTTCAAAGGATTTTGAGTTACTTCTGGCAATTTCTCAATAACCACATTCTGCAAAGTTCTTTTCAAGTTTTCATTGAGCCATGACTTATCTGTTTTGATTTTGAGTTTGATTGCTTCAATAACTGCAATCTCTTGCCTGCTTAGATAAGCCATGCTCACACACCAGCTGTAGCCTCCTTCAGTTCTGACATAGATCACCCACTTGTTGCTTTTGGACACCATCACAGCTGCTCCTGTGGTTGACTGTCTCATTGAATCAGAGAATTTCTTGGGGTCCCTGTTAGATTAGGCTCTCAGTTCATTGATTCTCTGGTTGAACTTTGCATCCTCAAAAACTCTGCTATTTTCATTTTCATCCACCATAAGAATTGAAGCTTGTTCATCATCAAAGTCTTCTCTTTCTTCCATTACCCAGTCACCACCTTCATCCTGAAAAAGCTTCTCTTTTCCTTTTCCTACAACATGGACCATTGAATCCTTCATTGCTGCATTCTCCTTAATCACAACACCTTTCTCCTTAGGTCTCTCCTCCTTATTACCACCAAGCTGTGTAGCAATCTCAGCAGCCACACTAGACAGTAATTCTAGTTGACTCTCCCCCTGAGATGCAGCTTGAGTTGTCTCCTTGACTGCCACCTTATCACTCCTTTCTCCATTTGTAAGAAATACTTCAGCCTTACCACTTTTCTCCCCCTTAGTTGAGGTAGCAACTGCAGGGATTGAAAATTTTGCTTGAAACTCCTGAAGCTTGTCAAAGATGGCCTTGAACCCTGCATTCATGGTTTGCTCCAAACTGGACATCCTGTTTACCAGCTTCACCTGATTTTTGCCAACTGTGTCTAGGTTCTTGGATAACTTAGAGACCTTGTATGAAAGGGATTTCAACCTTTCAGCAGCTTGTTTAGGGGATTTGGAGGCTGTGGTGGTTCTCACACTCTCTTGTTTTTTCTGAGTGATCTCATCACTCCTCACCAACTCACTCTCCAGGCCTAATGCCTTTGATATTTGGGCTCCCACATCTTATTTTTTATTCTGGCCTAGCTCAGGGTCCTCTCCTTTTGCCTGGGATTTTTCCAGCCCCTCATTTTTATGCTTACTTCTCTTTTCTTTTGTCTCTCTTTTTCTTTTCACACCCCCACTCATCCTAGGTGCAAGAGACTGAGCAGGTACATCTTGCACTAAAGGTTTAGATTTTACCTTAAGTAGGGTAGAAATTGGAGCAAGATCTTCATCACTTAACTGTTGAGAATATGCAGCCATTTGAGAGTTGCTGTCTTGGATTGGAAGGTTGACAGCATCTTTTGAAAAGTTGACAGCATCTTTTGAAAAGTTATTGTCAGGAGGATTGACATCAACTTTGTCATTAACAGCTACAGAGGCTGTGACAGCAATCTCTTCCACCCTTTGAGTAGAAGGTTCTTGTGGAATGCTATGATCAGTTGCTTTCAATTGTTGGAATAGTGCATCAACATTTTGATCTTCAATGTTGGTAAAGAGTGATGCACTATAATTGAATGAACTGTGTTCCACATTTTCTAGCCCTATAGTGTGTGTGTCTTCAAGTGTGGGCTTAGGTTGAGTGTGTTCAACATGTTGTGCAGACTCTTTACAAGATGCCATGGGTGACTGGCCAAGTTCAATAGATGCCCCCTGTTGAGAGGAGACACCTAGAGATGTGTATTGATCCCTATTAAGATTTGTGCCCTTTTGAGAGGACACAGTCTGGCTTACAGAAGTTGATACCCTTGCCTTCTTTCTCTTAGGCTCACCAGGGCCCTCTGTGGGTTCTGTGTTCAGACTACCAACCTTATTTGCTGCATCTAGTGCAGTTTCACCACCTACCTGTGGAAAGGTTTCTATCCTAGGTTGAGTGGTTCTCATCCTTTTAGAAATCTGGCCCTTTTGAGCGGAACCAGACCCTTGGCTGATATTTTTGGTGACTCTAGAAGGCCGGACTCCTTCAAAAGGTTTGGAGTGTGGGTTAGGAATGGAGAGGTCAACACCATTCTCATCACTCAAGGAGAACACATTGTAGTCCCCAACAATTTTTAAATTTAATCTATTGATAATTGAAAGCATGAAATTAGTTATAAACAGACTCAATTCAGTGTTAAGTGGTTTACTGGTTAACAAAGAGTGAGTATTTTTCTTTAAAGTTGGGGACTCCATGCATTGAACACTATCTAAATTAATTATGCCTACAACAGAGTTAATTATAAGCATAAAGAATCTAGAATAGTAAATTACCGATTTTCTGGCTTCTTTCTTTCCCAGAACCAGCTTGAACAGTGGCATCAGGAGCTTTCCAATATCTATTTTATAGTTGTGCACCATGGAATGCACAATCTTCCTGATGTAAGCTGGCACTTCATTCCAGCCACTAGTTTTACTGGACATGGACCTTGAGACAGCATCCAGCATCATGCTCCATTCTTTATTCAAATATTTCCTGTCCATTCCTCCCGAAGGATACCATTCATCACTATTTGCATTGAGCTTGGGTCCAGCATACCCAACCAACTTGAAGAACTTGGCAAGTTGTTCTTCACTTGCAGGCTCCTTAAATAGCAAGACTTCAGCCTCTTCCACATGAAGAGCTTTGTTGATGTGAGAGGAATCAATGGTGTAAGAGGTACCATTGATTTGGAAAGAGATAGAGCTAGCATCTTGCTCCCCCTCACATACTGCAGAGGTCCAGAAATGAGAAAGTCTTGGGATTTCAAGGTGAGGACTTGCAGTTAGGGCATAGGTAAGGTATGAGTTATTCATGAAGCCAACAAGGGGTTTGAAGGCTTCTCCAGCTTCACCAACTGAAGCCATGGTGGTGAAGTTGGTTTGGGCAAGAGAACAGATGATTTGGGGTCCAGACATGGTCACAAGAAAATGGTTTAGATCTAGGTTTAGAGAGTTGAAGAACGGTTGAGAGAAGAAGTTGCAGAGTTGTAGAGAAAGTAGAGGGTTTTTAGGTCATTTGAATATTTGAAGATTAAAGAGAAATAAAGAATGTGAGATATTTAAGTAGTTTGTATATATATGATGTGAAAAAGATACTGTCAAGAAAGAATTTTAAACGATTTAAAGTGACAGTTGTCTTCAAGTTCCATTCTTTGACAGTAACTTCTGCGCTAGAAATCACAAACACTCTTGACAGTAACATTAGAGATTAGAGAATATATATAAAATAAATGAATAACTCTAATATTAACTGGTGACAGTATGTTATGCGGAGGTTTTAGAAAAACTGTACTGTCAAAGGATATTGACAGTAAGTTTCATTTCCGCATACTATACTAGCACTTTTTCTCAATTCTTTGACAGTATGTTTCACAGGATTCGACAGTAAGTCTTGATCCCGCGAAACATACTGTCAAGGCTTCACAACCTTTTGACAGTAAGTTTCACAGAATTTGACAGTAAGTTTTAATCCCGCAAACTATACTGTCAAGACTTCTCAAACATGTGACAGTAAGTTTTCACAGATTTTGACAGTAACTTGTTACCATATGATAGTCTAGATAAAGCATACTGTCAATTTTATTGACAGTACTTTTTATCAAGTTACTTAAAAAACAATTAGTTAACCTCTCAGTTAATTTTCATCATGTCTTTTCACTGTGATAGAAATCAAAACACTTCTAGAGGCCATTAATTCACAGTGAAATTTAGTTAACTAATTTTTTTGATCAACTAAACAGAATTACATCAACAGGTTAAATTTAACATACCCAATTCACTCATTAGCCTGTTGAATGTCTTTTCATCCGATGGTTTGGTAAAAATGTCTGCAAGTTGTTTCTCTATGGGCACATAGATTAGCTTGATTGTGCCTTCCTCCACATGCTCTCTAATGAAATGATGTTTGATGTCAATGTGCTTAGTTTTGGAGTCTTGAACAGGATTCTCTGAAATTGCTATGGCACTAGTGTTATCACAAAAGATAGGAATTCCTTGCAGTGTCAACCCATAGTCCAATAGTTGGTTCCTCATCCAAAGAAGCTGAGCACAGCAACTACCAGCTGCAATATATTCAGCCTCTGCAGTTGAATTTGACACTGAATGCTGCTTCTTGCTAAACCAAGAGACCAATCTTTCTCCCAAAAACTGACAGCTTCCTTTTGTACTCTTTCTGTCTATTCTGCACCCTGCATAGTCTGAGTCTGAATATCCAACCAAGTCGAAACTAGAATCCTTAGGATACCAAAGGCCCAAGTTTTGAGTGCCTTTCACATATCTGAGAATTCTTTTTACTGCCATTAAATGTGACTCATTTGGATCAGACTGAAACCTTGCACACAAACCTATTGCAAACATTATGTCAGGCCTGCTAGCTGTTAGGTAGAGGAGAGAGCCAATCATTCCTCTATACATCTTGTTGTCCACCTTCTTCCCTTTTGGATCCTTGTCAAGTTGAGTTGCTGTTGAGATTCGAGTTTTTGCAGGAGATGAGTCTTCCATATCAAATCTTTTCAAAAGATCTTTAACATACTTAGTTTGGCAGATAAATATTCCATCTTCTTTTTGATAGACTTGAAGTCCAAGAAAGAATACTAATTCACCCATCATACTCATCTCATATTTGTTCTGCATTAACTCTGAGAATTTCTTGCATAAATCTTCATTTGTTGAACCAAAGATAATGTCATCAACATATACTTGGACTAGAATGATATCCTTTCCATGCTTTTTGTAGAAAATAGTTTTATCCACAATCCCTCTTGTAAAGTTATTATCAAGAAGAAACTTGGAAAGAGTATCATACCAAGCCCTTGGTGCTTGCTTTAGACCATACAATGCCTTGAGTAGTCTGTACACAAAGTTTTTCATCTTTGGATCTTCAAAGCCTGGAGGCTGTTCAACATATACTTCTTCTTCTAACTCTCCATTGAGGAAAGCACTCTTAACATCCATTTGAAAGACCTTGAAGTTGTTGAATGCAACAAAAGCCAAAAAGATTCTTACTGCCTCAAGTCTGGCAACAGGAGCAAATGTTTCTTCATAATCAATCCCTTCCTGTTAACAGTAGCCTTTTGCCACCAGCCTTGCTTTATTTCTTATGACAGTTCCACAGTCATCCATCTTGTTCCTATAAACCCATTTGGTGCCTATAATGGATTTGTTCTTTGGCCTAGGCACCAACTCCCAAACACAACTTCTTTCAAATTGATTCAGCTCCTCTTGCATAGAATTAATCCAATCTGGATCAGCCAAAGCTTCTTCTAGAGTTTTAGGTTCTGTTTGAGATAGAAAACAAGAGTACATGCATTCATTGACAACATTTCTTCTTGTTTTGACTCCAGTTCCTGGATCACCAATAATTAAATCATTAGTGTGATCTCTGTTCCATTTAGTTCCTCTTAAAGAGTCACTAGAGTCTTCGGCATTTTGCTGATTGACAGCATCTTTTATTCTTGCACTGTTGACAGCATCAATTTCTTCAAGTCCACTATTCATTGGAACATTTCCAGAAAAATCAGTTGTTTGAGCAGTTCCTTCATTTTCTCCAGGGTTCTTGGGAACCATTGTTGGACCAGAAATAGTGTGATCAACACTTGGTGAATTCTCTTTAATCTCTTCTAGATAGCCTTGGTTTTCAAAGACTAAAGCTTCTGTTTCTTGACTTCCTTCAATTCCAGGAAATTTAGTTTCATCAAAGGTGACATTTACACTCTCCTCCACAGTCTTGTGATCAATAATGTAGACTCTATATGCAGTCTTATCAATACCATATCCCATGAAGATTCCTTCAAGTGCTTTAGTATCAAACTTTCCTTTGATCTCATTTGAATCTTTTAGGAAGTAGCACTTGCTCCCAAAGACATGAAAATAGTTGACAGTTGGTTTCCTTCCTGTAAGCAATTCATAGGGTGTCTTTCCATAGGCTTTGTTGACTACAGTCCTGTTTTGAGTGTAACAGGATGTATTGATTGCTTCACCCTAGAAATAGGTAGGGAGTTTTTCTTCACTCAACATTGTTCTTGCAGCCTCAATAAGAGTTCTGTTTTTTCTTTCCACAACACCATTTTGCTGAGGTGTTCTTGGTGCAGAGAATTGTTGAGTGATTTCATTGTCTTTGCAGAAATCATTCATGATACTGGTTTTGAACTCAGTACCATTATCACTTCTCAAGGTCTGCACTTTGTACTTGGGATTTTTGTCAAGAACCCTAACCAAATCAATAATTTCTTGTGCAGCTTCATCCTTGGATGTTAGAAACCTTACCCAAGTGTATCTTGAGAAATCATCAACCATTACTAAAGCATATCTTTTTCTTGCCAATGATTGCACATTCACAGGACCAAATAAGTCCATGTGAATTAATTGAAATGCTTCATTGATTGAACCACTAGGAGTGCTTTTATGAGCAGCTCTCCTTAGTTTCCCTTTCTGGCAATCCTCACACAATCCTTCTTGACAGAATTCAAGCTGAGGTAGCCCTTTCACCAACTCTCTCGTCATTAAATGATTCATTGCTTTGAAATTCAAATGAGAGAGCTTCTTATGCCACAGCCAACTTTCAGTTGAAGAGGCCTTACTGTAGAAACAGTAGACCTTGTCTTTCCTTACAGAATCCAAGTCAGCAATGTAGAGGCTTCCTTTCCTTACACCTTGAAGAACTTCTTCTTCTGTCTTTTTGTTGATAATGGAGCATCTGTCTTGATCAAAACCAACCTTGAAACCTCTTTCACAAAATTGAGTTACACTCAACAAATTGTGCTTCAATCCATTTACTAGAGCAATTTTCTCAATTTTCAAGTTTCCAACTTCCAGTATGCCATATCCCATTGTGAAACCAATGTTATTATCACCAAAGGTTGCACAAGGGCCAGCCATTTCCTTGAATTGTGATAGCAGGGCTTTATCACCTGTCATGTGTCCTGAGCATCCACTATCAATGATCCACATGATTCTTTTATTTTTCCTGTTGCCCTGCAAAGAAAAACATCTTAAGTTGCTTTTGGTACCCAACTTTCATTGGGTCCACTTTGTTTAGCTAAATCATAGTTTGAATTTGATTCAGTTGTATTTCTTTCTTTTGCTTTTAACAAGACTCTTGTAGCTACCCATTCAGTTTTGAACATAGGTTTGATAGCTTTGTTTTTGGGTGGCTTGTCCATCCTAACTTTAGGAGGACTTGGAGTCTTTGCCTTTCTAGTTTTAGCATTGTTATGCAAGCATTTCTGATTATTAGCAAAAGGCAGATTAAAGCAAACACTCATCAAATTCATTTTGCATGAAATACAATCAAAGTCACCACAGTGAGTTACTTGTTTGTTCTTTAAAGGCATGCTGTGTAAGTTTCCATTGCTAGAGGTAGCATTCTTATCAGTAGACTTGACCTTGTTGCAAACATGAGTTAGATGACTAGAAGACCCACAATTATTGCACAACTTTCTAGGAGCATTAGGAATATAATCATAATTATTCTTTTTGTTTATCCCTAATTTTCCATTTCTGTTTTTCTTGGTCTTCATGACAGTATGTTTAGAAGTTACTGTCATGCTGGTGTTGACAGTAGGTTTAGATGGAGTTGTCTTGACAATAAGTTTGGATCTTACAGTCTTGACAACATCTTTTGAACTTACTGTCGAGCCAGTATTGACAGTATCTTTTAAACAAAGGTTACTTTCAGAGTCAAAACTAACTGTCTTGGGGATTTTGACAGTATCTTTTGCCTTATGGATTTTTCTGACAGCATCAATTTCCTCATCATCTATCTCTTGTTTGATTACTAAAGCTTCCTCATCAAACTCAAATTCAGCCTTTTTGAACAATGGATTCTTGACCTTCTTTAGAATGGATGGTTTGACAGTATGTATGACTTCTTCTTCTGCAACATGTCTCTTTCCAGATTTCTTCTCATAGTCAAAACATATACCTACCTTTTGATTTTTAGTATTATTATCATGGTAAGATTTTAACAGAGAGGAGGAATTCTTATAGGCCTTGATTTTTAGCTTATTTTCAGAAATCTGTTTTCTAAGAAATTCCTCAATCTGAGAAGCACACACAATCTTGTTCTTAAGAATCTCATTTTCTTGTTGTAAGGACTCAAAAGCATTCTGTTTTAGTTCTAGTTCATGATTCCTAATCTTCAATGACTCATTAGCACTAGACAATTTAGTTATTTCTTCATTAGCAGCTAGCATGCTTGTATGAATATTAAAAATTTAAGAACTTAGACTTTCAACAATTTTCTTATACTGAGATGTAGTCATATCAACAGTAGTAAGAAAAGGTACCTGACTTGATGAAGAAGGTGAACCTTCTCCTGAATTTGCCATGAGAGCAAGATTCTCATATTCTTCTTCTTCTTCTTCATCTGAATCTTCCCAACACTTTCCTTCAGCCACAAAGACTCTTCCTTGTTGCTTTTTCAACAGGGCTTCATACTTTGCTTTGAGTTCCTCATAGTCATTGTCATTTCTTCTCACTTGTTTTGGCTTCTTGCATTCAGTTGCAAAATGCCCCCATTTCATTGCAGTTGTAACACCTTATTTTGGATCTGTCCACCATACCTGTTTTGTATCCACCTTTGCTACTTCCTCCAGGTTTTGTGAAATTTGGCTTGTTGAACCTGGAGCTTTGTCCTCTGGGTTTGAAAGTTTTGTTCTTCTTGAATCTCAAGTTGGAGAACTTTCTTGCCATGTAGGCCATTGTTTTGTTTTCCATGTTGTCCAGTTCCTCCAAAGTGTAGAACTCATCTTCTTCACCATCCTTGAGTTCCAAAGTCACACTTTCATCTTCATCTATGATTTCTTCAATCTTGATTTGCTGTTGATGTTGAGATTCCTTGAGCTGCATCACCTGTGAATCTTGAGCTACTAAAGCATTTGAAGTGTTGACCATTTTTCCTCTTTGACCAGCTTGAATGGCTCTCTTCTGTAGCAACTCTAGCTCATAGGTTTTGAGTATGCCATATAAAGTTTCAAGAGAAACTTTTGATAGATCCCTTCCTTCTCTTATGGCAGACACCTTGTGCTCTAGGTGGTCAGGAAGTGTTAACATGAATTTCATGTTTACCTCCTTTTTGTCATAAAACTTTCCATGCAGCTGCAAGTCATTTATCAACCTGTTAAACCTCTCAAACATCTCAGTCAACCCTTCACTTGGTTTAGCCATAAAGGCTTCATACTGAGACACCAGAATTTGTCTTTGATTTTCTTTTACTTTTTCTGTCCCTTCACAGAGTATCTCAATGGTTTCCCATATTTGCTTTGCACTGGTGCAGTTGACAATGTTATTGTACATGACATTGTCAAGTGCCTCAATGATGATGAATTGAAGGCAATCATCCAGAGATACTTTTTCTCTTTCAGTGTCATTGTACTCTGAAACCTTTTTAGGAACCCAGTAGGCTGGTATTGTTTCACCATCTACTGTAGTTTCAGGTACATATGTCTGGGGAATGAAAGGACCATTTTCCAGTATTCCAGGATAAAGAGGATTGGCTGTTTTTATGAATAACATCATTTTTCGTTTCCAAAGGTTGTAATGTTCTTTGTCAAAGGTGGGTATTTTTATGCTGCTTACTTTCTGTGCACTCATTTTTAGATCTTTTCAGGTTATGTATATCTAACCTGCAGCTCTGATACCAGTTGTTAGACAGTATGAGTGTTGCAGAAGGGGGGGTTGAATGCAACTTGGTAATTTATCCCTTTTTGCTAACAACAAAACAAAAGAGATAATATCAAGTAATGATGCAAACAATAAAAAGCAGATTAAAACACAAGGTGATATACTTCAAAAATTAATTTTATTAATTTTTTTGCTACAACTGTCTGGAAAGTATTTCCAGCTTCAATAGAAACAATAACAAGAATGCTAAGGTTTTCTATGCTTGAGAAAAGTTAAGCTCAGTTGCATAAGGGAAAGTGTTTGTGAGATATGTGTTTTTATATTGAAACACACACCTCACTTACAAGTTTGCTTTCCCTTGTTTCCTGGACAATACTTGAAATAGAAACAACACTTTTTCTTCTCAAGTCTGTCTTCATTCCATATGTAGATAAAGTTGCTCTGAGAGGATTTGACATTCTTGACTCCATGAGCATGCTTCACCTTTATGCTTACTTTATCTCAAGTTGCAGTAGTAGTCTTGACAGACTAGGTTGAGTTGTCAAGATCAATCCATGAAAGACCTTTACCTAGTCTGCTTCTTGAAACAGACTGTCAGCTTCACCAAAAGGTTACTGTCAACCTTTTGCTTCTCTTTGGTGACAGTAACTTCGTCTCCACATATGTTGCTGCCGATCCTGATATTCTTCTAAAACAAACTGTCATCTAAAGTTGCTGTCAAGGATCCCGTAAAACATGTTGTCGACTATCCTGATAAACATGTTGTCGAACAAAGTTGCTGTCAATTCTTCCGCCAAACATACTGTCAACTATCCCCGCCAAAGCTACTGTCAGAAAATTTGCTGTCTTTGTTTTTTCAATCTCCGCCAAGTTTACTGTCAAGGAATAGTTGTTGTCGTCTGTTCCAAAGGATGCTGTCACTTGAACATGTTGTCGTAGGCTTCAGTTTGTAGAAAGTTACTGTCAATAATTTGATCCATGTTGTACATGAACACTGTGTGAACTTCTACTTCATAGATCATTTTATTTCATTTGTACATGACAGTAACTATTTTAAACATGTTGTCACCTACTTGGCTTAAATGTATACTGTTACAAGTGACAATTAAACATACTGTCAAGATGTATATGACAGTATGTTTTACTTAGTTAATTTCTAATTAATCTAAGTACTTATTAGTTGATTACATTGATAGTGCCACACTCCCTAACAGACACTATTGAGGTTCATTCATGAGATGTTTAAGTCGACTAGTGAACTTTAAACCTGTCAGGTTCCTTCTTCATGGTTGAACCTTAACTTTTCATGAACCTCGAGGTCTGAGTTTCTAAGTGCCATACCTCTAAACCCTTCTTTACATAACTTGTAAATGTTGAGGCCGTTTACGAGGTTTACAGTTGTAATTCCCTTAAGCCTTGGTTAATTCATGATGAGAGAGAGAACTGACATGAGTCCAAGGTATCAGGATCTTCATAAACCTCGAGCACGCTTATGAGGTGACTCGTGAACCTGAGGTATCAGGATCTTCACGAACCTCGAGCACGCTTATAAGGTGACTCATGAACCTGAGGTATCAGGATCTTCATGAACCTCGAGCACGCTTATGAAGTGACTCGTGAACCTAAGGTATCAGGATCTTCACGAACCTCTAGTACTATGAGAGAGAGGCAATCATGAACTTGAGGTATCAGGATCTTCATGAACCTCTGTCTGTTATTGAAACTCCTCATATCAAGGTTACATATTAGTCTTTTAGAGGTCCAAATGTATCTATGCTAAATTTGGAGCACAACAATAGGGTTGTCTGTTACATTGTGATCGTTCTTTTTTTATATGATTGTACTTGTTCTTTTTTGTCTTATCCTATGAAAAATGTTTTATTTTATTTTATATACAAAACCAATTATAGATATAAGTATAATTGCCACATGAGCATACAAGTAAAAAATTGGAGAGAAATGAATATAAAAATATGAATATAATTATTTTATAGTTAATTTTACATCTATTTGATTATATTTTAAAATCATGTATTGATGTATGAAATATATTTTAGTACCAAAATGTATTTTTTGATGTCATATTATAGTAATACATACATCTATTTTAATATTAGAATTGAATTTGTTCGGAGTTGTAATACTATTTTTGACATTTAATTAAATATTCAGTTATGCCATCATAAGTACTTGATCCCGATAATTTATAAAAGTATGTATATGACGGGATCCACACTTTTACGGTACAATATATATTCCATTTCTGACCTTAAAAGATTTAGTAGATTTGGGGGCATTATTAAAGCTATTTCCTTGGTTTTAATAATTAAAATATATCTTGGCTCGCCAGGCTTGCCGTAATTCTGTATGCATAACTTTAGAAAAGTTACTATAACTTAAAATATTAATTTATACGTTTTAAGTTAAATGTGATATTATTTATTTTAAGTTAGATATATTTGTTTGGATAATTTTACATAAAATATAAAGTACAAATATATATAACAAATACTCCCCCATCCTATAAATATCGGTGGTTTATAAATTTTAAAAGTCAAACATATTTAAGTTTGACAATAAATTATATATTATTAATTTATAATTTTACAAATTTAAAAGTTAAATCTAATAATATATTAAATATACTTTTTTTAAATATTCTTTTTATAATTTTTACTTTTAACAATAATTATTAATAAATAGTCAAAATTGTGTTGGTTTGACTTTTAAATGTCATAAAACGCTAATTATTTTAGCGGGGGAGTACAAAATAAGTTAAAGAATTCAAATGTGTGTGTTTATATTATAATTTGATGTGGAAAAAAAATAGCTTACAAAAAAAGTACCTAAGAGATACTTAAATATTTTGAACTAAAACTAGCTTTAAACTAAAAAATTTAAGCAATAATTTAAAATAGATTGGGTAATTTTACACTACCCCAAACTAGGGATGAGCAAAAAACCGAATAAGAACCGAAATCGAAGAAAACCGAAATCGGAAAAAACCGATCCAAAACCGAAAAATAAAAAATCGAACCGATTAATCGGTTTGGGTTCCGATTATTATTTAAAATCAAACCAAAAAAATCCGAACCGAACCGATCATTAAAATAAATAAATTTATTATAATATATATATATATATATATATTATAAGTATTAAATTTCCCTAGAACATAGTATTTTCAATTATATTTCATATTACAACATCAACTATACTAATATTGAATGTGGAAATATAACTACCCTTTTATAACATTTTACTCCTCTGTTTTCCAACTAAAAAGCATATAATCAGGAGTAAATATCATTAGAATGCATACTACGATAAAGGATATTCACATTCCGTTGATTCAACCTTAAAATTGTATCGGCAATAAAATACTTTGTTGCTATTAGTTCAATTGCATATTTAACTATTTGTATGAGAATACATGATTCTGATATTATAAAATCTATATAAATTCATTAAAGTTTCTTTCATGTTACCGTTAGCAATTTGACTTGTTAAAGTTTTTTACCTTTCTTTTGTAGTGTTATTATGCAGAATGTGATCAAATATTTAATTGTATGAAATTTGAATGTAAAAATATAATGATTTAAATTATATATTTTTTCATTTTTATTTATCCGGTTTTTTAACCAAAACCGAACCGATAAAAACCGAACTGATTTTTTTAAAACCTAAATCGATGGTTCGGTTGCGGTTTTCAATTTTTAAAACTGAAGATATGCGGTTCCGGTTCCGATTCCGGTCAAAAATCGAGCCGAACCGAACCGCGCTCTCCCATACCCCATACCCCATACATACTCTTAATTTTTTTTTGAGAAAATACTATTCAGCCCGATTTTATAAAAACCCTGTCCAATTTAATTTTGGTTTAATGTGGCCTGAATCCAATCTGATCTATTTGTACACATAACCCGGTCATAGGTGAGACTTCTTCATACGTACCATCCATCTATCAACTTGGTCCGTCCATAAATAATCAGGATAAAATGATAAAATACTCAATGTCCCCATTTTCTTATCATAATAATTTAATATATATAAATTTCAAGACTTAACTTGGTCAATAAGAATTATATACCTTGATAATGAAAACATTTCACATCTTAAATATATCACATCTTTATACAATATTTTAATTTCAATAATATACACTCCCTCATATTCGAGCATGAAGATCTCAAATACTCAACTTGTATGAAAAAAAACTTTGCTTTTTGGAATTTTATGTTCTTCATTATCTTCTTTATCGTGTCTTCTTCATCATTATCATTATTCTCATATTTCATTATCATTATTGTTGTCTGTCATTAAATCATTTACATGAACTCCTTATTTATCGTAACAACTATGAATTCTCAATAATATTTTTTTTTCACATTTATGACCTCTTGCGAATTTTTTTAAATCAACTTACAAACTCTTATATGTGTTTTCTCATATCCACTACTTTCGCAAATATCTCTTTTTTTCACATCACACAAATTCTTATAAGATTTTTTTCCTTACTAAACTCTAAGTATAGTTTTATTTATTTTTTCCTCTCAAAAATAATTTGTCTTTCACCCACTCTAGCCTTCATCTCACTCAATTTGACTATAATACCATGATATCCTTTTCTCATTTATAATAATCTAGTATATATAGATTACAACACTTAACTTAATTAATAAGAATAATATTTTTAATAATGAAAATATATCACATTTTTATGTAATATTTTAATTTGAACAATACCCTAATATATCTGAATATAAAAAAACAGAAGGGGACAAAAGAGGACACAAAATGATCATCGGGACTACCTGGAAAAGAAATCAAAATCCTCGGATAATGGCCAAGGAAACACCAACATAATTTAACGAAAGCAAAAAACACCAGCATAATCTGTGACTCATAACAGAATTTCTCACGGTCATCACCACTCAATTTCAGAAGGCAAAAAAAAAAAAAATTTGTTTCTATCACAAATGACTTTTCCCGTCATTTTATTGCCGTTTAATTTGTTGACAATTTTTAATATATTTTTATCACATGCCATAAATCACATGACGGAGCATAAGAAGCATTCAGATTATTGATAAAAATGAAAATATGAAATTGGAATGGAGTTGATAAAAATGAGAATGATGTGAAATCAAAAGGGGTATAAATGACATATGAAGTTCTTATTCCATAAAATCAAATTACTGATTCAAACCTATGATATTGAAGTTCCAATTATCATTAACCATAAACCAAATGCCCCCTCATTTTCTTGCATGAACCAAATGCCCCCTCATTTTTAGTTGTTTCACAATTTTTATCTCCATTCTTACCGAATGCCAGTCATTACAACCAAAGTGAGCAAGCAGTTACAAATAGTGCAGTGAATCTATACTATGTAAAGAGGAAAGATTGTTGACGATCATCATTACAAAGACTGAAGCTACAATCAAGTCAGTATGCAGCAGTTGCATATCTGTGTTACCCAAGCACCCACAATTAAACTGTATATTTCAGGGTTAGATGATGCTCTATTGAAAGGATAGACTGCAGTAAAAAAGTGCGTGAAGTTTCATCCACAAAATTAGTGTTTTCAAGAAGACTCAGACACTAGAACAAGCTGCTCAAATTGACACTTCAATTTCATACATACTTTTTAGAATCAAGGGAAAATTCAAGATTACTGTATTTGTTCTTTTACTAAGAAGTATGGTTACATGCTTGCACAAAAACTTATCCACAATAGTTTATGTTGCAGGAGCCGATTGCTTCAGTTTAGCTTGTAAAATTAATCCTGCCTCGTCAGCTATACTTTTTTTCTTAGCTGCAACCTGCATTGAATTTTAACAAAATTTAATTCAAAAGGAATCGAGTAAACAGTGCCTTATGCTTATGCAAGAAAACAAGTTCCATTTCACTCTAAAAGCAATATTTGCTTCTCAAAACTTAGACGCACTTGCATACGGAAAACATTAATGGGTACTCTATTCAACATCAAGAATAACTTGATCTAACTAAATGCACTAAATAGCTTGATGATACTGTAAAGTTTTAAAGCAATGCTCGTATTTGTTTTTAGTAATCTATCAAAGATGTGGAAACAAAACATTTCACAATCTCAAAATTGATGGCATGATCTAAATTATATTCTTCCTAGGATGTTAGGAGGGAGTAGTTAATACATATGAATGACAATAAAATATGCCCGTATGCCCGTAAATAAACTTGATACTTAATGGATCATAATTTTCAAATGTTTATTTATAAGAAAGCAGCAGTGTTGAGTGGAATTTGATTAAAAAACAAATAGACATACATTATACTGAGACCTTGATGCCTTGTACGAATTGGTAAATTAAAGATTATACTCCCTGCCATCATGACTCATTAATCTACCATCTTAAGTTCATATCACACAAAGGCATACTACAATGGACTGGTCATTATTAGATTTTAATTTTTAGAAAGTTACTATTTTCTGTTCAAACTCATGGTAATCAGTGCCAGGAAGGAGGCTATGAACCTTATTAATTTCCATGGTCCCGATGAAATTTTCTAAATTTTTTATTTATCATTGAAGGTGATTTTTTTTCATTTACTGTTTCCCCATATAACCAATTTAAAATGGGATCATACAATTTAGGCAAATAATATTTTCAGATTTTAGAAAGTTGCTTTACCCAGCTTAATTGGCTCTAGTTCGGCTTCTGGTGACTAGTGAGCAACACAAGGCACAATCCTTATACAATGTACAACATAAGGGTTACAACCTATGGCCTACAACCTAGGGGATGTGCCTAAGGTTTGAACCTAAGTAATCTGCACAAGACATTATTGTCTTAAGGTAGGACTTAAGCGCCAAAAAGACTTTTCCATATCCTTTGAGCGCCACCCTTAGATATTCATCAGTGATGAGTCACAGTGAATCGTTCCTGCCTTCAACACGTGCCACATATTTAAGACAAGTCATACTGACACATTTTACTTTTTACTACCTGTCAATCAACCAAGCCTCCACATTAATGACTTATCGCTCGCAACATAATTTTAGTAATATAAGTATCCAAAGCTCTATTCTTAGAAGGGGCTATACACACACAGAGAGATATTATATATATATATATATATATATTGACTAAATAACTATGAACTATCACACACTTTCATTTTCGTTTATCTCTCGTGTTATTCATATTCTTGCCCACAAAAGATAGGTTCTTGGTCTTCTGTCCTCCAAACCTCGTGCTGGAGCCGGAATCATAGTGATAGATGATTTTAAAACCATATTACTAAAGAATATCCAGAGCGAAGAGGGTAAACTGGTATTAAACCTGGTATACTTACGGAGAGACTCTTTGGCCATCTTATAATTGATTGTAGGATCATATTTTTCTTAGGGTTTCAGAGGAGGTAGTTAATAGATATAGATAGAGATAAAATATGCCCGAAACAAACTTCATACTTGCTGGATATGTGGATACACATAAATTTCAAATGCACATCTAAGAAAGCAGCAGTATTGAGAGGAAAATTTGACCAAAGAACAAACATGTTGACACCTTGATGCCTTATGAAAGTTTGTAGATTACACACGCTAGTTTGCTGCCATCGTGACCCATTAATCTACCGTCATAAGTTCATATCACAAAAATGGGTCCCACAAAAAGCTGGTCCTGATTCGATTTTAACAAGTTAATTTACCTAAGATAACTAGCTCAAGCTCGGCTTGTGGTGAGACTAGCCCAAACATATATTTCAAAGTTGTTTAGAAAAAAAAATCTCGGATTAACTTGTGAAAAAAAAAAAATCGGTTCTCAATGTTGATACAAGCTTTGCGGGTCTCAAAATGAACTAAATTTACTGGATACTTGTTGGACGTGGAATACACCTACATATTAACATGTTTATTTAAAAGAAAACAATCCTGAGAAGAAAATTGAACAAGAAAAGGATCTGGTGAGACTTTATACATGCTCATGTTATAATGTGGCCATTAATATCAAGATGCAAAAAAAGAGTCAAACAAAGATATTTTCCTGCATTCATGAACAATGCGATCCTTAATCTGCAATATGCGTACCTCAAAAAGCTGGTCAAAATTAGATTTCAACAAGTTAATCTTCCGTTCGCAATAATCCTTCCCCTCCAGCATTGTTTTCTGAAGTGAAAAATGAGACATTGGGTGTTAAAATTATTGATACAAGAAAAGAATTATACCTCTAACTATGGTGACAATTTTGAAACGAGTGTATCCTTGATTGCTTTTAACAGAGGTCCACTGTAATCATTATAATATTCCGTAATGGCTTTTTACTAATTTAAAAACTGAAAAGACAACTCCAGTGTAGAGTTACAATATAAATTCAGTGGCATACTTGCACCAGAAGAAAGCTGTGACTGGCTAATGTAATATTGTTCATATCAACGCTTTTTATAGCTACAGGCTATAATAGTAACATATATTAGTATCAAGATAGGAGGTCTTGTATAATAATAACATATAACAGCATTTGCAATTTGCAATTTACTAGAAAATGAGTTTTTGATGGTGATTTTAGACTAGTCAATTTGATTTAATCCACAACTATTTTTGTCAATTATATTCTAAGATAAGTGAAAATGCATGCTCGCAAAGAAATTGTAATAATAAAAGAATAAATAATGCAGCACCGAAAAAGAACAACTTCAGGTATAACTTAATCCAGGCGAGAAACTATACTATCTGGAAAATCATCCATGATTTTTCTTCCTTTTATTGTAAAAAAATTTAGCTGGGGCCAAAATGTGTCATGTTGCCTTAAAAGCTTCAGATTTCAAGAACAGTGGCGGTTATTAAAATTTAAAATGCTTTGGCAACTAATATGCACATTCCAAAGTGTCAGTCATTTCATCCCCACAGCTAATATATTATTAAATTCGCAATAGGCTGACTTGTAGATTGTGTTTGAAAAAATTTTCTTTTAGCTCCGTAAGCAAAAGAAATTAAAACATTAGAGACCTAAATGTACAAAAAAAAACTCATGAATGGTGATAAAATTGCTAGCTTAATTTCTGACAACCAAATAAAAAAACTTGTTCGTAATTCTGACAAACCAAAAGAAAGCTGTCACAAAATCCGGATCACTCGTCTCCCTTAAAAAAAGCTTCAAACTATCTTCGCTTTCTTTTTATATCTCATTATTTATTATTCTTTCTAGTTTCTAACTAAAATCTCTGTTACCCCGACTCTTCATTTTGCCTCGAGTATGTCGGACATGGGTACGGACACTTGGATACTTATTTTAGACCAAAAACATGTAAAATTTTCAAAATATTGCCGAGTCGGACGCTCAGACACGTACCCATCTTAGACGCTTCCGGCCAAATCCGAGAAACAAAGTCTAACATATAATCATATTTAATTAATCAGATAAAACAATCCTGCTCGATTACAGTAAATAACAAAAGAACCCTAATACATATCTCCGCATTTCATAGCCAAAACTTTGTGTTCACTGATCATTAATTCACAAGAACTTAGCTTAAATCATACACAATTAAAAAATGAAATTAAAGAAAAAACGGGTAGTGAAAGAGAGAGAGACCTCAATGAAGTAACCAGTACCAACATCAACAAGAACATTATTAGAATCATCAAGAGTACCGGGAACATAAAGCGACGCCGTTAGAGGAACCAGCATTTTCTTCCCTAAAATAAACAACTTAAAATAATAAATTAAAACAAGGGAATAGATAGAAAGCTATATGTATATATGTAAGTATAGATTCGGAATAGTACCTGGGGGACGGAGGGAGAGATCATGGAGAGCAGTAGAAGCGAGATCGAGACGAGAAGTAGCAGAGCGAATATTAGTAAGACTGTCTTGTAAAAGATTGACTTCTAGATCCGTTTGTTCTTTCACTGCTTTTAGCTGCTCTACGCTCATTCTCTCCATCTCCTCCGTTGCCGACGTCATCATCTTCCCTCCTTTTGCCGCCGCTGTTGCCATCTCTCTCTGGGTTCGGTCGTTTCTGATTTTGCTGGTCAACCAAAATATTATTATGGGATTATTCGATTCGATCAAATTTCTGTTTCGAGATTTCCAAGAAAGTTGAGTATTTTTCGTAATTATAAATTGGTGTGTTTTTCTAATATGTTCCACTTTGAAATTATTTATAAATATAGTACTCCGTATATCTTATATTCAAAAACTTTTCAATTCTAAATTACTTACCATTAACTTCGCTATTTTATTTATTTTAAATGACACATATATCTTTTATTATCCATATATCTTAATTCGTTAATTCGTGATTTATATTCATTCAATAACGAAGACTGCTCCATTCAAAAAGAAAAAATAATGAAAATTGTTGTTTTATTTAGAAGAAACTTTGTATGACCAGAAGTCTCCCACTCCTATACTCCCACTTGTTCCCATGAACACGCAACTTGGTTGATAAAAAATAAGTATTACGTAATAAAATTTAAATTTTTCAGTCTTTTAAACTTTCAACAGAATCCGATTCATAGAGATATATTATATCTTCACGTGATCTAAAATTTCAACAACATTTTTTTACGTTAATAGTATTATATTAGAGGCATTTTAGTTATATTTATAAAGTTTAATTTTTAATCTTCTACTTTACTTATAACATAGTATTAGGGGTATTTTAGACAAATATTAATATTTATAACTTAACTATATTTATATGAGTTATACATGAGTTAATAGTTAACTATATAACATATTTATAATTATTGAATAAAAAGATACATATTAATAAAGGGGTTAAATCTCAAAATGCTCACTGAAGTGAGAGGCTGGTAGCAGATTAGTCACTCTAGTTATTGGCATCTCATTTGCATCACTCTAGTTGACAGTGATGACAGTGCCGTTAGTCAACACAAGTTGACTAACGGAAAACGTTAAATTTTAACAGAAAATATTAAATATATATTCAGAATTTTTTTAAAATCAGACTAAGATTTTTTTTAAAATTTTAAAATCCGAATTTTTTTAAAAAAATTTTAAAATCAGATTAAGATTTGAAAATAATTTTTTTTAAAAATTTTAAAATCAGAATAAGAATTTTTAAAAAATTTTAAAATCAGAATTTTTTTTAAATTTTTTTAAAATCAGATTAAAATTTGAAAATATTTTTTTTTTAAATTTTTTAAAATCAGACTAAGATTTTTTAAAAAAATTAAAATCAGAATTTTTTTTTAAAAAAAAATTAAAATCAGATTAAGATTTGAAAATATATTTTTTTTAACAATTTTAAAATCAGAATAAGAATTTTTTAAAAATTTTAAAATTTTAAAATCAGATCTTTTAAAAAAAAAATTTAAAATCAGATTAAAATTTGAAAATAATTTGTTTTTAAAAATTTTAAAATCAGAATAAGAATTTTTTAAAAATTTTAAAATTTTAAAATCCGAATTTTTTTAAATTTTTTTAAAATCAGAAGTTTTTTTAAAAAAATTTAAAATCAGATTAAAATTTGAAAATAATTTTTTTTAAAATTTTTTAAAATTAGAATAAGAATTTTTTAAAAATTTTAAAATCAGAATTTTTTTTAAAAATTTTAAAATCAAATTAAGATTTGAAAATAATTTTTTTTTTAATTTTTTAAAATCAGAATAAGAATTTTTAAAAATTTAAAAAAATAATTTTGATTTTAATTTGTCACGTCACCTCCACGTCACTTTCCGTTAGTCAACACAAGTTGACTAACAGCACTGTCATCACTCTCGACTATAGTGGTTAAAACGAGACCCCGATAACTAGAGTCACCTATTTGATACATGCCCTTCACTTCAGTGAGCACTTTGAGATTTAACCCATTAATAAAGTAGCCCATTAATTTGGGATATATTATACAAATTTCCTTATAAATTAGATGTCCGCTTACTCGTAAAAGTTTGTTATATTTTTTTAATTAAATCATTAAAAATCAAATTTAATAATATTTTCTATACCCATTTACATGTCACTTTTACAAATATTAGAAAAAGTTAATTAGATCATTTATTTACTTGTGTTAATAATTGCATTAAATTAAATTGATTTGTTTATAAATTTCAATTAGACAAATGTCAGAAATAGTAGTACAAAAATAATTATCAAAAATGTGTAAAAAGCTATTTTAGAAAAAGAGAAATACAAATATTTTAGGACAATTTTATTTTGTAAAAATGAAGAATGGATTAAAAAAAAGCGTGTATATATCATGGAATTATGGATGCTTTCGCATTCATATTAGACGAGATAAGTATTTCGCTATTACAATATAATATGATAAATGAATATTCGATAAATAAATAATTTTATTAAATGGATAATTTTTTCTGGTCCCAATATAATGAAAACATTGTATTTTTTATTTTGATAAATGAATAATCTCGATTAATGAATATAATTTAAAAGTACTATGCGTATTCATTTATCTAATTGTAATTAAAATTTTAATTTAAACAACTTAGATTTGTTCTGAAATATATAAAATATACAATAATGTTTAGTAAATAAAGATATAGTATAATTTATTGGGAAAAAAATAAAAAAATTAGATCTTTCTTAAAAGAATGAGCATTCCATCCAACAAATTTCATTAATCCGTTAATTAATCAAATTTCTTGTTATTAATTAATGATTAATCCCCATCATCACTTCTGTAACATTATACACTAATATCCAATGTTCAAAAAAAACGGGAATCAGAATTTTACGTTAAGGTACCGTTTGTGATTAATCGGATAATCAGTGATTAATTAGATTGATTAATCGGAGTATTAATAATAAAAAATTAATTTAATATATAATTATACATAATTATATTTAAGCATTTTCAAATTATTATAAAATTATAATGAAAAATATCATATATCATTAATCCATACATATTTATATGTTAAGATTTACGAAAAACCACTTATCATTAACATTTAAATTGTTTATACTTAATAATCATTATTTAATAATTAATCTTAATAGTTATTATAATATATATATATATATATTTATTTATATATTATAATATATTAAAATTTTTAAAATTTTAACTTTTTAAAAAAAAAAATATTTTTTACCGATTTTTGACAACCATTTTGATCGATTTTTGCTGCTTCGCTCGATTTTTTTACCAATTTTAAAAAAATGATTTTGACCCGATTTCAAATTAATCGAAAAGATGCCGTCTGTTTAGAAGACTACTAATATTTAATTATGATAATAATCGAAAGAACTAAATATTTGGAGTCATGAAAAATTTGTCCTAAATCCCTATAGGCCCAGAATCATACTAGTACTATTATTTTATATATTCCGACTGTGAACTTGTCAATGGCTTTCACATGTAGGTGATAAATTAAAACACTGTTCACATATTGACGAGAGGGATGAATATAATTATGTCAGCCCCGTATATTTTAGATTGGATAGCTGCCGCCTTCTGGCCCAATCTATCCTTAAGAATTGAATTTATATGACCTGAGATATTTAATCATAAATCCAGAACTGGCCCAGATTTTTAACTACCACAGCTCATGTTCCCCTTCTAGGAACTTGGTAGGCCCTAATAATTAGCCTCAAAATTTTATATACAGTATCCTCCCTCCACCCTTTTTAAATTTGAAAAAAATAGGCATATTTAGGCTTCTATTGTTGGCCTCGAACTCAGCTACGTAACTCACACTTCCATGAAACTTGTATGGGTTATATATAGTTTTTAAAATAAATGTGTTAACTTATACTTCCCAGCTATTTAGGATTACTACAAAACACCGTAACTTAGTTACAATCTATTATATTTTGTAAATAATATTTTATAATTAAACTTATATTTATTTTTATAGTAATATATATATATATATATTTATTTATATTTAAAATAAATTATAATACACATATATTTTCTAAAAAATGGTGTCATATATATATGTTTTTAATCTTTATATACAATTTTTAAAATAGTTTTAATTAGCTTTCAATTAATTTTGTATCAATATAATTATTATTGTCACTAAAAATAAAATAAAATGTTTGGAATTATAAATATTTATATTTTTAATTTTCAATTTTTATAAATTTTTTATAAAAAAAATTTAATAGTTTAAAATTAATTAAATTATATTTACAACAATTTATAATTATGTTTTATTTGTTTTTATAATAAATCTAAATATTTTAAATTATAACTTTGAATGTTTTAATTTTTAAGTTTTCATTTAATATCTCTAAAAAGTTTATAATTAATTACATATATATATATTAATAAAGTTAATATTAATATTACTATTAAAATTGAAATTTTTTGAAAACATGTAATTAATTAAATAAAAACAACTATGTAACTTGAAGTTCCAGGGTAAACTAAACGCAAACTTCTAGTAAACTTAGGAATTTTATGAATATAACCTATTCCCTATGAAGTTCATGTGTAACTACGAACTACGAAATACGAAATCCCTAGGAAGTTCATGTGTAACTACGAACTACGAAATCCTTATAAACAAACGAGGCCTTAGGAAAAATTTAGTTCATTAAATCTTTTTAATATATACCCTTAATTATTATAATTAACAAATAAAATACAACTAAACTTAAAAAATGTCAAATCTTACAAAAAAATAAATATAGGATAATTTTAGGTGATTACCCTTATATTTATATTAAAAAAAGACATAATTGGGATAAAAGAGAGACGTAAAACGAAAATGTAACAGGAGAAGGAACTAGTTGTTGCTTAACCACCAAAAACCAAATCCCTATTTTCTCCACCCAACAATAACATGGAAAATATTATACACGATTTCAGTTCAGTATGCAAGTCAAGTAGACCCCTGGATGGTGATGGACATCTACTCAATCTTGTATTATGGAAAAAACACAACATTAAGCACAACAATGCGGCATGAAAATTTGAAAACCAACCAAACAGGTATTATATCACCACCACAACCATTCTAAAAAACCTGCAGAAGCCAAGCGCGAGCTATGCATCCATTCATCTGTGATAGTGTGTGAATGTTGGACTCGATCACTCGACTAAAAATAGTTTGTAAATGACAGACCATATAAAAGAATCGAAGTAAAGAACTTTGGAAATGATTTATGAAGATGCTGCAAAATGTACAAGAAGTAAAATGCTCCTAAACTCACATAATTACGTCTTATAGTTCAATTCCAATCCAGCCTAACAAAAGAAACGATGGGAGAATATTATACAAGAATATGCTGAGACTTGAGAGACCAACGTTGCTAAAACTTTGGAAGACAGTCTTTTATAATCTAAAAGCTAATTTAAATAGCCAAGGTGCAAAAGCCAACAAAACCGTGAATAAATATAATAGCCAATGTCCAAGGCGCTAGCAAAAGCCAACAAAACCGTGAATAAATATATAATTCTTCCGTAACACACTCGTGAAGATTTAAGCTGGATGTAGTATGAAATGAAATTAAGGATCACTGACAGGGCAGAACAAATGGGCTAGTTTATTCACACCACAGGTACTTCCCAAAATCAATACGTACATAATTAGTATAAGACTAATTACTTCACACTGATAATTATGAGAAATGGCTAGAATTAACTTCAAAAGAGAACTTATACAGAAGAACCATTGCTTTTCCATAATCACAATGGTCTCTCGAGGTCAATTTAACCAAAATACAATGTAAAATATGGAGGAGAGAGGGAGAAACAACCTGGCAGAGTTAAATATCATTCCCATAGCACACCCCAGAAAAAAAGATACCGAACAAAACAAACCACAGGCCAAAACTCCCGGAATTTGCAGCATACCATCACAGTAACATATCTCAATAACCAAGTGTCACGATCATATTCCAAGTGTTTCCACCAATTCCAATTGGCAACTAGACGTGTAATAACCATACCACCAGTTGTTCGAATTATAACCTTGCAAGAAATGTTTTCAACATTCCGAAAAAATGAATTCTACTGGAAACCTCCGACGCTTCCATATATGCGGTGAATGAAACTTATACAGTCCATTTCCCACTCAAACTTAGTTACTAAAGTAGTATCCGTCCCTCGATACATAATCTCAAACAACATAAATATTTCACCTCAATCCTGATGCTCAAGCTAAAACCATAGCATGATATCGCAAACAAGTTAACCAGTGAACATCCTAATGCAGTAATTCAACAAATTGCACACTCCTAAAACCCTAAATTACTAAAATACTTATCATCACACACAACTTGATCAACAAACAAGATAGATAAACATTATATTGACAAAGACTAATTTATCGAGAATTCACCGAGAATCATCCTCTCTTCTACCGGATAACGAAGCCAACAAGTTCAAATGCCCTTGCGAAATCGGAAGATAATTCCCAACCCTAGCTGCCGACGCCTCTCCAATTGTCTGTTGTTGCATAAACCTATTCTGTGACGGAATAACCATTTCATGCGGAGCAGCAAAGCTCCATACCTGACCGAAGTCGGGTCGGGTCGGCAAAGTCCAGAATCCACCGCCACCCGACCCGACAACAGTGGAATTCAAACTCTCATTCTTCTCACAGTCCACGTCATCATCCTCTTCACGGACACGCTTCCCGAGGAGAAACGGCGTCGTATTGATAATATGTTGCTGAGCTGGCTTCTGGTCTAGTGAAGCTAATAGAGAAGAGTTCGTAGAGTTACGGAGAGACACCGACACGGTGGAGAAGCTCGCCGGAGTTGTTCCGGTCCCGGTGGCGGCGATAATGGACGGCTCGGCTTGCCGGAGGAGCCACTCGATGGTTTGTCCGTCGGATTTGTGACCGAGTTCGCGAGTGAGTTGGAAGACACGAGCCGCGCAGATGATCGGCATGCGGATGCGCCGGCCGCGTCCGTCGACTTTGCTGTGCCGGTCTTTGGCCGGAGGTTTTTTCGGGGGCGGTGTGCTGGTGGTTATGGCGGTGATGGCGGTGGTGGTGGTGGCGAGTGTGTCCGAGTTTGACATGGTTTAGAAACTGAGTCCGGAAGTAACGAGTTGAAAATTTTAGGGAAAGTGTGTGTGTAAGAGAGAGAGAGAGAGAGAGATGGTAATGATTGAAGAGAGGAAGCAGGAGGTGGTGGAGACAGAAGAGAGAGCACATGCTGGTGGGCTCTATTTTCTGTATACACTATTACCTACATACAGCTCATGCAAAATGCACACAAACTCGTTACACTAATTAAATATTTTTTATATTTTATATTTATTCATATAATAATATTTTATATTATAACAAAATTGTACTATATGTTTGTTTGGTAATTTATGTAAGTTATATTTATTTTATGTGTTTTGATTGTATAATAAAAATTATTATTTAAAATATTTTTATAAATTAAAATATTTAATCAAAACTTGTATTTATAAAAAAATTAATTTTTATCATACAACTAAAAATGCTTATCAAAAGTAAATTATAATAAATAATTTAATTAATTATATAATTAGTAAATAAAATAATTATATAATTCGTTTCATAAAAAAATTAAGGGACTTTGGTTCATGCAGTGATATGAATTTGGTATAAGGAATCGATTTAGGGTGGTATGAGGATGAAATCTCATTATTGATATCATGTGTTTTGTTTTGTTTTGGAATAAAATTATTTAATTTGAAGTATTATTGAATTAATAGTTAAATTAATTGAATTTATTAATTAAAAATATAAATATAATTTTTTATTATTAATATTATTTAATTGTATATATATATTTTTTTGACTATTAGTAATGTTAATTATCAATAATAACATAATAATATTACAGTTAATACTCACCTTCTTATAGGCCCCAAATAAAAGGTAGTAATAACGCAATTAAGATAGAAAGTGGATTGAATAACTTAATTACTCTTTCAAAAATATTTCTTTACCTCTTGAAAATTGTTACAGTTTTTAATCCAATTTTTAAGTACGGAAAGTAAAGACTAAGTGAAAGAGAATACCACACGAAGATTTTTATCATGTTTATGACCACTTATATATTGTTAACTAAATATATAAGCCCCATTAGTCTAGTCCCCGAGCACCTCCTAGGTCTCGAGATTTTATTACTTAAACACACTCTTTAGCAAAGGCGGAGGAGCCTTTACAACATATAAATATTTATTTTGAAACATAACTCCCCGTTACTTTCTCAAAATAATTGTACAAAACCCTACGAGACTTGTCTCGGACAATAACTCCCCGTTATCTCCTCAAAGCCGTTGTAGCCCATGGTGTAATATTCGTACTTCTAATAAAATACGGTCTTGGATCTTAGATCGGGTCTTGGATCTTTCCTTTTTCTCACGGTGCAAAGGCAACTAACTCCCCGTTAAAATGCCTAAGGTTTGGGTTTTAGAACAAGGATCACCTCACGTCACGTAAGTGTAGAATACAATATCTACAAAAATTACCTTTCAAATAAAGAAAGAGTTTTGGTCTGAAATATTACAATTGTAAGCTGATGCAACAATAATATTCTTACAAGTCTAACAAGTAAGAATATTAATGCAACAATTCACACAAGTTATATTTAAAACAATTAAGTAATAAATACGAACATAACTTAAGTGCAAATTATATTATTAATATATATATGACCGAATATAATTTAAATGGCCTAAGATATATATATATATATATATATATATATATATATATATATAGGGTCCTGCTCAAATAGAAAATAGCTTAAATGAGAAATAGAAAACCTTATCATTATACCTGCCGCACCCACACACAAATTATATACACCCTCACACACACAATCCCATCTATTCTCCTCCGTTTTTAATTTGATTTTTCCCGTCAATTGGCAAAGTTTTTTTCAAATCTAACTTCACCACATTTTTTTTCATCTCCCACCGATCAGTTTTCATACCATATGTGCTATATTTCGGCAAATATAATTTATAATTAAAATAAATTCGTCACTTATCAGATTCAAACTTCAATCACTAAATTATATTACAGAAATCACTAATTTGTATTATAGAAATCACTAATTTGTATTACAGAAATCACTAAATTATATATCCTGGGTTCACAAAAAATAATGGAAATCGTCGAAAAAATAAAAGTCACCGGAATATATCACATATGGTATGCAAACTGATTGTTGGGAGATGGAGAAAAATGTGGTGAAGCTAGATTTGAAAAAAACTTCACTAATTAACGGGAAAAATCAAATTAAAAACGGATGGATTATGTGGGATTGGGTGTATGAGGGTGTATTTGATTTGTGTGTGGATGCTCCTCCTTGCCATTAGATTAGATTGAATATGTGGTGTAGATCTTATTTTCTATTTTCTATTCTAAGTTATTTTCTATTTGAGTAGGACCCTATATATATATGTGTGTGTGTGTGTGTGTGTGTGTGTGTGTGTGTAATTATTAGACCAAATCAAACCTACTACATTGTATTTACTTGTCATATTGTGACACTCTAGTACTTCTTGTATTAGATAGTGACTTAGTTTTTTTAATTATGTATTTGCAGTCAGAAACATGTTTCTACTATAACTCCAAATCTAAATGAGTGATATCAAGAATAATTGTACTATTAGAAGATTTAAGATTCTATGGATCATGCATCAGGAGAATAAAGGTCACATCAAATAAGGAATTTTAAAAAGGAATTATTTTTAAGACAAATGATCATTCGAGAAGTCACACTGATAGAGAAGTCAAAGATATGCAATTGGTAGAGAAGTCTCAAAACTCTCCATGGCTCAGTATTCGATCGAAAAGTCTGTCTGATCGAGAAATCAAAACATTGGAGCCATTCGAGAAGTATACCATAATAATCATTCAAGAAGTCTAGTAAAACAAATCGAGAAGTTAGCTAAGGAAGCAATCGAGAAGTCTAAGTGAAGAGGCCAATCGAGAAGTCTGTGATAGTATACCATTCGAGAAGTTTAGCCTAATCGGGGAGTCATCAAAGCTATACTCAATCGAGAAGTCTAGGCATTCGAGAAGTAACAAGTCAAAAGGCTGATCGAGAAGTCTCAGAAGTAGTTTATCGAGAAGTTTGTGTCATAACTTCTCGAGGAAAGAACAATTGAGTATTCAAATATTTCAAATAGCTAATTTCAAGGAAATTTACAAAAGAATAAGACGAGAAATTTGAAGCATTGTCATGATCAGGCCAGTCATACTTGTGAAGATAATGACAAGTTTACAATGAAACTTGAAAAGAAAACAAGACAAAGACAAAAGGAAGAAAGTAGAATGAAGATACTGTCAAGTTATAGAACTTAGCTAGAAATAGATTGTGTACAATGTAAAGTAGTTTTGTCTATTTCTAGTTATAGAAAAACAACATGTGAAAGCATATGCACATGAGATATGTTGTCTATATAGCTAATAGTGCAGCTTCACTAGTTAGTGTGTTGAATAGTTTTCATACCTTATTTTCTTTCAAGAACAAGAAGATGAGATTCAAATCAAGAATATCAGATTTGTGGCATTTAATTCTAATACACAATTAGTTTGAAAGTTAAACTTTAAGTGTTTGTTTTATTTTTGCAATTCTTAAGTAAACACTGCTAAGTTATAAAAACTACAAACAAGATAAAATCAGTTCATACATTAAACAGATTCAAAAGAAATTCAAAGTTTGAAACCATACATTCACCCCCCCCCCCCCCCATCTGTCTAGTTTCTGTACAACTCATTCCTAACAATAATTACTTAAGTACAGCTTCTTGAATCAAGAAAAACTTGATTTGTACGGAAGTTGTTACTTTAAGTATAAGTAGTACCAAACTAGTACAATATATTCTATATGAATATATTAAAAAGTCGTGTCACTCTTAGACTTTCGTGCTAAACAATGTGACTATTTAATAACCGTTTCGTTTGCTAGTTAGCTAAACGCTAAACTTAATTACTTGTACTTAGGAGACTTCGAAGGTTACTAATAGGCTAGTTAAGCTTTGATCTAGAACTTGTTCAAAATAGAACACATTATGCATGGATAAAATTCAAGTCAAGATTATAGTGACTCAAGGTCAATAATAAAAAGTTTGTTTGAATTTAATCCAAATCTAGAATATAAGCTTAAGACCTTTTTACATGAACCATTAATTTCAATGTGCATGTAAGAAAAAGATCAAATACCGAAAGGAAGTAAAAAGAGGAATATTAAACTAAACACTAGAGAGTGCAAGTCTAAATTCAAACTTTCTTTTTAGGTACTTTGATTGCCGGATATAAAAAGTAGTAGCACTTGACCTGTTAAGGAACGAATGAAAAGTCTTAAGAGATTATCTTTAATTAATAGACAAAGGTTACCACAAGTTCGCCGGAAAAATTCGTCAGAATTTCGATCAGAAAAATCACAAAGGTCGGATTTTTCTCTTATCAAAATGGTCAAATATTCAAGAGAACAAGATGGATAGTTGAAGGCCTTTTTGTTTTCCAAACAGTTGCCAAAAGCTTGCTGGAAAAATTCGTCGGAGTTTCGACTAGAAAAATTAAAGTGGCTGGATTTTTCCAATATGAAAGTGGCTGAATATTTCAAGCTATTAGTGGGCTAGATGGAGCCTTTTTAGAAAGAGAGAATCAAGGTAGAAATGCTTAGTTTTGAATCTTTCTTGTAGATCTACAAATATATTAACCAAATATGTTTGTTAAATACCAAATGAGTTTGATTAAATGTAGTATCATTATAAATGACATGTGCTCAAAACTTAAGGCAAATCTAAAAATTTTGAAGTCAAGAAGGTTTCCTCTTTGTTACACCAACAAAAGAGCTAAAAACACTCTTAAGAGTTCGCCGAAAAAACTCACCGAAATTTGGTCGAACTCTTTTCATGGCAAACAAATTTTAATGGGCTTGAACTAAGATGTTTAAGCTTGATGTAGAAGAGAAATCAAAGATGAGAAACTAGTTTAAAAATTATAACCTTTTGTTGAAGAACTTGAAAGTTAGAACAAAATGGGTTATAAAATAGAGAAGTATTCTAGAGAGAGAAGGAAGAGAGAATACTTCTTCAAAATAATGATACTAGCTTTGCAAAAATCTGATGCGTTTTGGCTTTCTTGGTGTGGAAAAATGAGGGGGTGGGGGTTGTATTTATAGGGAAAGTTGGGGGAAATGAATGGTGAAAAATAATAATAGTGTTCTAAAAAAGTGCCATAACATGATTTTTTTTTTTTTGAACTTTTAGCTATAATAAAATTAGAAGTTTTAGGAAAAATAACCGCTTGTAGAAATTAACTTTGAACTCTTAAAAGAATCACTCGAATAATCATATCGGAGGTTGTTAAGTGATTTAATTACTTCTTAAAATCTATTTAAATTTAATAATATTATACAAACATTAAAACACTAAAAAATTTAGAAAATATGGAGAGAAAAAACATCCTTTCACCTTCTTTTTAGATATCAAAAACCTATATTTTGTGAATTTGAAATATGAGATTGAGATTTTAAAAAATTAAAATAAACATTAGGTATGAGTTTTATCCATTTTAAACTCATACATCATTACACAAACCCTAAATCAAACGACGCCTTAGGGGTCGGGATTTCTATTTATCGAGTTAGGTTCCGTTTGGTATTGCTGCTACAGACAGTAACAACAGGTTTTTGCTGAAAATTAGGTAGAAATGTGTTTGATAAAATCTAAAAATTGATGTCTAAAAAAATATTTTTGGTCTAAAAGTTGTTGTTAGATAATGCATGTCCCTCATGCTTTTGAAAAAAGATATTTTTCAGCTTTTGCAGAAAATAATTACAAGTTTCATCATCAAAACTCACTTAAAACATTATATTTTTATATTATATCTCAAAATATGCATAAATAAAAAAATTATCAAACACTTATCAATTTTTTACAACACTTTTTCTACCAACATTTTTTCTCACAGTACAACAATTTTAAAACAACAATCCCAAACAAAGTTTTAGTGTCTAGATTTTATTGATTAACTAGCTCTTACACTCGTGCAAGGCACAAAAAATTTCTTAAAATTGAAATAAATTTTATATTTTATTTAAATATATTATTTAAAAAAATATATTCAACATGCATACTAATTGTTTAAAAATTTTATACTTTTAGTGTGTGCGTGAACTTCCCAAATTAATTGTATTTTCCAAGTTAATCATAAAAGAATTATACATAATTTTGTTAACTTTTTTTTTTTGAGCTGTAAATAAACCAAAATTGGATGAACTCTTAACGAACATGAATAAAAATTATCGAACTGAACAATGTTCAGTAATATTATCGAAGAAATTTTTTTGTCCGGACTCGAGTTCGGTAATAATTGAACCAAACACGAGTTATTCGCCAACATATCCAACACGAACGAATTTGAGTGAGTTTAACGAACAATTTGGTTCGTTTTAGGTTAATTTATTCA